>CM029678.1:4977996-5499423 GCA_017311315.1 Dendrocalamus latiflorus | reverse complement strand
ACAAGTATAGGTCTCTGTCCCTCATGGTTGCTTGATTTCATTTTGACCTGATGCTTGTGAGATGTCTAATTTCTAATGGCATGCCAGAGATTTCTTATATATGTGTCTAGCTTCGAGAAGATTAACCTTATCAAAACTAGTTTGAACTTTGGATGTCTATGCTTGAACTTGGGTTTCCCCTTGAAAAATGAAAATAGTGAGCCTATCATGCCATCGAATTTTTGACTTTGTTTTGCTTATGGTCTAGCAATTTGGTAAGTAAAGTGAAGTAAATTCCTGATTTTATCCAAAAAGAAAAGGATTATCATGAGAGCTTTGTTACCTCAACTTAAGGAAACTGTTGAAATGAAGTACAGTAGAACTCTGATTTACAAACAGAGATGAGGTTAGGCCAACATGTCTGCTTTATGAACCCTACTTAGAGTATTCACGGAGAGAGATGAGGCCAGGGCAGCACGTCTTCTTTATGAAACCTACTTAGAGTTCACTACATAAATATTGCTTAAAAACAAGGAAAAAGTCCACTTTTCAACTCTGAACTTTAGCCTCGGTTCAATTTTCAATATTGAACTATGAAATCGTTCAAGTCGGGACCTCAAAGTAACAATACCGTCCACTTTACCCCCCCCCCCCCTACCCAAACCATGGTGGTATTGTTTGATGTTGCATTAATTTCGGTTGACGTGGTATCCACGTGTGCATATTTCGCTAACATGGCATCCACATGTGCATCCATATCATCCTCATCCACATTAATTTCGGTTGGACGGTTTTAATAGTTCAAGGTTATGTTACAGACGGTTTCATGGTAAAAGGTTGAAATCGAACCGAGTCCAAAGTTCAGGATTGGATAGTGGACTTTTTCCTAAAAACAATCCTTTCATTTCTTTAGGCTTCGTCTCTTAACATAAAGAATTATGAATCGTTTTTTGGTAACTGCATACTTATTTGTTATTTACTAGAGTGCTCATCAGACTAGTGTTTCCTTGTTTATCAGCTTGAATCATTTTTTGGCAACTACATACTTCTTTGTTATTAAGTGAATGCTCGTCAGACTATTGTTTCCTTGTTTATTAGCTTAGAGATATGTTAATAATTTGTCAGTAAATGACGTACCTATTAAGAATGCATGATTCCGAGAAAAGGAAACGGAAAGTAATAATGCATCAGGATTTATTGCTATCCTCTTGCATTTGATGAACAAATCCCTTGTGCCTCATGTAGTGAACTAGTGATGGATGAAGATTGTACATAAGATAACATTGTGACACTGCTCATTCGTTGATCAGATGGTCATAATAACAATATAGGGAGGTGCTTTTAGCATTATATTATGGGCAATATTTCTCAGTACCATCGTAAAGATCGCGGAGTTGGAAAATATTATCCAATATGTCACTGACAGGTGGTCCTAGGCTCTACATGTTATTCTCACAAGCAATAGTATTTTTCAACTCTATGATCTTTGCAATGGTACTGAACAAAATAATTCTCATATTATTAACATATTGTATCCTTGCTTCTTCCACAATGAGTGTACAAGATGGATATTGACCTGCCAAACTCCGTTGGTACTACTATTTATTCGAAAAGAGAGTGAAAACTAATCATGTATATGCACCTCCTTATGTTAGTTTTCCTCTTGTATTCCGCCAGATGCAAATAAAACTGGTGTGGCCCATGAAGCAATACATAATATCCGCAGAGCCAGCAAAACAATGACTGAGCAAGAAGCGAGGCAGATACTGGGTGTGTCTGAGCAATCGACATGGGAAGAGATCGCACAGGTCTGATACTTCTCTTATCTTTACTTCTCTCTTGTACACCTTTTACTATCTGCATCTGCAGTCCTGACTACAATCTCCTAATAACTATATGTCCAATGCAGCGGTACGACAACTTATTTGAGAGAAACGCAAAATCTGGGAGCTTTTACCTCCAATCAAAGGTTCACCGAGCCAAGGAATGCCTGGAAAATGTGTACCAAAAGAACCAGCAAGATGGAACTCCTACTTGAAATTTGCATCCCTTAAAATTAGTTGTTTCAGATATACTATAACCTATATTCTTTTCCCCACTCATAAGAAAAATGTACATACCAACAACTGTCGCTGTTGTTGTATCATTACAATGTGCAATGTGGAATCAATACGGATCGAGTGCAGCGACGGTTGACTTTTAGAAAACTAGTTTGTAAGGCGTCAATAAATTCATGGCACGACGCCTACATACAATTTTGTTCTTTTGATTTGATGATCCCATGAAACCATTTTCCCTTATGTACTTTGGCCGTCTTGATGCGATCTTCATTTATGTGAAAATGAACCATTTTCCCAGATAGTGCGGATATCTCTGGATGGCGGCATATGTTGGCATAGCAGGAGCCAGGAATGCAAGCTAGGTTGAAACATGGGGAGGGGGGTTTGTGCCACTGTAAACTGCACAAATCTTGAAAATGTCATCTCTTGTGTCATATTTGACAGTAAGACAAGCGATGGCATATCCTGGATAGTGACAATTTGCAGTGGCAAATAAGAAATTGCCCCGTATGCCACTGTAAGACAAAGTGATGGCATAAGTATTTTGTCTTTTCCGGTGACGTTCGATGTTTGGCAGTGAAGTTTGGCTGCCGAACGGAGCATCTTGAAAACCATGTTAGTGTTATGTTGGTACATCAGCCGCAGAATTCTGCACGCTTCAAGCATTTGGTCCAAATGTCCAACCGAATAAGAACGCATTTGCCTAAAACTGATACTGGTATAGTTCAACTTACAAAATGTCGGTAATAACATGGGTAAATGGCCCTTTTAGTCCCTGTGCTCCTAGGCTCATTCTGGACTCTTCGAAAAACAATTAACACATATTTGAAACATAGGAATTTCATAGAAATTTCGTAATAAACGGTCCAATTCTTACAGAAATTTGGAAATTTTCCTTTGTTCCAAATGGACCTTCATTTGGACCTTCTACTTCACAATTTTTTTTCCTTTTGAAATTCTCTACTCCACAGTTCTTGATACAAAGAAAAAGGAAATGCATATTGCCGTTTGTTTGGTCTAGGATTTCGTCCTTTCCTGTGATACTCGTTCTATTTGAAGGGAACAACCTGGAAGTGGACTCCTGCAATTTGAAGGGTTAAATACTCCAGATGGGAGGACAGACTTCATTCACCAGTTCAGTTCCAGGACATTGTTGGCTTTGCTAAGACGTGCCTTAATCAACCAGCTGAGCGCAGGCAGGCAGGCACTACCTCTCGCCGAACAAAGATTTTGACATCCCAACGGCCCAAATTTGACGAGTTGATCTCCCAACAGCGTCGATCTGAACTAACAACTGTTGAGGTGAGCCAGTCGAAGTGACGCGCGCACGGTGGATGCGTCGAATTGGGACATTTTGTATTGGCCACGTCCCTTCTATCAAGCGTTAGCAACTAACGGTGTCAAGGGCAATCGAAGCATAGGAGGGGATGAAAATGGCTGCCACGACACTGCATTGTTCCCTTTTCTTTTTCTGTTTCTTTTTCCAGGCACACCGTGAAAACCGATAACTAGCTAATCAGAAATCACCATTACGATTTATAAATTTGTGTTAATTTGCCGAATCACACGGCAGCCATTAACAACATCATTGTGAATTTTGGAGAGAAATACCTCAAATTTGCCCAAATTGCCACTCTTCGTCCTCTTCTCTCATTCTTCGTCCTCTTCTCTCATGTTTCCTCCTTACGGGTTTAGTAGTGGTGAAGACAGAAAATTTTCATAGAGGTAGAGGACTATATAGTAAGAATGTGCCAAATAATAATTTTTCTACTAATTCTTGTATGTACAACCATGGCTCGTGCCAGTTCCCCCTTCCTTCACCACTGGGTTTGGGCCCACAACTAGCTACTGAATTTTGGCCTTTAGCTGCCAGGAACCGTAAGCCGTGGTGCGACCACTCCTCTCCTCGCCGTTGTCATGGCGGCTATCATCGCCATGTGATGTCGCTCAAACGCTCACCTAGAGCCACCGCCTGGCAGTTGTCAACACAACGCCGTCGTGGTCTCCTCTCCGACGCCTTAACTATTGCCTTGACCTCTTTATCCCGCTCCGACCGCTGCTATTGCGCTCTCCCTAGATTATTGTAAAACTATGTCGGTTGTCATCATAAAGAAAAAAGGGGGTAGCTCAATCTGTGTACACCTCTAACTTAAGACCATGTTCAAAAGTGCTATGATTTTTGGCTTTTGACTGATCACGAAAGAGATTGAGGGAGTAAATGACACTCGCATTGAAAAACCACTCCGTTCAAAACGATTTCTGCAGTGACTCATACAAACGGTTTATAAAAACCACCTTGAAAAGACACTTCATTCAAAAACAGACTTTTAAAAGCAAAAACCAAAATTGTTTAGAAGAGGATCTAAATCTAACACACAACACAATAAATAGGCATTCTTTAGGAAACATAAATAGGCGTATCTTTTTCCTAGCAATAACTAGGCAAAAAATTCCCCCTTTCCTGCCTTATAAAGGAGAAATAAGACCCTCTAAAAACAATAGGAGCTGTTTCCCAATGACACTGTGGGCCCACGGACCCCCCCCCCCCAACCCAATTTGGAGCCAAAAAGGGTGGAATTCCGCGCGGCGAGCTGCGACCCCTGTGCTACGGATGCATTAGGTGGACCCACATGTCAGAGGTGGAAAATACCAGAGGCGTGGGGGTGTGTGAGAGAGACGATGGCGATGAGAGAGACGGTGGGCGTTTGAGTTGTTCGCCACCTACCCTCGATCTCTCGAAAACCTTCCCTTCTGATGACCTCATCGCCAACACCACCACAGCTCACGATCGATTAGCAAAACCCATTTGTTCTTCCTCCCTCTCAGACCTCCTTGGAGAGGAGAACGATTCTCTCTCTCTCTCCATATCACAGTATCTCGATCGAGGCCTCTCCGAGAACAAGAATCTCTCTCTCTCTCTCTCTCTCTCTCTCTCGCCGGAAGATCTCGGGACCTCGCGGAGACCAAGGATTTACCAAGGGAGGATCGATCGAGCAAGAGGTGCGTTGAATTCCCTGTGCTGTTTTCTTTCACGCACAGCAGCTTCTTCTTCTTCTTCTTCTTCTTCTTCTTCTTCTTCTTCTTCTTCTTCTTCTTCTTCTTCTTCTTCTTCTTCTTCTTTTCATTGAGAAGCTAGATGTTTTGTTGCTTGGTCAATCGAGTTGCGCATAAAACAATGCTAGCGATATCTTTGGCTTCCTAATTTTCTTGGTTCTGATTTGCGTGCGTGGTTATGGAGAGATAGAAGCAGCGCACGCCACGGCTTCGGGCTTCCGTTACGCATGACGGCATTTGACCTTGCTCTTAGTGCCGTGTTTAAAATTTCGAATGGCTCAATGGCATCTATTCTAAGCTTGTAAAATCGCCCGTTTCAATGAAAACCTACCATTTGCATCTTGTTTACCTTTCTTACCAGTATCCAACGGTTTAGGATCTCTAGGCTTAATAAAGGGCCACTCTTTTGGGCTATAATTTTTTGTCTTGGCTTTTTAAAAAGTCAAAAATAAACAGAGTGGTTTTTTCAAACAAATTTTTAAAAATAGTTTCTTCGGGCTAAAATCATGTGTTGTCTGTATCTACATTTATGTCATCTACTATTATCTTAAAAATATAAATAAAAGATATTAGCCGCAACCCTTAAAAATATAACTAAAACCGTTATACAGAATAGACAGACATATTTAGTGAAACTCAGGCCCCGCTTATTTCAGATTAAGCTTTTGGCTTCTGATTTATTTTTTACTATTTCTAAATTTTATTTTTTTTCCTGACTTTTTGAGCTTTTTTTGCCATTTTTTCTCGTATTCATTTACATTGTTTGTGATTAGCTAACCTATTTTTTATTTTTTATTTTTACAATTTTAATTACGTCAAATAAATCATCATCAGCTATAGTGTCATTTCAACTAATTACAATACAATTTTAGCTAAAACTACTTTTTTTTAGCTGAAATGAATGGGCTGTCAAGCCTAGACTTAAGGTTTGGAATAACTGATGCCTTATGCGCACCAAACCAGCAGATTATGCGGTTCCATTTGTGCGCCCAGAAATGCTATTTCATGGATAATGGCAGTCAAATCACTGGATCGGAGCATACCAGTTGTCTAGGCCTAATTTGACGTCACTTGGCGGCTGTGGGTTGGCAAGGCAGCACCGTACTGGGCAGATTACCCTTTTTGTTCCTATGCAGTCCTCGTGTCACAAATTACGTGCCACACCTAGCTAATTCTGGGACTGGGCGGAGGTTGCCGTCCAGACGGAAATATCTTCTCGAATCATGCCCGTTTTGGCATTACCTAGAATGCATGATTTTTTTATATTTATATGAAAATTGAACGGTTTCTAGTGAAACTTTAGCGAAATTCTTACGTTTGAAACAGATCATGCTTCTTGTAGATGCAATGCATAGTTAATCTTCGCAAGCTTAGATTCTGTTGGAAATTTCTTCAAAAAAATTAATCGAGTTTAACTTTAATATAACCTATTTAAGCATTCATATCCACCCGTGTTAATTCCCTTGGCTGTTTCCTCTTGGCTTGGGCTAACTTGTCCTGTTCTTGGAGCAATCGTCCGGTGGATTTTGTGCGCACGGGAATTTTTTTTATCCAAAGTGCACCCACTTAGCACGCATGTTAAGCAATCAACAAGATTCACGGGTGCTACTCCCAATATTCATATTCTAAGGCTCTTTTTAACTGTGACTTATAATTTATGTTGCAGCTAATGATTTTTGATTTTAACACAAGTGCTTGTGGGAATAAATCGAGTGCTGATAAAACGGTAAATTACTTTGAAAATATTGTCTCGATAAGCTGCTTCGAAATAATAGCATAAAAGCTACCTTGCTTATTTGTTGAAAAGAAATTATAAATTATAAGTTAAAAGACTTGGTATCAATGTCATCCCGAATTCACGTGGTGATGGAATGGCTTTAGGTGCATCATGATATTGGAAATGGTTTCGGTACCAGAAGTTCGGCCTAGTTAATTAATAATTAGGTCAAGTGTACCGTCCATGCTCCCCTGTGCACAACACTCTTGAGCACTGTTAAATTGACCTCTGTGACTGGACACATCGCATGTGGTGACTAGTGAGACGTAGCCCTCGTTATATATTCACCATCTTCCATTAGTCGAAGGCTCGAAGTGCCGGTCCGTTCTGTGCTGATGTGACCACCCAACAAATGTGCAGACTGGTAGTCTGCACGAAACACTCAAGACTGCCGCTTCAAGCTGCCTTGTCCAAATTGTGTTCTTGCGAGCACCAATTATCTTCCGGCCTACGTCGTTGTTTAATATGCGAGCACCCAACAAAACGCATGCTTCCTATGGACTCAGTTTAATACCGGTGAAAACGAATTCGGATATTACTCGGATATCCGGCTACTGAGTCTGGATACCTAATACCTGGATCTGGATGTGAATATGATACGGGCTGGCACGGATTTGGATTCGGATCCAGATATCCAAATAAGATCTGCATTCGGCAGATATAATAGTAGTAACTTACTAATATGTATCAAATATTTGACATCTAAATTGGGCATATTATATATGCATTCCGATCATCTCGACGAGTCCGTCATCATCGTGAATACCACAAGCTGTGCAGTGGTAGTACTGCAGCCGTTGGTTTCGACCGCTTGATTTCAACCACGTTGATCATGACCACATTGGTTTCGACCATGTGGATTTCGACCACGTAAGGTTCAACCACGTCAATTTTGACTACGTTGGTTCTCGATCATTCTCTTGTCGTTGACCACTCAAGTCGAAATTCAACCGCATTGGTTTTCGACTACGTTGATTCTCGATCATTTACTGATCATTGACCATACAAGTCGTTTTCGACCACTCTGTCTTCTGGCCAATCACGTTAGTACCGCAGAAACAACAGCGGTAGTACCACACCTACAGATTTTGCACAGTGGCTCAGTGCTATGATATCTATGGAGGTTGAATAGAGTTCCTATCTGAATCTTTATAGTTTTGTATCTTTGGAGCAAAGGATTAACAAATATTTAAGGGAAAATTTTAAGTCACCATTTACCTCCCCTCTGTTGTCTATCCAGTCCTACACAGCGTCTGTCTGCTTCGTATTTGAATCTAAGAAAAAATATAAATGCGAATATAGTTTGAACACTGTTTAATCCGTATTTGAGAACATGTTCGGTGCAATCAAGTATGTATTGCACATGCATGGAGTCATGAGCTATCTCAGCATTAGCTCCACGCATGCTTCCTATGGACGCGGGTTTAATACACGCACAAGCACAGATGAAGCTGACATGAAACATTAATTTCTTCTCGAACGTGCCATGGATTTGCTGCCGAGCCATGTCAACGCTCGATTTTCCTTGCCGAGCTCACGTGTTTACCGAAAGAAGACTATAGAAAAAGGAAGCAACTTATTAATAACCAGCCGTTGCTCCTCATATGCATTGCTTGTTCGAAGACTCGTTGACATAGCTTCTGGTTCACGAACGGGGCATTCATCTTCCGCCAGGGAGTAGGCGGTGGCGACCGTCGGCAAGGAGATGTCGTCGGACGGCGGGGCCTCCCGGTTCGGCGTCGCCGGCGCGTTGGGCCTCTCGGTGACGTCGTCAGTGGCCATTGTCATCTGCAACAAGTACCTCATCAGCACCCTTGGCTTCTTCTTCGGTCAGTACTACCACTTTCAGAGTTTCAGTACTCTGCTTACTCCGTCCGACAAATTTTTTGTCGGGTACGCGTGCTGTTGGTCTGCGCAGAGAAGTTTCTGAACTTTTTTTGTGTGTGTTTGGGCTTTGGAAATGCAGCGACGACGCTGACGAGCTGGCACCTGATGGTGACCTTCTGCACGCTGTACGTCGCGCAGCGGCTGCGCTTCTTCGAGGCGAAGCCGATTGACGCGCAGACCGTCATCTCCTTCGGGTTGCTCAATGGCATCTCCATTGGTCTCCTCAACCTCTGCCTTGGGTTCAACTCGGTTGGCTTCTACCAGGCAAGCATCCTCCGTTTTGCTGAACCCCAACTGCTGATATTTCGCACTGCTCCAGCTTGCTTACTTCTGAATTAACGGCTGTTTCTTGCTGCAGATGACCAAGCTGGCCATTATACCCTTCACCATGCTCTTGGAAACCATCTTTCTGAGCAAGAAGTTCAGGTGAATATCAAATTCCTTCTCACGTTCCAGAATCCTCTTTGCGCTGTTCTTGAACACACTGCTGATCTTGTAACAAGTCAAGAGTTTATGCAAAGATGAGTTCCTCTCATACTTCACAATCCTGAATTATGCAGCAAGAGCATCAAGGCCTCTCTCATGGTCCTGCTTCTGGGAGTAGGCATCGCATCGATCACCGATCTCCAGCTCAATCTCCTTGGCTCGATCATCGCTGTCCTCACCATCGCCGCGACGTGTGTCAGCCAGATTGTATCCTTATGCTATGTCGTCACATGAACCCAAAACTGCTATAGTTGTTACAGTGTTGCCCTATCATGTTACACCCTGATCAAGTGATCATTCATCATAATCTGCATGTCCTCCTTGACCTTCACCTTGAACAAAGCTGACCAACCAAATCCAGAGGAGGCTCAAGGTGTCGTCCACCCAGCTCTTGTACCAGTCCTCGCCGTACCAATCCGCCGTGCTGCTCGTCACCGGCCCGTTCGTCGACAAGCTCCTGACGAAGCGCGACGTGTTCGGGTTCAGCTACACCTTCCAAGTCGTGGTACGTATGTGCAGTGTTGGATTTATTTCTGTTGAGAGCCTCTAGAACTTAGGCCCTGTTTGGATCCCTTCATCTAAAGTTTAGTCACTAAATTTTAGATCTAAAGTCTCCAAACAGGTGGTTTAAAGTTAGATCTAAACTTTAGCTAACCCCTAAAAAACACTTTAGACCATTAGTCCACCAAAGTGAACTAAAGTGGTCTAAAGTTTTGGGTTCTTAGGCACAAAGACGTGTTTAGCCATGCATGTTGGTCTCTCACCTCCCATTTAATGGCTGACGCACGAAACGAGGAGAGTTAGTATGTCTTTTTGAAACTTTAGTCCTATCCATTAGTACAGGATCCAAACAGGACCTTCGACTAAAGTTTAGTGGCTAAAGTTTAGCCAACTAAAGTTTAGTCCAAAACTTTAGACAACTAAACTTTAAACTATGGGATCCAAACAGGGCCTTAGTCTGCAGAAGCATCAGTGTTTTTGTTTCCTATTTTCAGTCAGCATGCAGGAGTGCCGCAGTAAGCGGACAGAGTATGCGTTGAGTAAATAACGTGCAGTCTGCACGAAGTTGTTTTTGCGTTAAGTTTGGATCTGTGATCCGGTTTTGGTGCATTCTGTAGGACCGAAATGGCGACAGAGGGGGGTGAATGTCGCTCGCTTCAAAGTCGCCCCCGAGAAATCGAACACTGATTTTTCAGAAGGATGCAAAACACAGCACCTCACAGAAAATTAAAAATAATTTCTCTGAATTTTGGAACGCATGCGACACCGAAAAATTCACCATAAATCAAAGATCATCCAGTAAAAATTTCAACTGAAAATATCGCTGTTTGATCTGCAAACAAAATTGTTGAAGAACAGAAAAAGAATAAAAGGAGCCAACACACAGGCACTACAGGACAAAAAATTCCAATCGTCTTTAGTGCATGTAGGAAGCCAGAAGCACTCTGTTAGCCGAAAACAGCATGAACATTCAGGGACTTGACCAAAAGCAATGGGATTTGAGATGATTCCTTTTCCTCTTCAACTCATAAGTGCATGAATATAAACTAAATAGAATTAGGCACTTCTGGAGCTGAGGATACTAACTTTTGAGCAAGAATTTCAGAGACTTGACAAAAGCCTGAACATTACAGAGAGCAATCCAGAAAACTCTAATTCCCAACAATTCCTTCATCCATTGGGCAAGAGGCTTTGCACATATGTTGGTAATAGGACAAAGTCTTCCCAGAACAGAAATCAAGCCAAACCAAGAAGGGAATCAAGAATTAACTCAAAACCCTAGAAATAACGCAAGAACTGAAAACTACCAAAGGCTTCCAACAAAAATCAAATTCCCACTCAATCCTTGAGTTTTTGGTCATGAGAGTTTGCAGTTATGTTAGCAATACCCAGGGGACTTCTCATACCAAAAATCAGGTCGTCTTATGAAGGGAAAACCTAGAACCATCAAAACCCTAGAAATACTAGAACTTGAACAGAGAGAGGCACAAAATCCAAATCACTTCACAACTAGAGATTCTTTGATCATGAGCTTTTGCAGTTATGATATAAATAACAAAATAGCTCCACAGACCAAAAATCAAGCCATCTCCTCAAGAAAATCAAGATCTGGACAAAATCCTAGAAATGAAGTTTATGAGCAGAGGAACTCCAAATAAGAAACCTGAGATTCAAACTAGGTTTCCTCTTGGGATTAAGTAGCCAAATGGCTTTTGAGCATCACCCATGTCATAGCAACCCATTTTGGCACTCTCCAGCAAGCAAGAACTCAAAAAGACGAAAATCAAGAAATCTTGCAAAAGAGGAAAAATGAAGAACAGAGCTACGAACAGGGAAACTTAAACTTCAGAATTTCATTCATTGATTCACAGGGAATACAGAGGAGTCCCGATACCCCGACTTGATACAAAGAAAGGATTACAAGCTCTCAAACCCTCTCCAACCTCTCAATCCTCACCCATGGATACTTGGAGGGGATGAACACCCTGTTCTACCACCTAGAAGACATCGTAGAGGACAGAGGGAGCACACTAACAAACTCTGTCTCTCCCAACAACTAAAGAGCCAAAGCCAAACAACCCTCTAAAGACTCTTTAGACTCAATCAAACCCTTGGAGTGCTCAAGTGGGCATGCAGCCCCTCAATCCTATTTATAGCCTTGGCTAACGGGTCTCCGCCCCGTTACGCCTGCTAAATCCAACGGCGCCCGCTCCCGCTTGTGCAGCCTCGCGAATTTCCCGATTCGCCCCTCCTGCACCTTCCGGGAAGCTTCCGCGCTCCTTGCCTCGCACACCTCGCAACCACCTCGAGTCCACGTCGTCTTCGACACATCCCGACCGTTCTGACCTCAGCGCCACCTGCGCCTAGTCCGGTCCACGTGTCTCGCCACGACTCCACCCGATGTCCTGCAACCACACAGACAAAGAACACATCAAATAGCACCGCTCGATATATGAAAGCATAAACAACATCATACTTACCATGTCGAAGACCAAACCTGTCAAATCAAAGAATCCGCGTCCTAATCCCATATGACCAAGTTTGACCACAGTCTGACCGAGCCCGTTGCACCACACAACGACTAGGTCCGAACCACCCAAACCAAACTCGACTTACCCAAACTAATGTCAATTACTCATCACGCACATGTGGTCATCTCCACATGGTTCATCACATTCAGTTGTAGTGTTTTCCAGGGTGTATTCTGAAGACATTCAGATTAGTTTTGCCGAGATATTCAGTAATACAATTTTGAGAGTTCAGTCTCTGAACTTCCTTCCACATTTCAGTACTTTGCCGTAAAACCAACAGTGCTCGCTCGGTACAGAATTGCTGGGCGTGCTCTGTTCTGAAGTTCTGGGCGCAATCCTCCTGGTCTCATCGAGAAGGAATTTAAACATGTCAAAAATCATCTAAACAATACATTAACTGTGTTCTTACGTGCAGGCGTTCATCGCGCTGTCGTGCTCGATCGCGGTGTGCGTCAACTTCAGCACGTTCCTGGTGATCGGCATGACTTCGCCGGTGACGTACCAGGTGCTGGGCCACCTCAAGACGTGCCTCATCCTATCCTTCGGCTACGTCCTGCTCAAGGACCCCTTCACGTTCCGGAACGTCGCCGGCATCCTCATCGCCATCTTCGGCATGGGCCTCTACTCCTTCTTCTCCGTCTCCGAGAGCAGGAAGAAGACCGAGGGAAACTCGCTGCCGGTGTCCACCCAGGTCCGTACTTGTTCTGACATTGTAGTATCTGAAACTGGGATGGCATGAGTTTGTGCGCGTTTTTTGGAGATGACATGACACGGTTGTAACCGGTGTTAGAGATATATGTATAGTTTGTTATTCCCCATTGTTATGAGGGGTTCTTTGCATATTTGCCACCTGTACTTTGTGTATATATATCGGCCCATTGGCCTCATATTGAATACAAGCGCTATTCATAACATGGTATCAGAGCCAAAACTAGGGTTTTGGCTTACCTAGGGTTCCCCGCGCCGCCGCCGGCCTCCCCGCGCCGCCGCCGGCCTCCCGGTCGTCGCCGGCCTCCCCGCGCCGCCGCCGGCCTCCCGGTCGTCGCCGGCCTCCCCGCGCCGCCGGCCTCCCGGCCGTCGCCGGCCTCCCCGCGCCTCCACTCGCCTGCCGCCGCCTCCCGCGTCTCCTCGCCGCTTCGCCCGAGGCACCCGCTGCCGTCCGGCCGACTCCGCCTCCTGTCGGCGCCCGCTTGCGCCTTCGCCCGAGGCGCCCGCTGCCGTCCGGCCGACTCCGCCCGCTCGCGCTCGCGCTCGCGCCGTCCGGCGCCCGCCAGCCCGGCCCCGGCCGCCTCTCGCCCGGAGCCCGCCCGCCCGGCTCCGGCCGTCTCCCGCCCGGCGCCCGCTCGCCCGGCCCTGGCCGCCTCCTGCCCGCTCGTCGCCGCCTGTGTCGCCAGGCCGCCGCCGCCCCCGATCTAGGGTTGGCTCGGTGCGGCTCGGTGCAGACGGCTCGGTCGGTCGGTTTGTAAACCGACCGAAAAGAAAAGAAAAAAAAAGAAAAGAAAAAAAAAACGTTGTTCTAACCGCCGCGCCGTCCAGCGCCGCCTGTTAGACTTCGTTGTCTTGGTCGCCGCGCCGTCCAGCGCCGCCTACCAATGGGCACCGTTTCCCTTCCTCGCTGCCCGGTGATTTTTGATGGTGTTAATTACACCGACTTCGTGTCTCACATGCGCATCCACATGCGTGGTCTTCGTCTCTGGGGCGTTCTCTCTGGCGATGTCACCTGCCCGCCTTGCCCTATTCCTCCGACGGAGCCTACGCCTGTTGCATTGCCTTCGACAGCCGATAAGGCTGCTACTGAGGCCGCTCGTCTTGCTGCTGATGACGCTGCCTCTACCTACCAGGAGGATCTGGATTCCTACAAGGATCGTCTGACCGTCTACACTCAGTGGTACGATGACGACGCTCGGGCTGCTGCTGTCTTCATCGCCAGTGTCCAGCCTCAGTTTTCTTCTGAGGTTGTGGGACTCCCTTCGGCTTTTCAGATGTGGACTCATCTTCGTCAGCGCTACGAGCCCTCTGGTGATGCCCTGTACCTGTCCGTGGTCCGCCAGGAGCACTCTCTTCAGCAGGGTGATGCTACTGTTGACGCCTTTTACGCTCAGAGTTCTGCTGTCTGGCGTCAGTTGGACTCACTTCGCACTGCTGGCTGTCGTACCTGTCCGTGCTGCCTAGAGGTACGTGCTGATCTGCAGTTTCAGCGGGTTTACGAGTTCCTTACTCGCCTTCGTCCTGAGTTCGAGCAAAGGCGTGCCCAGCTTCTTGCACGCCACCCTCGTGTCACTCTCCTGGAGGCTCTTACCGAGATACGCGCAGAGGAGACTCGTTTGAGTGGTGCTGGTCTGATGCCACTCCCCTCTGTGCTCGCCGCTCGTCCGCCTGCTACACTGCCTCCTCCAGCGGCTACCACAGGTGGTGGTGGCCGTCCTCAGTCTGGAGGTGGCCGTCCTCACTGTTCCTACTGCGACAAGGATGGCCACACTGAGTCCCAGTGCTACAAGAAGAAGCGGCATCTTTCACGCCGTTCTTCTACTGGCACTAGTGCTTCTACGACGACGTCTGCCTCGACTTCTTCAGCAGCTTCTCTCACCGAGCAGGAGATAGCCAGACTTCGACGCCTACTTGCTGCTTCAGGTTCTCCCTCGACAGGTTCTGCAGGTTCTGCTACTGACTCTTCAGGCACTGAGAGACCACCTCCTACACAGTCAGGTACCTCCCCGTGGATTCTTGATTCTGGAGCATCTTTTCACATGACTCCTGATTCTTCCACTCTGTCTTCTATTACACCTCTTGATTCTCCTGTCAGTGTTCTTACTGCTGATGGTACATCCCTTTCTGTCTCTGGTCGAGGATCTCTTAGCAACTCATCTTTTCATGTTCCTTCTGTTGCTCATGTTCCTCGCCTTACCTTGCAGCTTCTTTCTGCTGGGCAGATTACTGACCTTGGTTATCGAGTTATTCTCGACTCTGACTCTTGTTGTGTTCAGGACTGCCACACGGGAGCTCTGGTTGGTTCTGGCCCTCGGCGCCGTGACTCACAGCGTCTCTGGGAGCTTGACTGGCTTCATCTTCCTTCCGCTGCCACCACCGCCGCCAGTCTCTCCGCTTCTGCCGCTTCGTCTACCGGCTCTTTCCAACAGTGGCATCACCGTCTTGGCCATCTGTGTGGATCTCGCCTGTCGTCCTTAGTTCGTCGTGGTCTTCTGGGGTCTGTCTCAGGAGACGTATCTTTAGATTGTCAGGGCTGTAAGTTAGGTAAACAGATTCAGCTTCCTTATCCTCATAGTGAGACTGTGTCTCAGCGTCCTTTTGATCTTGTTCATTCAGATGTTTGGGGTCCGGCTCCCTTCGTTTCGAAAGGGGGTCATCGTTATTATATTATTTTTATAGATGATTTCTCTCGCCATACTTGGATATATTTCATGTCTTCTCGTAGTGAGGCCTTGCCTATCTATAAACAATTTGCCACTATGATACACACACAGTTCTCCACTCCTATTCGTGTCTTTCGTGCTGATTCTGCTGGCGAGTACCTCTCTCGTCACCTGCGCAGCTTCCTTGCTGAGCAGGGCACTCTCGCTCAGTTTTCTTGTCCTGGTGCTCATGCTCAGAATGGTGTCGCTGAGCGCAAGCATCGTCACCTCCTTGAGACGGCTCGTGCTCTGATGATCGCCGCCTCTATTCCACCTCACTTTTGGGCCGAGGCTGTTTCCACTGCCACCTATCTCGTCAACATTCAGCCCTCTTCTGCTCTTAAGGGTGCGATCCCTGTTGAGCGTCTCTGTGGTCTTCTTCCTGACTACTCTGCCCTTCATATGTTTGGCTGCGTTTGCTATGTTCTCCTCGCCCCTCGAGAACGCACCAAACTGACCGCTCAGTCTGTTGAGTGTGTCTTTCTGGGGTACAGTGCCGAGCACAAAGGCTATCGGTGCTGGGATCCTGTTGGTCGTCGGATACGGGTTTCTCGGGATGTGACTTTCGACGAGTCTCGTCCATTTTACCCACGTCCTGCCTCTCCCTCGGCCTCCTCTGTGGAGTCTCTGTCTTTCTTGATCTTTCCAGATACTCCTATATCTGTTTTGCCCTCGTCCACCTGTCCTACTGAGTCTCCACATATTCCCCCTGTGGCCTATCCGCCGTTGTCGCCGCCTGTGTCGTCTCATACGACTCCCCAGGCTCCTTCCACTATCGTCTACACTCGTCGACCTCGTATTGAGGATCTTCCAGATGAGTCATCTCCTTCTGATGATCCATCTTCTTCTGATGCTCCATCTTCCCCTGATGGGTCATCTTCTCCTCGCTACGCTCTCCGCGATCGCCAGTCGATTCGGCCTCCTGTCCGTTTTGCCTTTGCTGGCGCAGCTACTCGTGAGCCTGTCTCCTACCGGGATGCTGTTACTCACCCTGAGTGGCAGCTTGCCATGGCCGAGGAGATTGCTGCCCTCGAGCGTACTGGTACTTGGGATCTTGTTCCTTTTCCATCCCATTCTCATCCCATCACATGTAAGTGGGTCTATAAGATTAAGACTCGCTCTGATGGCTCTCTTGAGCGCTATAAGGCGCGTCTTGTTGCTCGTGGTTTTCAGCAGGAGCATGGTGTTGACTACGACGAGACTTTTGCTCCTGTGGCTCACATGACCACTGTTCGCACTCTTCTTTCGGTGGCGTCTGTTCGCCACTGGTCTGTTTCTCAGCTTGATGTCAAGAATGCCTTTCTTAATGGCGAGTTGCGCGAGGAGGTCTACATGCATCCGCCACCTGGGTATTCTGTTCCTGAGGGCATGGTCTGTCGCCTTCGTCGCTCTCTCTATGGCCTTAAGCAAGCCCCTCGTGCTTGGTTTGAGCGCTTCTCCTCTGTGGTCACTGCTGCTGGCTTTTCAGCTAGTGATCATGATCCTGCGCTCTTTGTCCACACTTCGTCTCGTGGTCGGACTCTTCTTCTCCTGTATGTTGATGATATGATCATTACGGGGGATGATTCTGAGTACATTGCCTTTGTCAAGGCTCGTCTTAGTGAGCAGTTTCTTATGTCGGATCTTGGTCCTCTTAGTTACTTCCTTGGGATAGAGGTTACTTCCACTCCAGATGGTTTCTTTATGTCCCAAGAGAAATATATTCAGGATCTTCTTGATCGCGCCTCTCTCACTGATCAGCGTACTGTTGAGACTCCCATGGAGCTCAATATTCGCCTCCGACTCTCTGATGGCGAGCCTCTTTCTGATCCGACTCGCTATCGTCATCTTGTTGGGAGTCTTGTCTATCTTGCTGTTACTCGTCCGGATATCACTTATCCAGTTCATATTCTGAGTCAGTTTGTTTCAGCTCCCACTCAGGTCCACTACAGCCACCTTCTTCGAGTTCTGCGATACCTTCGTGGGACTATCTCTCGCCGTCTCTTCTTTCCACGTTTCAGTTCGTTACAGCTTCAGGCCTATTCGGATGCTACTTGGGCTAGCGATCCCTCTGATCGCCGGTCTATCTCTGCTTACTGTGTTTTTCTTGGTGGTTCTCTTATTGCCTGGAAGACGAAGAAACAGACTGCAGTGTCCCGTTCGAGTGCAGAGGCTGAGTTGCGAGCTATGGCCCTTTTGACAGCAGAGATTACTTGGCTACGGTGGTTACTTGAGGATTTTGGTGTTTCTGTCACTACACCGACCCCTCTCTTGTCAGACAGTACAGGTGCTATCAGTATTGCTCGTGATCCTGTGAAGCATGAGCTAACCAAGCATATTGGTGTTGATGCTTCTTTCATGAGGTCTTGCGTGCATGATCAGGTGATTACTCTTCAGTATGTGCCTTCAGAGCTTCAGATAGCGGATTTCTTCACGAAGGCCCAGACTCGAGCACAGCATAGCTTCTACCTCTCCAAACTCAGTGTTGTTGATCCACCATGAGTTTGAGGGGGGGTGTTAGAGATATATGTATAGTTTGTTATTCCCCATTGTTATGAGGGGTTCTTTGCATATTTGCCACCTGTACTTTGTGTATATATATCGGCCCATTGGCCTCATATTGAATACAAGCGCTATTCATAACAACCGGCATGCGCCGTTGCAGATGAGCGAGAAGGACTCGGCGCCGCTCCTCGGCGCAACGAAGAGCTCGCCGTGGCAGGAGAGCAAGGGGTTTGAGAGCTTCGACGATGTGCCGAGGACGGCGAAGAGCGCGTTTAGCCGGCAGGCGAACGCTTAGCGAGCTTAGAATGCATGGTAGAGCAACAGCAAAAGAAAATGTGCTTGAAGATGTACTGTATTGCCAGTGCAATTCCAATTCTTTCTCTCTGGGATTTCTCCTACAATGTTGAGCTGCTAGATGACGAAATGTATTCTTTCCTGAGCTTGCAAGGATGATAATCTGGGTCGAATTGGCTTGTGCCTTTTGGTTTTTATACTTTGCTATAGTAATTTGCTTTCAAATGGTGTATTTTGCAAGGCAAAGTCTACTAGTTAATTGTAGTAGATATTACACCGACTTTAGCTGTACCAGCCAAAATCTCATGCGGCTATCTCTCTCTTTATAATCTCCCTTACGAACTGACAGAATTCAAAAACCATAAGCCATAGTCTAAAAGAATCCACCTGATTTTGCAGCGTGATACTAAGATCTTAGGTCCCCTGCACAAAAATTTTAGACCACGTTTGTAACGCAAAAATCTCACAAGAACTTCACAAGGTATTTTCCAGAAAGTACGTAGTGCATTTCCTACCGAAATTCATTCTTCATAAGTCATGCTCTTATCTATAACCCTGTAGCACTGTAGTTATGGCCTTATGGACTTCGTTGCCCATTATGACTCACCAAAGCCGAACAAAGGAAAAGTACTCTCGCAAGAAAAACGTGGGGAAGGAAAATAAAAGGTAAATGCATAGCTTCTCCAAATGGGCCCGGCCTAATATGTTTGGGCCTAGGTTGGGTACCAGGTTCCTGGATTTATCTGGACAGGGCAAAACCTTCTCATTGTACCCATATAGGAGTATGTTCTAGAAGCTTCTTGAGGACATGAATGGCCAATTGGCCATACAATTCATGACTTCGTTTTGTCTACATAACCACTGCATCGCTCTGACCTTGAGTTCCTTGTTCTATATGGCTTTAACTTATGATTTATTTTAGGTTTCAACTTATTTAAAATAAAAATCATTTAAAACGTGTTAGCTTCTAATTCAATTTATTTTGGTTTTTTTGCCTTTTTTCTCTTCTAATTCAATTTATTTTGGGTTTTTTTGCCTTTTTTGTCTTTTTTCTCTCTCTTATTCCTTTACATTATCCGTAACGATATAACGATTTTTTAATTGAATGACTCAAAAAAACTAACAGTCACTACAATGCAATTTCAGCTAATGGCCAAAGCTATAAGCCAGAAGCTTAAACTTTTTGAGCGAGCCCATAATAGCGCATCTCGGTATCTCAACTGCCGGTGCACATCTACTTTCGCTATCCATTTAGGGCATATACAATAGGGTGACATAAACTGTCTATAAGAGATGTCACATAGAAATTTTGCTAAGTTAGATGAAAGAGAAAGAGGAGAGAGATGAGGTTAACTGTAATTCTATAGACGGACGAAAAGCGAAAAAATAGCTTGCTATAGACGGCTTCCATGTCATTATATAAATGTTGTCTATATTTTATAGATAGCCTATTATAGATAATTTACAAACAATCTAATATAGAAGATATCTTTAATATTATCTACAAATAATATGAAATGATACTACAAACAATAACTATCTGTATCACTGTATATGCTCGTAGAACACACGAGAGAATTCCGGGATGTTCTTTCAGCTGTACTGAACAGAAGCAAGGGTGTAAAGATAACGTACCAACCTTTGGTTGGTCTAACCGGGATATATAGCATCAATTAATCTGGCTGACTTATCAAAAAAAAAATAATCTGGCTGAGAGTCCAGTCTCCATGTACATACGGTTCGCTACTCTTAACTCAAAAAGGGCAATTACAATTTGCGCAGACCCTATACGTAATCGAAATTACACTATGGCTTCTGCATCATATAAAAACCAGAGTAAATTACGTTTTTCCACAATAGGTATTATCCCTTGTTTTACTTTACATTAGATTTAAGCAATATTTTCACTTTATATCACCCTAAACAAACAAATGTTACTATTTGTACCAAATTTAGATATGCTCAAGTGAGCTTAAAGTTTAAGCTTTTAACTTAAATTACATTGTTTAAGACTTTTTTACACTGTAGCTGCTCAAAACTTTTTCAGCGTAATTAAATAAAAAATTATATTATCACAAACAATACAAAGAAATACAAAAAATAAGAAAAGGCAAAAAAATCCAAAATATTTTAAAACTAAAAACTCAAACTAACTTGAGCGAGCCATACCCGTAGCAAACAATTCTCGCAAGTTATCACGTACCCGTGTCGTCCCGCCTCGCACGCTTCCTCGTCCGCACTGATGTCATTATGTCTGTGCTGTCCACCCTTGCCCGCTCCCTCGTCTCCACATTTGTCAATGTTACCATACCGCCCCCCTTGCCCAAAGTGTTACGCATCGACGATGAGTCCTTAATTTGTAGGTTGAGTGCACCGGGTTCCTTTTACGCTCAGCTATAAATACGAACCTCTTATAGTTGGTCATCAGCCATCTCAGTCACTCATCGCAGAAGCTAATTCTTACGGTGGTCGCTCAAAATGAAGAGTGTGTAGCTAATTATTTTAAGAAGCGGGTGCATAGCTCATTAAGGACGCGGTACGAGGGAGCGATAGTTCTGATTGCTTCTCCTGAAAGACTAGTAATTTTTTTCAGATTAGTAGTCAAATTGTTGGTAATTAATGAACTATTCGTATGTAGTTACACGCATGCAATCATTTTTGTTGTAACGCTTACTGCGGATCCGGTTGTTGTGGCTTCAGGTAGTTGTAGACATAGAACACTTGATAATGTTCTACGACGATGATCTTATACGGGCTGGATCTATCAACATGCCAATACAAGGTGCTCCAAGGTGAGACATTCGGCGTCATGAATATTCATGAGCTACGAAGCTGCATCCGAAGAGAGTTCGCTACGGAGGCAATGGCGATGAAACTTGTCATCGAGGGGATCACCTGCACTAATGGCGTGTGGGAGTTCGTGAAGATGAATGGCACTACAACATGGAGATAGTACATACAAATTGCCTTTCAGCCCGAGGCGGCCATTTACCACAAATTTTGTTGCAGAAATATGCAGCGCAAGGGGCAACAAATTTTTCTTCATTGTAAACATACAGGTGAGATTTTCTTTGGCTTTATATACGTGTCGAAGCTTTATATGCTGTCCAACATGACTTGTCTTTTACTTATAACCCTGACGTATACAGGTTCCTGGTTCTACCACATACAGCTTAGCTTTGTATTATATGATGGATACCCCATTGGAAAATGTTCCTCTACTTGAAAGATTTGTAAATGGAGATGATGCATTGAGAAATTCAAGGTTCAAACTCATCCCTTACATCTCAAAGGTACCTATTTTGTGCTACGAATCTTGATTCATGTTAAGCTTTACTTAACAAAATGTCGATGGTTTATGATTGGAAATTTGGAATATCTGTCCATTCAGGGATCTTGGATTGTGAAGCAGAGTGTGGGCAAGAAAGCTTGTTTGGTTGGTCAGGCACTAGAAATCAATTATTTCCGTGGAAGCAACTATTTGGAGGTAAGCCCTAAGCATGTCATATGTTGTAACATTAGCTTCTCTCGTTTCATTCTAATGATCTGTCATCCAGATTCAGCTTTTTCTAGTGTGAGGTTGGCATATTTTGCATACTTACTGCGTTCAGGAAGCTATTTATGAGTTACGTTTCTCTTTGAATGGTGCAGTTGCAAAATAATGATTGCTTCAATTTCGGTTGATACTATTTTTTCTTTTACTGCTTTGGTGTTTTTTCAAGTTTTCTCCAAGGAGCAGAGTCTGACTGAACTGCTACTCAAGCTAACTGTTAGTTTCGTTTACTGCAATTTGCAATAAGCATAACACATGTTCTAGAGGTGACTTGTAATCGTTACACGCTCGTTGGATTAGATTTGTCTTCTGACACTCTCGCTTATGACCTAATGAATCTATATGAACTGGCGTCCGTTTGGGATATTCAGCTCTGAACATATTTAAATGTACTTTTTAGCTTGGAGTTGATATAGGTGTTAGAATGATCTCAGCAGGGCATTTGGCCCAACGGCCAAATTCCCTCCCCTTGCTCGCGCCCTGATCGGGGGCGCCCAGCCCAATAGGCTGGTGGGCCCCTGTCGCCAGCGCCATATAAAAGAAAGGTGGGGGCCGGGGCGGCACGCATGACGAGGTTCACCGTGCCGCCGCCAGACCCACCAACAAACCCTAATCCGATCTGAGGAGGGGGCGCTGCAACGACGGGAAGCTCCACCACCGCAATCCCCTTCGCCGGATCTGCGCCGCCACCGCCACCGTCTTCCTCTTCCCCGACCGCCGCTGCCCGTGCGCAGACATCACTGACGAACCAGTGATGGCCGCCTCTTCATCCAGCACATCCGGAGGTCGGTTAGTACCCCTCTCTCCCTCTCGGTATCACTCAAGAACCCGAACGAAAAGATCCCGCTAGATCTAACCTAGGAGATCCACGGGACTAACATTGGTATCAGAGCAATCCTTAGTGGTAGATCTAGACGGGAAAAGAAAAGAACAAGAATCCCCAACCGAGAAATCGGCAAAAAGAAAGAAAAGAAAGGGGAGGAGCTCACCGTTCGGGCACGGTTGCCGTCGGTCCGGGCCGCCCCGTCGAGCGCGCCGCTTCGGGTGTAGAGCCCCGCCGCTGCCGCTGGTGGGCCGCCGTCACGTCGCCTCTCGGGCTGACTCCCGCCGCTTCCTCGCTGGAGCGTCGCCCTCCGTGCGCCGCTTCTCCGCGCGGGCGCGGGCGCCACCGTCGCCCGGGCGCCGTTGGTCGCCAGCTCCGTCGGGGGCCGCCGCTGCGCCACCGCTTCGGGCCGCCGCCCCGCCGCCCGTCGCGCGCACACTGCCGCCGTGCAGCCCGGCCGCTCCGTGCGCCCGCCGCCACCGCCCTGCCGTGTTTTTCGGGAGGACCCGATCTAAATGCTTCTAAGGTTAGGGTTGGGGGCGGGCGGCATTTTGTTCGGCCGGTTATTCCTCCAAGCCGTCCGATCTAATAGACGGTTTTGATGAAAGGGGGCGGGGCTGCGGGATGGGCCAGCGGGCTGTTGGCCTGGGGAAAGATTAAGTCGGGCCGCCATGGGCCGCGCTGCGAAGAAATGGGCCGTTTCGGTCACCTCACGCACGCCGTGGGCCGAAAGAATGGGCCAAAATGGCCGTTTGAACAATATTTTTTGTTAAATGGATTTTAATTGTTTTCAGAAGCATTTATTGAATGAAAATTGAATCAAATCTCTGTAAATTTTTGCACCAACGTGTTAAATTTCCAGAGATTAAAAGAGTATAGTTATGATGCTTCTGAATAATGAATTATTTTAGAATAATTACAGTTTCCGCTGCAAAAGTTAATGTTGATTGATTTTTCATTATTAAATTCGAACCAACGGGAGAATTTAATTTTGGAAAAAATAGATAGAATTTCCAGATAATTATGATATTGTTATTTTCTGACCAACGTTGATAATAACAGTATTATAATTTTAATTGAAGTTTTTATGCATTATTTCTATTTCTGCCCAACGGTGATGTAGATTTAATGTATAAATAAAATTGTATGTCGTATTTTGACCAATGTTGGAAATAAGACATATAATTTTGCTGTTAACAGTATTATAATTTTAATTGATGATTTTATGCATTATTTCTATTTCTGCCCAACGGTGATGTAGATTTAATGTGTAAAACAATTGTATGTTTTTTAATTTTAATCAACGTTGAAACCAAGGCATGCAGTTGTTGTTATTATGTCTAATTGTTCTCACTGTATATGAATTGTGTCTCCACACCGTGTCCCACAGAGCCTGTGGCACCGGTGAGGGATGAAAATGAGGCTGATGCTGCTTGGCAGACCAGACAGAGGGACTATGCTCCCATAAAAATGTCATATGATCTTGATCATAAGAAATAGACCACAGCCAACAAGAAATGTATGGCTGTAATAAAGAACACAATTGAGCCTGCGATTGTGGGCTCAATTGCAGAGTGTGACACTGTCACTGAATACCTTGATAAAATAAAAGAGTCAGTTCACTGGCTCTTCAAAGACTTATGCTACACAGCTGACTAAGCAGCTGGTAACAGAAAGGTATTCTGGCAGTGGCAATGGCATAAGAGAGCACATTCTTAGAATGAGCAACTTGGCATCTAAACTTAAACCGATGGATTTGGCTCTCAAGGATGAGTTCCTTATTCATTTGGTTTTTGCTTCTTTGCCAAAAGAGTTTGACACTTTTGTTGTCAATTATAATATGCAGCCCGAGAAATGGGACATGGAGAAATGCATAGCTATGTGCGTGCAAGAGGAGGAAAGAATCAAATCCTCACATGGTGGTTCTATCAACTATGTGAAGGATAACAAGAAAAAGAATTACAACAGTAACCCCTTCTCAAAGAACAAGAGAAAAGGCTCTGTCCATCAGCCTCAACAGAATAAGTTTGCAGTAAACAAAGATCAGTGTCTTCACTGCAAAAGACGGGACACTACAAGAAGAACTGTCCTGATTACTTAAAGATGATAATGGCAAAGAAAGGTGAGAACATTGATGTGAATGTCGTATGCGATAATGGGAACGTCGCGTGCGAGAAAGTGAATGAATCCTCGTCTACGAATGTAAACAGAAAACGAAAGAGAACTCTAGATGAGTCGTCGAAATTATGGCACTGTCGTTTAGGCCATATTTCAAGGGGGAGAATAGAAAGACTAGTAAAGAATGATATTCTTCCTCCATTAGAGTTCTCAGACTTAGAACAATGCAGAGAATGCATTAAAGGAAAATATGTAAAGAAAATTAAAAAAGACGCTAAAAGAAGCACAGGAGTTCTACAAATTATTCACACAGATATTTGTGGTCCTTTTCCTGTGAAAAGTGTGGATGGATATGACTCGTTCATAACATTCACAGATGATTACTCTCGTTATGGATATATTTATCCAATCAAAGAAAGAAATGAAGCCTTGGATAAATTCAAGATATTTAAGGCTGAAATTGAAAACCAACACGATTTAAAGATTAAGATAGTCCGATCTGATCGTGGGGGGAGTACTACGGTCGACATACCCCATATGGACAAGTTCTTGGACCTTTTGCAAGGTTTTTACAGGAAAATGGCATAGTAGCCCAGTATTCTATGCCGGGCGAACCTCAGCAAAATGGAGTAGCTGAAAGACGCAACCGTACCCTGATGGATATGGTGCGAAGTATGATGAGCTACTCCACACCCCCATTGAGTTTATGGATGGAGGCGTTGAAAACCGCCATTCATATTCTCAACAGAGTGCCTAGTAAGTCGGTGCCCAAAACACCGTACGAGTTGTGGACAGGAAGAGTTCTCTCACTAAACCACTTACGTGTGTGGGGGAGTCCTGCTGAGGCTAAAGTATTTAACCCAAACCTTGGGAAACTTGATCCCAAAACAGTAAGTTGTCATTTCATTGGCTACCCTGAAAAGTCAAAAGGTTTTCGTTTCTACTGTCCAGATAGATATACAAAGTTTGTAGAAACGAGACACGCTGTCTTCCTAGAGGATGAAATGATGAGAGGAAGTATGGTAGCTCGTGAGATTGATCTTGAAGAGAAGCGGGTGTATGCGCCCACTCCGATGATTCAAGAGCCATTCTTCACACTACCTGCTGTCGCTGCATCGACGGTGCAAGACACTGTGGTGCCAGCAACTGTTATTGTTCCTCCTGTGGCAACAATGAATGATAATGAGGAGTCTGTTCTTCAGGATCCTATAGAACCTATTGCCACAGATGAGGGGGAGCAACAGCAGCCTCAAACAGTAGATGTACCAAATGAGGAGGCCCCGAGGAGGTCTCAAAGAGTAAGAAGATCAGCTATTTCTGATGATTATCAGATTTATCATACAGAGGAATTTCAAATGGATGATGATCCCACCTCATTTGAAGAAGCCACGAGAAGCGAAAATTCCTCAAAATGGCTTGAGGCCATGGAAGAGGAAATGAGGTCCATGAAGAATAATAAAGTCTGGGACTTGGAAATTATTCCTAAAGGAGCCAAAACAGTAGGCTGTAAATGGGTCTACAAGACAAAACATGACTCCCAAGGGAATGTAGAAAGATACAAAGCGCGACTTGTGGCAAAAGGATTTACGCAAAGAGAAGGGATTGATTACAATGAGATCTTTTCTCCAGTCTCATGTAAAGATTCCTTCAGAATCATAATGGCATTAGTAGCACATTATGATTTAGAGTTACATCAGATGGATGTAAAGACGGCATTTCTTAATGGGGATTTGGAGGAAAACATTTACATGGCACAACCGAAAGGTTTTGTCATGGAAGGAAATGAAAGAATGGGATGCCGCCTAAAGAAATTAATATATGGGTTAAAGCAAGCTTCAAGACAGTGGTACTTGAAGTTTGACAGTACAATAAGAAAATTTGGGTTTAAAGAGAATGTAGAATACAACTGTGTTTATGCAAAGTTTAAAGATGGGAAGTTTATCTTCCTAATCCTGTATGTGGATGATATCCTACTAGCTAGTAGTGATGTCAGTCTGCTACAGGAAACAAAGAAGTTTTTGTCCTCAAACTTCGATATGAAAGATCTTGGTGAAGCTTCATTCGTTCTAGGAATCGAAATTCACCGAGATAGAAACAAGGGGATATTGGGACTGTCACAAAAGGCATACATAGAGAAAGTCTTAAAGAAATTTGGTATGCATAAAATTAGTCCTTCACCTGCACCTATAGTCAAGGGCGACAGATATGGGGATTTTCAATGCCCCAGGAACCAATACGAGCTCGATCAAATGAAAGCGGTTCCATATGCTTCAGCTGTCGGAAGTTTACAGTATGCTCAAGTGTGCACACGCCCTGACTTAACATTTGTTACCGGGTTACTTGGCAGATTCCAGAGCAATCCTGGAATAGAACATTGGAAATTGATAAATAAAAGTCTTGCGTTATTTGCAATGAACAAAAGGCCTCATGATGACATACAGAAGATCAGATTCACTCCATATAGTGGGGTATACAGATTCTGATTTTGCGGGAGATGATAGAAAGTTTACATCCGGATATGTGTTCACTCTCGCTAAAGGAGCTATATCGTGGAAAAACTCAAAACAAACCGTCACTACATCGTCCACAATGTATGCCGAGTTTGTAGCATGTTATGAGGCCACGGAGCAGGTGAACTGGCTAAAGAAGTTCATACCCGGTTTAAAAGTGGTTGACGACATCAATAGACCACTTAAGTTGTACTGCGATAATGAACCTGCAGTAACGTATGCCCACAACAATAAGTCAAGTGGTGCTGCCAAACACATTGACATAAAGTACTATGTTGTGAAAAATAAAGTTCGGGATCAAATTATAAGTCTTGAGCATATAAGTACCGCAAAGATGTTAGCGGATCCGCTTACTAAAGGCTTACCACCCAACGTGTTCAGAGAACATGTAGCCGGCATGGGTTTAAGGGAAAGCTTATGATTCCTGGACTAAAAGATGGCCCAAAAGTTTAAAGTAACTATTTCATAACAGAGAGGTGTATTGTAGCTGTTGAATCTATCGGCGATTGACCGTGACGATGAGACATGTTCTATACACTAATCTATGATGGAATGTGTAAAGTCAAAAAAGTAATTAAAGATAAAGTATAGATTGAGATCAAGGGGGAGAATGTTAGAATGATCTCAGCAGGGCATTTGGCCCAACGGCCAAATTCCCTCCCCTTGCTCGCGCCCTGATCGGGGGCGCCCAGCCCAATAGGCTGGTGGGCCCCTGTCGCCAGCGCCATATAAAAGAAAGGTGGGGGCCGGGGCGGCACGCATGACGAGGTTCACCGTGCCGCCGCCAGACCCACCAACAAACCCTAATCCGATCTGAGGAGGGGGCGCTGCAACGACGGGAAGCTCCACCACCGCAATCCCCTTCGCCGGATCTGCGCCGCCACCGCCACCGTCTTCCTCTTCCCCGACCGCCGCTGCCCGTGCGCAGACATCACCGACGAACCAGTGATGGCCGCCTCTTCATCCAGCACATCCGGAGGTCGGTTAGTACCCCTCTCTCCCTCTCGGTATCACTCAAGAACCCGAACGAAAAGATCCCGCTAGATCTAACCTAGGAGATCCACGGGACTAACAATAGGCTCATCAACAGTGGCACGTGGTGTAGTAAGCCTTGTGCTTGGCTACTTGAACAACCTGGTGATTGAGATGGCCTTCTTGGTACAGGTAATCGCCGCATATCTTACTAAATTGTTAGTTGTTGCACACGAGTTTAATTCTTGTTCTAGTCAAGATCGATAATAAATCTGATCAGTAAGCACCAATCAAGTGAAGATCACAAAAGAATTATTCCTTCCTTGCCTCATGCAGGGCAATACGCAAGAAGAGCTCCCGGTGTTCCTCCTAGGCACCTGCCGATTGAGCTATCTCGACGCCTCCAAATCTGTGTCGATAGACGAGTGCTGATTGCTGAAAGCGT
Source organism: Dendrocalamus latiflorus (assembly GCA_017311315.1). Classification (NCBI taxonomy): domain Eukaryota; kingdom Viridiplantae; phylum Streptophyta; class Magnoliopsida; order Poales; family Poaceae; genus Dendrocalamus; species Dendrocalamus latiflorus. Next base: position 5,470,539 of record CM029678.1, on the reverse strand, counting down.
CAGATTGACACCCATTCTTTTTGAAGCCTGAGTACAGTACAGCAAACCAAAAGGCTCAAGTCATTCCTTCTGCCTGCCGGCCCGCCCTCGAGCAACCATTGCAGCATTGTACATTCTCTTCTTGCCGAGAGTATTGCGTTGTAACGATGATAGCAATCTACGATAAAAGCCTTTCCCATTCTTTGACATCTCATCGAAGTGTATTCTACCTGATCCCGTGTCGTTCCGTCAGACCTGATATCATAGATCATTAGATCCAACACCGAAGCAACCATTACTGGACGTTGACTCTTTCTGCCAAGCCTTGATTAATGAACCTAAAAAAATCCCTCGAATTGGATCCGACTAAATCCGGGTATTGTGGGCATTTCCTTATTTCCATTCCAGAGATTTTCTTGTTCCTCAAAATATTCAATCTATCTCCTAGACACCGTAGAGAATTGAGAATTTTCCTGACTTTCAATTCTCGTACTCATAACTGGAAGGTTAGGGAAGGATATCATCATTAACCACTGAGACTGCTCTAGCAGGTACTAGTATTGTGGATCGATGCATTTCAGTTAAAAGACCTGACGTGGCCAAGCCTTGCGTTAAAATAGTACCTTAAGAGTCTTAGAGCATCTCCAACAATCCCCCTAAAAACCCACCCCAAAAGACACCTTTTAGGGGCAGCCCAAAAAATTTGTTAACCTATTTTAGTCCCCTCCTCCAACAGCTCCCCTAAATATATCCTAATAGTATTTTGAATCTAGCCCAACATTAACAACCGGCCCATTTTTTACTTTGCTCGATACCTATTTTTATTAGTGATCAAGTCGGTACGTACTTTGCTCGATTCCAATTTTTATTAGTGATCAAGTCGGTCCATCCAACCGAATAGGATATCGAGATTGAACCAATCCGTGCGTGTGCGTACGCGAACACGACCGCCGTATAAATATCAAACCGTGATTAGCCGATGGTGCATGTACGTGACGTGAGACGCATGCAGTAATCGCACTGGAATACTCGGTGTCGCGGGAAAGGAAAAAAGGTGGCGCGAGATTTTTTCCCCAGCGCGCGTGCGGCGGGAGCGAGGAAAGGGGACCTCTGAAAGTTCCCGGTTTCTACCTGAGTTTTGGGAGAGTTTTGGGGGGAATAGAAATAGGGTGGTGTTTAGGGGAGTTGTTGGAGAAGATTTTTTACACAATTTCCCAATAATTTGATTTAGGGGGAGATTTAGGGGGGTTGTTGGAGATGCTCTTAAGGGAGTGATGACACTGCCATTATTGTACCTGAGTAGTTGGGGCTCCCGCACTCGTCAATAACTGAAAGGGACCCAACTCAAAGTTGCAGTGAGATGATCATGGTCATGGACTCTTGCTCAGATTCACTTTTCTTATCCCTTGAGCCAGAAGGAACAAGCAGAAGTGGAGATGGCATTAAGGCCTTGTGAAAAAGGACGGCAAGGGGAGAGTGAAAATGATGGTGTTATCATGGGAGCAACAAACATCGTGATCAAGATCGCTGTGCCCGGAGAGCTGAGCGTTGCTCAGTCGGCAGGACGCCCGCGTTTCACTTCGGTTGTGATAACTTCAGTGTGTACATACATATATATGTGTTACCTATGCTCCGGAGGTAAGAGTATTCGATTAATTTCCACACACATATATATAAAAGACATGCACACGTATATACATATAGTGTAAATAGTGTAAGGTATACGTGGATTATATACGTGCACCTTGTAACTAGAAAAGATCGCTGTGCCAGGCTAAGGGCATGTTCTTTTCCTCTGAAACTCGTGACTTTTGGCTTTTGCTATAGTATCTAACTTTCAAACGGAGTATTTTCTCAAGACGGGGTCTACAAGTTAAATGTTGTACACGTTAAAAGATCAACATCTGTGCCAGCCAAAATCGCAAATGAGTATCTCTCTGTAATCTATACTGTAAACAGTTAAAATTCAAAATTTTTAACCAAAAATTATAAATCGCAGCCAGGGCTAAACACGCCCTAAGCTAGGTGGCTTTTCTGACCGTGTAGGAGACACTGCGTCGCTGTAACGGCAGCAGCCGACGTGACAGGTGAGCTGCCTCCCCTTGGTCCTCAGTCCTTGCCTGCTTCCAGCCTGCACTTTTGAACAGAGCATGTGTCGCGTCGCGTCCTCGCTTCGGCACGGAGAGAGGAAGATCAAGTAGGATTAAACTGCAAGTGCAAGCGTAGCATGGGGACTAGACAGAATTCTTATTGCCGTTGACTTGAACGGATCCCTATGCATGGGCGTGGCGCGTTGCCGGCGGCCGCGGCGGCGATCGGGTCGGTCGCGCGACGCACGGCCCCGTGCCGGGAGGTCACATCACGTGGAGGCGAGGCGCCTCTGGATCTGTTGCATTGCACCGTCCTACTCACACGGTTGTGTGCTGCCGCTGATCGATCGGTGTCGTTAACGGTATGGAGTGGCCGGCTGTTTCTAGGATGCAGGGGTTGCTACCACGATCCTTGGTTCACTCTCGTTTCCTTTTCTCTCTTTTTATAAAGAGAGAGAGAGAGAGAGAGAGAGAGAGAGAGAGAGACCGAGGGACCAATCTGTTCTGCTAAGTGGAGTGAAATGTCGAGTACAGTTCTGTTCTGCTAAAGCAACAGCTAGGTACTGTTTGGACGTTTGGGCGACGTCGGCTACCGTCGAGGGGGCCATTCAAAAGTGCCGCGGTTCTTTTGATTACGGTCGTTATCTTTTTATGAGATGTTTAATTAAAAATAAAAATAGAAAATAGTTGTATCTTTATAGATAATACAAATGAAAAAGAAAAAAGGAAAGAGAGAAAAAACCCGTGTTAAGAAGTCGACACATTTCAAATAGTTTTTGACTTCTGAAGACAGAAGCTGTTTGGAACAGGGCATAAAGTTGTGGAAAGCTTAACGCATTGTTCCAAATAGTCTAGAAACGTGGTTTTTCTTTTTTTTTTTCCTTAATGCGGATATATAACGGTGCTTTTTTCCTTTTTTATTTTTCTTTACCTGAATGACTTATAAAAACTAACAGCTATTACAGTATTATTTTAACCAAAAGCTAAAAACCATCAGAAAAATGCGAATTGAATGGGGCTTGTTTCTTCGAATTAGAAACAATCCTTGGTGGCACCAGTTCTATACTGGAAAGTTGAAACCCCTGTTCGTCAACTTCTTTAGGAAGTCCATTTCTAAGGAAGCTAAGCTCCATCTATGAATATTGTTAAATTGTTGCTGAGTTAATGTGTGTTTGGTCCTCGCAAAAGAATGAACAATCAAAGTTCTATAAATCTTCAGATATGGCAATTCACTTGAACTTTTAGAGAAAAGTAATGAATGGATGGATTGTTGACCAGTCCTACTGCTCGAGCAACGATTGCTGACACGGAGTATGACGAAGAAAAAAAAAGGAAGGTTGGAAATTTGGAATGGTTGTGGCAGCCCTGAAACTGATATGCTAATACCGATGTTAGGGCATGTTTGGTTGGTGCCTAAGCTTGCCATGCCTAAGGTTAGGCAATATGTGGCTGCCACAGAAAGTGTGGCTAACAAAATCGAAGCCACACTTGTGGCAAAGTTTGGCAAGAAACTGAGTCTATGACGTGTGGGGCCGGGTGCTAAGAAAGTGTGGCATGCCACAGTTACGTTAGTGAACCAAACAGCTACCTGAAAACTGTGGCACGCCTAACTTGTGGCTAGACAACTTGTGTTCCCTAGGTTTCGATGATCTGCATGACGTCGCCGCTATTTAAACACATCCATAGTGCACAAATATAGGTATTGTGCATTCCAAGTTGTTATCAAAATTATAGGTTTGTTCTTTTGTGGCTTTTGGCTTCACTTTTTGGTTTTTCTGCAGTAATTAGCTTTTAAACATAGTGTCTTTTTAAAATAGGGTCTACTAGTTAATTGTATTTATATCGGCAAAAGCCGCACGTGAATTTCAGTTACTTTAGAATCTGTCACACGAACAGTAAACCACATGTCGCAACCAAAAATCATAAACAGCAGCCACAAAAGAACAGACCCTATAAATCCCAACATGCTCTTCTTAAGGCACTCTTTGGAAACTTCAAACGGTAACCTCAAACGTCGCCTCGGGTTTTTATTTACTGTACCGGCCTCGAGAGGCATCAATTACTGCAAAAAGAGTTGCCTGAGGAGCCAACAAGATGATAAGAGCAAGGGAAATTTTATGGTATACCATTTTAAAAAGTGGCATGATTCGGAATGCCACTCTAAAGCTCAATTTTCATCATATGACACTTAAAAGAGTTTTAGGTTCAGGATATACCATTACCTCTTATTTTCCCACGATTAAGTGTCGTTTCCACCTTTTTAACCATGGAAAATGGCCATTTTGCCCCTGATGAGTATTGTTGTGTACTTGCTAGGTCTTGGCTATTCTTTGGTTAGAGGTAGGGGCATTTACAGAGCTAGGTCCATTTTATCTAATGGAGATGGTATATACCTAAGAATAAACAATTAGCAGTCATGGAACAAATGTTGTATTTTTATTGTAGTTTTTTATTTCTCGGTCCTAAGTGAACCGTGGAAAAAAGTTCTCAGTGACAAAATCACCTTAACCTGTTGTTTTATTTTTAATTTTACAGTGATCAACATACTTTTTGATGAATCTCCTGCTGGCCTGTTTCTTGATTTGATTTTCTATGCCAAGTTTTCCGATATAGGTATACAATAAATAACTTTTTAACAAAAAATTAATCATTGTTCTTGACCAGCAATGGGTACATCAATTTGATGATCTGACCATGTTTGTGTAGCAAGGTAGAGTTCACACAGCAGCATGTGGGATCATAGGAACTTCTTATGTTGATGACCTCCTCGTTACCCCTCTCGCACTGCATCTGTTGGCGGAGGTCATCGTTCTCCTCATTGAGACTATCAATCCGCACCTCTGTCAGACCCGGATTTTTCAATCCGAATCTTACTGTGTTTCACTGCACTAATCCCTGGATCAGTAGTTAGTGCACACAGGTACATTGCTGAATCATTTCATACATCGCATAGTCATCCAATATATTACACAAACTGAAATACACCACGTCGGGTGATAGTTTACAAAAGGGGCCGACTAGGCCAAGGTCTTTATTACAACAATGCAGCGGAAATTATAGCAAAAACAGACCCAAATCCACAGGCAAGCGGCCAGTAGGGTAATGTGTACAATATATGCCACCAGGGTCCCGGCAATATAAATGTACACAACGCCTAGGGTCTACTTGTCTATGCCTAACTACCGAGGCCTACGCCTTAATTAGCGCCTTTGCTTCCGTCGATGTTGGCGGGGGCCTCCTTGTAGGCGTAGTGTTCTTGAACTCCTGTTTCTGAATTGTATCGCAAGAGCGAGAATGAGCACTCCGACCCCGTGCTCAGCAAGCCAACACACAGAATGCAATAATTATACATGCATGGCTATCAAAGGATGGCTGGGGCTCATTTTATTTTGCGGAGAGTGCTTTTGAATACAATTATAGGAAATTCCCTGAGACCTAGCAATTTTGAACTCAAAACTTTTGTTTATAAGGTAAGTTGATCTCATAGTTGACACAGATTCCATCCACCATTCCATGGCATCTGCGCCATATAGCATCTTTCAGCGTTATAGCCGCTTAACGTACCACTGGGACGACACCCAGGACAATTCCAAACCAGAGCAGTCCTTCGCCCTTCCAGTTTCCATTCCCAGTTTCCCACGTTTTTAAAACAGAACTATATCCAGTTAAGTTCCCATGTCTGCCCATGACCGCGGGCACGGCTATTCGAATAGTTTTGACTCTGCAGAGTTTGTACACTTTCACCACAAGAGATAATCAACTCGTTGCCCCACACGTTTCCTTAGACATGTGGTTGAGCAGACCATCACAGTGACTTTTCAGAGTATCTAGTCCTATCTCCCATCTCACCTTATGGGTAACCTCCCATTTGCGATGGGCCCCATCTGTTTGCACGGGATGTTTCTCACTACTACTAGCGTACGGGCTTCCCTCCCCTCTGCGCTAGCACGACTGAGAAACTTCACCCCTCACTGGTGTCCCTTCAGGCCCCCTCGCCATAGCATAACCCCATCAATCCACTACCAGTGAGATGAGTCCGGGATTTCGATAAATTTACTTAGCCAAGTTGTATTTTACAGACTTGTGGTTGTACTGTTTTACACGGGCTGACATGACAAGATTCAGGCCTTAGAGCTACCTGGATGGTTCTACCACATTTCACATTTCTTTGTGCATTCCTTCGCACCACATTCCAGCCACCAAACCATTCCATCCAGGTATTTAAGCAGTTTGGGATTTTTCAGAGGTAGAAAATAATATGTCCACCTACTACAGTCATTCCACCCATGACTGTTTCCGAAACAATATCATATTTTTTGCAAGTGTTGCTTTTGGGGCAGCAAGGTACCCCCATTCTTATCTAGCAATACTAAGCCGCGGAATAATTATTTGGACTTACTGTAAAGCATATGATAATATGAATTTTTCTAGGGCGACAAGGTTCACATGACCAAGCATGGCAATGGATCTTTATTAACAAGCATTAAAGTAGGTATCTAACTACCACTTTCTTAAAATGAACATATTTCATCACATAAAATAACAGCATGCATGTTCATAATTTAAAGGAAATTAACTTTGCAAAACATAGGTTCAGAAATGGTCAAGGTGTTAACTCGCCTTGGTCACAGGGGTCGGTTTCTTGGTGGTCTGGTGCTTCTTGTGCTGCTGCCTCGATATCTTCCTCTTGAGCCTCGTAGGCTATTTAATCGTACGGAATACCCAATTAAAAGAAAAACGACCAATCAATAAAATATCACCAGAAATTCAAATGAACTCAAAAAAATATGGTTCTGGTTCCATTAGATGGATCTTGAATTTAAACGAATTTAGAAATTTGTTTCATTCAATTCGGAGCTAAAATGAAGGAGTTATAAGCAGTCAAAGTTTTCGGTCCCAGTCAAATCCAAAAATTACCAAATTTTGACATGTGGGGCCCACGGTCAGCCCCGATTCTTTTTAATTTCCATTTTTATTTACTTTTCGGTTTTTCTGTGCTACTGACATGTGGGTCCGGTTACTGTTCATGGGGTCCACATGTCAGTACGGTTCGTTCTTGGATGTATCACTGACCGGTGGGGTCCAGCGGTCAGCGGTGACTCGGGAATGCAGTGGCTGACAGGTGGGGCCCACCTGTCAGACCGAAATAAAATGGAGAAAACTCAACCCGGCGCTGCGGAGCCGGAGGCTCGAACGCGCGCGGCCGGGGAGCTGGGAGGGAGAGGAGAGTTAACGCTGATAGCCAAGAGAGCAGGGGAGGCTTTGCCTACCTCTATAGGGCAATTTATTCCCTTGAGGTGGGTCGGCAGCGGGGTCGGGCAGTGAAGTCGGGGGCGACGGTGGCCGGCGGCGAGGGGCTGTCGGGGAGGTTCGGGGAAGCGGTGAAATGCGTTCCTCGTCGTGCGGGGAAGACGATGGTGCAGTTGCCCGGGGCCGAGGAGGTCCGGAGATGGGTCGGCGGCGTGCGGTGGCGGCGACCCGGAGTGGTTCTCGGTGACGGTGATGTACGGGCTACGGGAAGCTCGGGCGAGGCCGGGGACGACTTCGCGGTGCTTCGGAGATGATGTGGGCAAAAGGAACTGGCTTTTGGTGGCTCGGGTCGAGAGATTGCGCGGGTGGCCGGAGTTGGGGACGATGAGGGCTCGCCGGCGTTTGAGTGGATGTGGGCTCGATTACCTGCTGCAGGACGAAGATGGCGATGTGTGGAGCTCAACGGGGGTCTACGCCCTTTTATACCTGCGCGGAGGAGAGCTGGCAACGGGCGGCGCCCGTGCGGTCGCGTCGGAGCTGGTGGCGGAGGCAGGTAGGGCTGCAGGCGGTGTTAATGCAGGTCCTGTCCGTGAAGACCCACTGCACGCCTACGCCCCCGGGGTGGTTGCCTCTGCGCAGCTGCTTCCCTTTTCCTTTTGCCCGCGTGAAACGGCAGCGGATCGGCCGGGCGAAGCGACGCAGCGGGGAAAAGCCTGGGGCGGTGGCACCAAGTCAAGGGCGACGGGAAGGGCGCAGGCTTTCCACCTGGGCAACGGGGTGACGCAGCGGGGCGAGGCTGTGCATGCGCGCCACGGGGAGCAAAAGCTCTGCCCGTGGTGCCAGCGCGCCCGCGCGGGAGAGAAACGGGAGCGGGACGACGAAGCTGACAGGGCGGGCCCATCGGTCAGCGGGAGAGGGGAGAGGAAAGCGCGATGGCGCGGATGAAGCCGCGTGGCGGAGAGGGTCGATCGGGCGGCCGGTGCGGTTTAAGTGAGGGGAACGGAGGAGATCGGCCGAGGCGATCGGGCGGCTGAGAGCGATGCCAGAGGCGGACGGGCCGGATGGGCCGAGGCGCGCGAAAAGGGAAATCGCGGCTGTCCACGCGGCGAGCGGGGGTAAGGGGAAGGCGGGATCCGCCTGGCGACGTGGCTCAATCCCACCCGTCCAGGTGTCGGACGGAGGGCGGTGGATTTTCTGATTTCTTTTTGGATTTTAGGTTTTGCTTTTAGAAATTACCAGAAAATCCCAATAAGTCCGGAAAAATATGAAAATGCTTCCAAAAATTCTAGGAAAATTCTCAGAGGTTCCTGGTAATATTCTGGACTTAATAAAAATATTTCCAACTAAAGTGGGTATTTATTTTACTTACTTCCCTTATTTGCCATGCCATTGTTTTTCCAGAAATAATATTCTATGCCCTAAATCCAATTTCTCTATTTACTTTTATGGATCATCTTTTCAGATTCTTGTTTACAATTGTTTGTCTTTCTCTTTTATAAATTCTTTAATTTCTGGAACCTTAACCAAATTCAGAAAAGCATCGAAAAATCCAAATCCAAATGGAATACATTGCAAAAGTAATTCAAAATCCCCTCATTTTTCTAATCCCAGTTTTTGGGATGTTACAAACCTACCCCCCTTACAAAAATCTCGACCCCGAGATTTGATTTAACTAGTGAACAAGTCGGGGTAATCTCTTCGTAGCTGGTCTTCACGCTCCCAGGTAGCTTCTTTCTTGGAGTGATAGCTCCATTGTACCCGGCACATGCGAATGATTTGAGTTCGTGTTTTCTTTTCCACGGTATCCAGGATCTTGATCGGGCGCTCCTTGTAGGTTAGGTCTTCCTCAATCTCGATTGCCTCCAATGGAGCTTGATCCTCAGGTACTCGTAGACACTTCTTCAGTTGGGACACATGGAAGACGTCGTGTATGTCTGATAGATTCGGAGGTAGTGCAAGCTGGTAGGCAACTTCCCCCTTTTTAGACACAATTGGGAACGGTCCAACATACCGCGGGGTAAGCTTGCCTTTGACCTTGAATCGTCTAACTCCTCGCAAGGGTGATACCTTCAGATAAACATGATCTCCCACTTCAAAACTTAATGGCCTTCTTCTCTTGTCTGCATAACTTTTCTGCCTGGACTGAGCTGCTTGCAGTCGATCTCTAATTAGGCGAACCTTTTCTTCAGCCTGTCTTAAAGTATCTGGTCCGAAAATGTAGTTTTCCCCTACTTCTGACCAATGTAAAGGGGTTCGACATGGTCGACCATACAGGGCTTCGAAGGGTGACATCTGGAGACTGGCCTGATAGCTGTTGTTATAAGCAAACTCAGCATAGGGTAGGCATCGGTCCCAATCCTTAGAAAAATCTAGAGCACATGCCCGAAGCATATCTTCCAATATCTGATTCACTCTCTCCGTTTGACCATCTGTCTGGGGGTGGTATGCGGTGCTAAAATCCAAGTAAGTACCGAGAGCTTCATGTAGGCTAGCCCAAAAATGTGAGGTGAACTGGGAACCTCGATCCGAGACTATCCGTTTTGGTACGCCGTGTAAACATACTATGCGTGACATATATAGCTCGGCTAACTTATCTCCCTTGTACGTGGTTTTGACGGGGATGAAATGTGCAACCTTAGTCAGCCTATCAACCACGACCCATACGGAGTCATAACCAGATTTGGTTTGTGGAAGTCCCGTGATAAAGTCCATCCCGACTTCTTCCCACTTCCACTGGGGTATTTTCAATGGTTGTAGTAGTCCTGCTGGCCTTTGATGTTCCGCTTTCACTCTCTGACACACATCACAACAGGCTACATGTTCAGCTATGTCTCTCTTCATACGGGGCCACCAGCAGAATTGCTTCATTCCCTGGTACATCTTGGTGCTCCCGGGGTGCAGGGAGTACGGAGAGCTATGAGCTTCCCTCAATATCAGATCCTTGAGATTCCTCTGATGAGGTACAACTATACGCTTTCCGTACCACAGAGTACCGTCCTGATCAATCTTCATATTAGGGGCCTTCCCTGCTTCTACCAGCCCTTTCCATTTTATTATAGCTGGATCTTCCTGCTGAGCAACCATAATCTGCTCCTCTAAACTTGGTTGAATTTCCATGGTAGCTAGAGTGCCTTTCTCTACTATCTCCAAGTTCAAGGCTTGCAGTTCTTTACATAGCTCGGGTTGGTGTTCCTGGACCATGAGATTATTGCAATAGGCCTTCCGGCTTAGAGCATCCGCTACAACATTAGCCTTCCCTGGGTGGTAATGGACGCTCAGGTCATAGTCCTTAATCAACTCCAACCATCTCCTCTGCCTCAAGTTGAGGTGCGACTGGGTGAAGAAATATTTAAGGCTCTGGTGGTCCGTGTATATGTCACAGTGATTACCTATCAGATAATGCCTCCAAATTTTTAATGCATGCACTACTGAGGCCAATTCCAGGTCATGAGTAGGGTAGTTGGCTTCGTGAGGGCGGAGCTGCCGAGATGCATATGCCACTACCTTGCCTTCCTGCATTAGTACACATCCAAACCCTTGATGTGATGCATCACAGTATACCTCAAAGTCTTTGCGCACATCGGGCAGGGTTAACACAGGCGTGGTAGTCAATCTCTCTTTCAACTTTTGGAAGCTCTCTTCACATGCCTTGGTCCATTCAAACTTCTTCTCCTTCTTGAGTAGTTGAGTCATTGGCCTGGCAATCCGAGAAAATCCTTCTATGAATCTCCGGTAGTATCCAGCCAATCCAAGGAAGCTCCTCACTTTAGTGACGGAAGCTGGCTGCTGCCACTCCATGACTGCTGCTATTTTGGCGGGATCAACAGATATTCCTCCTGCTGACACTATGTGTCCTAAGAAACTAATGTCATGCAGCCAGAATTCACACTTGCTAAACTTTGCATATAATTGATGCTCCTTTAGCCTTTCCAATACCAGGCGCAGATGTTCTGCATGCTCTTCAGCATTCTTGGAGTATATAAGGATGTCGTCAATAAAGACCACGACAAACTTGTCCAAATACTCCATGAATACCTTGTTCATCAGGTTCATGAAGTAGGCTGGGGCATTGGTTAACCCAAAAGACATGACTGTAAACTCATACAGCCCATATCTAGTGGTGAAAGCCGTCTTAGGTATATCTTCAGCTCTAATCTTCAGTTGATGATAGCCCGATCTTAGGTCTATTTTGGAGAATACCGTGGCTCCACCAAGTTGATCGAATAAATCATCAATCCTGGGGAGTGGGTATTTGTTCTTGATGGTTACTTCATTTAGGGCCCTGTAATCCACACACATCCGCGTGGTGCCATCTTTCTTCTTCACAAATAATACTGGAGATCCCCAAGGCGAGGAACTCGGCCTAATGAACCCCTTATCCTGCAACTCATATAGTTGCTTCTTTAATTCTTCTAACTCATCCACCGTCATCCGGTATGGTCTCTTGGAGACGGGAGCAGCACCGGGCTTTAGGTTGATGACAAATTCCAAATCTCTGTCTGGTGGCATGCCTGGTAATTCCTCGGGAAATACTTCAGGGTAGTCTTGTACCACAATCATTCCTTCTAATGGCACATCTTCACAATAATAGATTGCCCGGCCCCAGCGGTACGGGCGATCCACCTTCACTTCTATTGTTAACCCAGGACACTTGGTCAAATTGACTTTCCTAGTGGCACAGCTTATGACCCCTTGATACTTTGCGAGCCAATCCATTCCCAATATAATGTCCAGAGTTTGGGAGGGTAAAACTATTAGATCAGCTAAGAAGTCCCACCCTTCCATAGTAATTGCTACCCCAGGGCACACTAGGGTGGTAGTAATTGGTCCAGCTGGTGAATTAAGAATTACTGGCTTCTTTAGAGTATATACTGGTAATCCCAACTTGTTGGCATACCCCTTAGATATAAATGAATGGGAAGCTCCTGAATCAAACAATACTTGTGCTGGTATGGTTTTAACAGAGAACGTACCCATAAGGACTCCAGCGGCTTCTTGAGCTTCTTCAGCCGTGATGTGGTTGACTCGGCCGCGGTTTGAGGCTGGTGCACTTTTACTGCCTTGTGAACTCTGATGCCCTTTGCTGGGTGCTGAAGCTTGACTACGCACGGGGGCGTTTTGCTTTTGTGGGCAATTACTGACATAGTGTCCTTTTTCTCCACAACCAAAACATTTAATGTTGGCCACTGGGTTGGTGCCATTGTACTGCCCACCTGTGCGAGGAGCTTGATATGGAGTTCCCCCCGGTCGAGGAGCAAATGCTGACGCACTGGATTGAGTAGTCCTTGGGGTTGAGGAATTACCCAAGAGCTTCTGAATGAACCTTCCTTGGGGGTGCTGAGCCGATAGCTTTCGCTTGCGGCTGGCCTACAGGTTCTTCCTCTCATTTTCCAGAATCAGTGCCTTATTCACCAGTTGATGAAAGCTGGTGAAGTCTTGAGTGATCAGCTGAACTCGTAGCTCCTCGTTCATCCCTTCAAAGAATCTGTCAATCTTTTCTTCTTCGTCCTCCACATCCTTTGGGGCATATCGGGCCAATTGTGTGAATTTGGTAAGGTACTCATTTATTGACCTATTTCCCTGCTTGAGTGTGCGAAACTCATTCTTCTTCATTCGCATTACTCCGGTTGGAACGAAGTTAGCCTTGAAAGCGGTCTTGAATTCCTCCCAAGGAACTGCTTCTGTGCTTGTTTCTGTGGTGGCATCCTCCTGGCCCCTGGCGGCCAAGTAATTCTCCCACCAAGCTGCTGCGGCGCCCTGCAGCTGGTGTGCAGCGAACATGACTTTGTCTTCCTCTGCGCATTTAATTAGGCGCAGCTTTCTCTCAATATCTCGAAGCCAGTCCTCGGCTTCCAGTGGTTCTTCTGCCGATGTAAATGTGATCGGCCTTGTCCTCTGGAAATCTCCCAAGTCAGCTCTATGCCCTCCTGAGCTTCCTTGCTGTCCCGCATATATGGCTTGCAAAATCTGAGTTTGTTGTGTCATAACTTGGGCCATTGTAGGGTGTTCCGGAGGGTTTGGAAGGTTGTCATTTCCCTGGTCTTGAGCTCTACCTTGGTCTTCAGGCAGAACCCCGCGATTTGAGTCTACCTCGGCTGGGTTTGTATTAGTCTGAGCCCTGGTAGTTCTTCGGCTGGCCATCTGCAGTGGTGGCTTTATACTCAATGCTAGTTCTATATGTAGGAGAAACAAGGGGTGCCAACCCATACAAGAGAAAGCAGTAAAACCAGGACGAGGCAATTTCCAACATAAGGCCGATATCCAGCCAACCACATAAATATGTCAACAATTACATAGCCAGCTTTTATGCTGGGCTTACAATTACATCATAATAATTAAAGTTCATAGGTTCGCAACTACGAAATGGAAAGGACGGATACATCAACTAAGATACATGAAGTTAGTACTTGCATCACACACTGCAAGTACATCGCGATCCCATCTACTCCTCCAGATACCCGTAGCCAGATGGGCTGTAGTGCGGGGACCTGGAACGGGAGCGGCTCCCACTGAACTCCGACGGATCGGAGTCCTCGGCGTCCGAGGGCGCGCGTGGGGGGCTACGGCTCTGGGGAGGCTCTCCCCCCCGAAGTGCAGCCCGGGGACCCGGAGGCCGCGTGCTCTTACGCGCGGTCATCCGAGTGCGGGGTCCGGATCCTGGTGGTGGCGGTGCTGGAGCTGCTGCAGGGGTGGAGGCCCGTCGAAGCTGAGCTTGGAGGGCGGCCACCTCTGCCTGGGCCTGCGCCAAGGCCTGCTCGCTCTTGGCGAGCTGCTCCCGTAGCGCCACCCTGGAGCCGTGCCCAGCGGTAAGGCGCTGTCGGAGAAGGGTGATCTCCTCCAAGGCTGCGGTGTGGGCTGCGCCCATAGCCCTGGTGAGAGCGACCTGGTGTGTTAGCGCAGGGTCGTCTTCGTCAACCGGCAGGTTCGTCTCATTGTACCGCGCACCATCCTGGCGCGACGGGTAGAAACGATAGGGCGTGCGGCGAATGGCAGTCTCATATATGTCACACAGCCGTGCCGCGGCGAGGCGCGCGGCGTCCTGGATCGCGTCTGCCCTGGTACCCCTCCGATGCTCCGTGGTAAAGACATGAGGCCGATCTTGTTCGCTTTTTGGGTAGATGTAGACCTGCATGGTCCAAGATTCATCTTCTCCTATGGTAGCCTTCAGTCCACGGTAGATAGGTTGCTCGTCGTAGCCCATGTAATGTAGAAGCTTGCGCAAGATGCTTGCGAATTCATTTTCATAGACACCGTGGCCCAAATAATCCCAGTCCCCTTCATATCCCGTTCGTGCCATCTGTAAATGTTATGGTTCCAGTGTTAGTACTTTTCCAAAATGTAATGAAAAATAGAGTAGAGCAGATTCTAGGAAGGATACGAGTAAGAACATTATACTATGATTTTGGAAATTATTTTCTTGCTTTCATAAGTATTGTATTCCTAGGCCATCCTAATTTTTCCATCCTAAGGCTTTACCCTACGGTCGTATGCTCTGATACCAGCGCTGTCAGACCCGGATTTTTCAATCCGAATCTTACTGTGTTTCACTGCACTAATCCCTGGATCAGTAGTTAGTGCACACAGGTACATTGCTGAATCATTTCATACATCGCATAGTCATCCAATATATTACACAAACTGAAATACACCACGTCGGGTGATAGTTTACAAAAGGGGCCGACTAGGCCAAGGTCTTTATTACAACAATGCAGCGGAAATTATAGCAAAAACAGACCCAAATCCACAGGCAAGCGGCCAGTAGGGTAATGTGTACAATATATGCCACCAGGGTCCCGGCAATATAAATGTACACAACGCCTAGGGTCTACTTGTCTATGCCTAACTACCGAGGCCTACGCCTTAATTAGCGCCTTTGCTTCCGTCGATGTTGGCGGGGGCCTCCTTGTAGGCGTAGTGTTCTTGAACTCCTGTTTCTGAATTGTATCGCAAGAGCGAGAATGAGCACTCCGACCCCGTGCTCAGCAAGCCAACACACAGAATGCAATAATTATACATGCATGGCTATCAAAGGATGGCTGGGGCTCATTTTATTTTGCGGAGAGTGCTTTTGAATACAATTATAGGAAATTCCCTGAGACCTAGCAATTTTGAACTCAAAACTTTTGTTTATAAGGTAAGTTGATCTCATAGTTGACACAGATTCCATCCACCATTCCATGGCATCTGCGCCATATAGCATCTTTCAGCGTTATAGCCGCTTAACGTACCACTGGGACGACACCCAGGACAATTCCAAACCAGAGCAGTCCTTCGCCCTTCCAGTTTCCATTCCCAGTTTCCCACGTTTTTAAAACAGAACTATATCCAGTTAAGTTCCCATGTCTGCCCATGACCGCGGGCACGGCTATTCGAATAGTTTTGACTCTGCAGAGTTTGTACACTTTCACCACAAGAGATAATCAACTCGTTGCCCCACACGTTTCCTTAGACATGTGGTTGAGCAGACCATCACAGTGACTTTTCAAAGTATCTAGTCCTATCTCCCATCTCACCTTATGGGTAACCTCCCATTTGCGATGGGCCCCATCTGTTTGCACGGGATGTTTCTCACTACTACTAGCGTACGGGCTTCCCTCCCCTCTGCGCTAGCACGACTGAGAAACTTCACCCCTCACTGGTGTCCCTTCAGGCCCCCTCGCCATAGCATAACCCCATCAATCCACTACCAGTGAGATGAGTCCGGGATTTCGATAAATTTACTTAGCCAAGTTGTATTTTACAGACTTGTGGTTGTACTGTTTTACACGGGCTGACATGACAAGATTCAGGCCTTAGAGCTACCTGGATGGTTCTACCACATTTCACATTTCTTTGTGCATTCCTTCGCACCACATTCCAGCCACCAAACCATTCCATCCAGGTATTTAAGCAGTTTGGGATTTTTCAGAGGTAGAAAATAATATGTCCACCTACTACAGTCATTCCACCCATGACTGTTTCCGAAACAATATCATATTTTTGCAAGTGTTGCTTTTGGGGCAGCAAGGTACCCCCATTCTTATCTAGCAATACTAAGCCGCGGAATAATTATTTGGACTTACTGTAAAGCATATGATAATATGAATTTTTCTAGGGCGACAAGGTTCACATGACCAAGCATGGCAATGGATCTTTATTAACAAGCATTAAAGTAGGTATCTAACTACCACTTTCTTAAAATGAACATATTTCATCACATAAAATAACAGCATGCATGTTCATAATTTAAAGGAAATTAACTTTGCAAAACATAGGTTCAGAAATGGTCAAGGTGTTAACTCGCCTTGGTCACAGGGGTCGGTTTCTTGGTGGTCTGGTGCTTCTTGTGCTGCTGCCTCGATATCTTCCTCTTGAGCCTCGTAGGCTATTTAATCGTACGGAATACCCAATTAAAAGAAAAACGACCAATCAATAAAATATCACCAGAAATTCAAATGAACTCAAAAAAATATGGTTCTGGTTCCATTAGATGGATCTTGAATTTAAACGAATTTAGAAATTTGTTTCATTCAATTCGGAGCTAAAATGAAGGAGTTATAAGCAGTCAAAGTTTTCGGTCCCAGTCAAATCCAAAAATTACCAAATTTTGACATGTGGGGCCCACGGTCAGCCCCGATTCTTTTTAATTTCCATTTTTATTTACTTTTCGGTTTTTCTGTGCTACTGACATGTGGGTCCGGTTACTGTTCATGGGGTCCACATGTCAGTACGGTTCGTTCTTGGATGTATCACTGACCGGTGGGGTCCAGCGGTCAGCGGTGACTCGGGAATGCAGTGGCTGACAGGTGGGGCCCACCTGTCAGACCGAAATAAAATGGAGAAAACTCAACCCGGCGCTGCGGAGCCGGAGGCTCGAACGCGCGCGGCCGGGGAGCTGGGAGGGAGAGGAGAGTTAACGCTGATAGCCAAGAGAGCAGGGGAGGCTTTGCCTACCTCTATAGGGCAATTTATTCCCTTGAGGTGGGTCGGCAGCGGGGTCGGGCAGTGAAGTCGGGGGCGACGGTGGCCGGCGGCGAGGGGCTGTCGGGGAGGTTCGGGGAAGCGGTGAAATGCGTTCCTCGTCGTGCGGGGAAGACGATGGTGCAGTTGCCCGGGGCCGAGGAGGTCCGGAGATGGGTCGGCGGCGTGCGGTGGCGGTGACCCGGAGTGGTTCTCGGTGACGGTGATGTACGGGCTACGGGAAGCTCGGGCGAGGCCGGGGACGACTTCGCGGTGCTTCGGAGATGATGTGGGCAAAAGGAACTGGCTTTTGGTGGCTCGGGTCGAGAGATTGCGCGGGTGGCCGGAGTTGGGGACGATGAGGGCTCGCCGGCGTTTGAGTGGATGTGGGCTCGATTACCTGCTGCAGGACGAAGATGGCGATGTGTGGAGCTCAACGGGGGTCTACGCCCTTTTATACCTGCGCGGAGGAGAGCTGGCAACGGGCGGCGCCCGTGCGGTCGCGTCGGAGCTGGTGGCGGAGGCAGGTAGGGCTGCAGGCGGTGTTAATGCAGGTCCTGTCCGTGAAGACCCACTACACGCCTACGCCCCCGGGGTGGTTGCCTCTGCGCAGCTGCTTCCCTCCTCCTTTTGCCCGCGTGAAACGGCAGCGGATCGGCCGGGCGAAGCGACGCAGCGGGGAAAAGCCTGGGGCGGTGGCGCCAAGTCAAGGGCGACCGGAAGGGCGCAGGCTTTCCACCTGGGCAACGGGGTGACGCAGCGGGGCGAGGCTGTGCATGCGCGCCACGGGGAGCAAAAGCTCTGCCCGTGGTGCCAGCGCGCCCGCGCGGGAGAGAAACGGGAGCGGGACGACGAAGCTGACAGGGCGGGCCCATCGGTCAGCGGGAGAGGGGAGAGGAAAGCGCGATGGCGCGGATGAAGCCGCGTGGCGGAGAGGGTCGATCGGGCGGCCGGTGCGGTTTAAGTGAGGGGAACGGAGGAGATCGGCCGAGGCGATCGGGCGGCTGAGAGCGATGCCAGAGGCGGACGGGCCGGATGGGCCGAGGCGCGCGAAAAGGGAAATCGCGGCTGTCCACGCGGCGAGCGGGGGTAAGGGGAAGGCGGGATCCGCCTGGCGACGTGGCTCAATCCCACCCGTCCAGGTGTCGGACGGAGGGCGGTGGATTTTCTGATTTCTTTTTGGATTTTAGGTTTTGCTTTTAGAAATTACCAGAAAATCCCAATAAGTCCGGAAAAATATGAAAATGCTTCCAAAAATTCTAGGAAAATTCTCAGAGGTTCCTGGTAATATTCTGGACTTAATAAAAATATTTCCAACTAAAGTGGGTATTTATTTTACTTACTTCCCTTATTTGCCATGCCATTGTTTTTCCAGAAATAATATTCTATGCCCTAAATCCAATTTCTCTATTTACTTTTATGGATCATCTTTTCAGATTCTTGTTTACAATTGTTTGTCTTTCTCTTTTATAAATTCTTTAATTTCTGGAACCTTAACCAAATTCAGAAAAGCATCGAAAAATCCAAATCCAAATGGAATACATTGCAAAAGTAATTCAAAATCCCCTCATTTTTCTAATCCCAGTTTTTGGGATGTTACAACCTCCATCTCTAAGATTCGCTCCCACAGTATATCCACATACCTCATAGCATAGCATTCATGGGGAGGATCAATCCAGTGGACGAAGTCACATTTTGCCATCTGCTGGTAAGGAGGGTTAACATAGAAGTTTTATTAGCAATATATAAGAGAAAATAAATTATTGGCTAATTGTACCCTAGAGTGTGGGCATCAGAAAGAAACGTTGCCCTCCACTGAAATGGCCTTCGATGACTTGCACGACCACGTCCTCCCTATATTTGCATTTTGGCCATACCGATTGAGCCCAATAGTTTGGCATCAAACGGTAGCTAGGGCTAAAGTCCTCCCTCCTTTGTAGGGGAAAGTCTTCCTTCGACGAACCTATTCTGATTGGTCTCTCGGCGTCTGCCATGCTATGTTACTATATAACGGAGAAGGTTCTTCTTTCTACAAGAAATGAAACGTAGTTTACATGAGCGATGAGCGATTGCGAAAGCTCCGTATTTCAAGCCGAGCGAAAAAGGAACCCGGTGCATTGCCACCAGAAATTATGTACGCGTTGTCACCACGCAGCACCACAAGCGATGGGAGACAGTATGGTAAGAGTGACATATGTGTGCACGAAGGAGCGGGCGAGACGGGACGATATAGACAGACTGACATTTGTGCGGGTGAGGGGGCGGCATGGACATAACGACATTAGTATGGACGAGAGGGTGCGTGAGGGGGACGATACGAATAGAGTGACAAATATGTAAAGGACGCAGTGAGAAATAAAAGATAGCAGCAACGGACCGACATATGTGCGAACGACAGAGATCAGACACTTCAAAAGATGCGTGAGCATCGCTAATTTCAAATTTAAATTAGCATGAATTAACGTGGCATATTCGGAGCACATAAAATTTACAAAAAATTACACAATTACTATGATTATGTCAGGAGTATTTAGATAAAATTTCGTAATTTTTAGAACTCGTTTGCTATATGTAATGGCTCCTACAAATATCTTAATACTACAGATTTTTCAACAATATTTAGAGCAGAACAAATTGTCAAAAAAATTACACGATAAAGTATGATGTGTCAAGAGGTTGTATATAAAATTTTGTAATTTTTTGAACTCATTTGCTATATTTAAAAATTCAAAGAAATATTATACAAAAAAATAATGTAGGTAATTAAGTCGGCTAATAAGCAGGCTTAATTACTTGATGTTCGACCATCATACGGCAGGCGGCCTGCCGTCCGTCCGCAGGACAGCAGCAACATGTGTCACCCCTCTAGTGTTGCCGTCCGACTACCAGACGGTAAAAACGTTATTTTTGCTAATACTCCATACATATGGCTATTTCTGTAAATACGTGCTGCAACAGTGCTATATATGTTAAAGCCTCAGCTCTAGCTTCTGCATTTTCTACGGTAACCAATTTTTAAACAGAACATCTCTTCAATGTAGAGTCTATTAGCTGTTTATAGTAGACAGTATATCAATTTTATTTATGTTAATTAAAATTATACGCAAGTGTCTCTCTATATAATTTATTTATGAATTATTACTATTCATAGCCACAGCTAAAAAAGACAGACCTCTGTCTCAATTCGTCGTTAAGGCTGGAGACGCAAACAAATGCAGCAGCAAAGCAAAGCAAACGTCGAGCGGTGAACAAATAAATAGGAAGGGGAGTATTTGTAGTGATGCAGCTGATGACACCTAAAACGAAGGAGATATTAACTCTGCCCGTTTATTTCATGAAATAAACGGGACAGTTTTTTGGAATAAATTTTTTAAATAGCTTTTGTAAGTCTAAAACTACATGTGCTATCCGTATCTTCCCCCGTTTTCTACTTCAACATAACAAAAAAAAATCTTAATGATTCTTTTTTTTATGGAATAGTAGTAGTCCAGAGAGTCTTGAACAGGTTGTTCCCATGGTTTATTTCTCCCCAAAAATGTTCCGTGTACGATATAATCCACAATATGGTGAGACATCATGAGAAATGTGGAACAGTGATCCTGTGAAAGCTCGTGATGCTGGTCCAAAACTTCTTTTCAGAGATTCCATTGTGCCTAAAAATTGACGTGATATTCACACGTGTTACTCTAGAATTCGGAAGTAAATTCATGGTGCCGTGCCGACCGGCGACTGCAATCCTGGCCATTTGTTTCCGTTCTAACACCTGGGAGCTTTCAAGGGTTTTGGAATGAAAAAGTCCTTATCAAGTATGGTGATGGAGCTACGGATGTATAACTTTATTCACGTGTATTAGAATATGGATGTCCATATTTACATCACGCGAACCAGTTTTTATAAAGTCGTGTATTTATATTTAGCCTCCCTATTTCTAGCCGTGTGTTAAAGATGTACACTCCATATTTATGCGAATGGTGTGTGTATACTTCTACCTAATAATCCGGAAAGAAGTGTTCGATCATAATCAAATGGAAGAGATCGTGTGGAATCCACAAACTCTGTCAGGAGGAACTCAAGAGTCAAGACGCCGCCAAACTAAGGCTCTATTTGTTTGGCTTAGGTTTTTTGGCTTGATAAGCTTATAAGCATTTAGCTTTTAAGTAAGTCAGGTATAAGCCATGTTTGTTTAGTTTAGGCTTTCTAGCTTTTCTACAGTTTAAGAATCACACATGAATATGCAACTGAACATGTATGAACACATAACAAATTCACTAATAATGCATAAACACACAACAATCAGTGATAATTAACAGAAAAAGATGGAGGCCGGTGTTGGCAGGGGAGGCGGTAGTGTCGGAGCTAGGGAGGTGGCATCGGTGGGGTGTGGAGGTGGCGTCGGGTTAGGGAGACGACGGTGTTGGCAGGGAGGCGGCGGTGTTAGGGTAGGGGAGGCGATGTCGGCAGGGGGTGTGGAGGTAGCGGCATCAGGGCAGGGAGGTGGTGGCGTTGGGGCAATGGAGGCGGCGTCGGTGGGGGGAAGAGGGGTGTGGAGGCGGCGGCATTGGCAGGGAGGAGACGGCGTCAGGGCAGGGGAGGCGGCGTCGGTGGGGGAGGGGAGGGGTGTGGAGGCATTGGCGGGGCAGGAAGGCAGCGGCGTTGGCAAGGAGGCGACAGTGTCAGGGCAGGGAGGCGGCGTCGGAGGGGGAGGGGTGTGGAGGAGATGGCATCAGGGCAGGGAGGCGGCGGCGTTGGTGGGGAAGGCGGCGGCATCGGTGGGGGGAAGAGAGGGGTGTGGAGGCAGCAGCGTTGGTAGGGAGGCGACGGCGTCAGGGCAGGGGAGGCGGCGTTGGCGTCGGCGGGGGACAGGAGAGGTATGGAGGCAGCGGCGTCGGGGTAGGGAAGGTGACGTCAGCGGGGGGGAGGGAGGGGTGCGGAGGTGGCTTGGGGCATGGAGGCGGCGGCGTTGGTAGGGAAGGTGACGGTGTCAGGACAGGGGAAGCAGCGTCCTTGCATCGAGAGCTGGCAGTGTTGGGGGAAGGAGAGGGGAAGCGATGGTGTTGGGGGAAGGAGAGGGGAAAAGAACAGGTGGAGAGGAGAAGAGGAAAAAATGAAAGGGTTTGCACTTATATATGAACGGCATTTTGAGGGTAATTTCAACACAGTTTAGTGGCAAAGGGTTTTTTCATTCCGTAAAAGCCAACAAAAACACCTCTCATATTGCTTTTGACTTATAGGCTTAAAGTGGCTTAAGTTATTTATAAGCCAGTTAAAAAAGCCACCCTTTTGTGTAGGCTTTGACTTTTTTACTTTTAAACCATACAAAAAGCCTAAACAAACAGGGCCTAAGTCAAAATTTAAAAGCGGAAAGGCTTTGTCGCTAATCGTCGTTCCTTGTTAATAACACACTCTAAAACATGATCGAAGAGATGTGTATGCTTGGAGATGACATTTTAGCTGGTCGACCGGTGGCACGAGCAGCCTCGGTGTGCAGTGTCTTTACCGAGCCACGTACACCACACCTTCGCTCTTGCATCCAACGGCGACGTCGAGGAAACAAGAAAACAAAGCAATTTTGACACCGTTAACCATGAGAAGTGGCTTCGATTTCTGGCTTCTAGATTACAAAAGTCACTTGAAACACGTTGGTTTCTCATTTTTCCTTTTTGGACTTTTTGCTTTTTTTTCTCTTGATTTTTGCATTGCCTGTAAAGATATAATTGTGTTTTCTTTATTTCCATTCTATTCTATTTTTAATTAAATGATTCAGAAAAAACTAACAGCCGCTACAGTGCAATTTCAGTCAAAAACCAACAGCCACAGCGGGAGGAAGCTGGAAGCTTAGACCTATTCATATTGGTTTTTGCTGATGGTTTTTGGTTTTAGCTTATAAATAGTAACAGTTTGTAGAGAACCGTATGGAGAGAGAAATTTGAGTACGATTTTGATCAATAAAAATAATATCACTATAGCATGTATAATCGATTAATAGATCTCGTCTTGAAAAGATATTTCATTTAAAATCTAAGTATAATAGAAAAGCTATTTATTATTAAAAAATAATTTTTTAGAAGGGGCTAAGCCCGTTCGAACAGGGCTTCAAGCTTTTTCCAGGTCAATTGACTTCGACGTTGGCCTTTCCTGAGCTGGTTCTCCCGTACAACCTTTTTTTATCCGGTGGATCTGGACTCAGGACCAACACAGATCGACACACAGTAGATTCATGTGTAATATGGGCGGCCCTCTTCTTCAACTACTCGCTGTTTGCTGCCTTTCTCATCGAGAGAGAGAGACCCCCTCCGCCGACCTCACGGACGTACCGGCTTACTCGCGCACTGCATCCATTCGTCTTCGTCGTAATTGTGTACTGGAACAAGCTTTATTAAACACATGCGCAACACGGTAGGCAGGGGCGGAGCCACACCCCGAGCAAGATAGACTTCAGTCTGGAGTGTGGAAAAATATTTTAGTGTATAGCACGGGTAAATTTAATTCAGCCTAGGTAATATTTTCATGGTCCAGTCCAGATAGTCTGGATCATTCCACCACTGAGCCTGGGGCGTAACTAAATTCTGACTCCGCAACTGACAGTAGGTTACATCTCACACATTTTCCTCGATCTATCTTTACTATGCAAACCTCAAGGGCGAAGCATAAAAACATCTCTCAACTTGTAGTCACACGACAGAACTTTTCTCGATAGAAATATTTCTCAACTTCCTTGAACGGCAAGTAGTGTGGTAGAGCGTTTCAAAACTCCGTCGTCTCCCTTCGTCTAGTAAAAGATGAGTGATATCACATTGTGATTGTAAGTTTGTAACGCTCAAAGTAATTTGCCAAGTAAATCCCAAGGGTCATAAATTAAGGGAAAGTACACATCAATCATCATCAACCGCAGTCGCGCAAAAGAGGCGCTGAGTGTGCTCGTTCAACTTCAGCATGTCCCCATCCTTACAATTAGGCGTACGTGATTGATCTTGTCTTAGTTCCATCAGTTTTTGATTGATTGTACCTTATTCCAACAGTTTTTCTACTATTTAAAAAAGAAGTTAGTGATAATAGTGGTTCATTACCCTTAGTGATAATAGTGGTTCATTACCCCTCCTGTCTCAAAAAGCAACACGCCAACATGTGGGTCGGGTTTTCTTCTATCCACTCGATCACTTTTGCATCTCCCTTCCACGAGCTCCCCTGGCAGCCTCACTCAGTCACTCGTGCCATCCCCTCACCAGCGTGCCTTTACTGGCATAGCTAGGATTTAAAGTCTGTGGGATTAAATATAGAGTTTTTTTTAATATTTATAGGATCAATTTTTCAAAAATGATATAAACTTCTATGCAAATTTTTGTAGGTATAATTCTATTTTGTAAAAAGTTGGGAGGTCAATTGACCCCACAACTCATGTGTGGCTCTGCCACTGCGTGCCTTCCTCCTCCCCCAAGCTGCCCACAAGGAAGCGACTACACAGGGAATTTGGTACCAGCTCACCGAGACTTCCTTCCCTTCCTCCGTACCAGCCATGGCGACCTCTCCCTTCATAGGGCATTTTGCCGGCCTCTATGCATCTTCATCTCCCACGATATGTGTTATTGCAATATGTTTGGAACTTAAAACTGGAAGGAGTCACATATATACATGATCGCCATTTACAAGTATTTGAATTAAAGCAGGCATCAAGATATGAGTCCTCATATAAGTTAATATGCTTTCTATGACTTCATCTGCAAGAACAAATTTGTAATATCAACCGGGCTCTCCACTGTCTTGGGACTTCCTGTCACATTAGCTTAGCTGGTACCTATGGTACAGGATTACCACTTATGTAAATGTTATCGGAGAAAATTCTGAACAATGGCACATACAGACTGAAGCATGTCTGCCACCGCGACTTTCGAGCTTAAAGAGAAAGCTATTTTTATTTAAAAAAAATAAGAATGCTAGAAAGCCAAAATTGAAAAATAAAACATTGCAATAGTGCCATATAAGGATTCGAGATAAACAAGCCACAAGGTTCGACCAGTTTTGGTTGGTGTATGCGCTGTTCCAACTTCCAAGAACAAAAATGGCTTGTTGCTTTGTTTGAGAGGAGACGATCACGATACATGAATTTAGTACACATGTCTCTATTCTCGCTGAACAACTTGAAAAGTTGTAAAATGTCTCATGTTTTGAACCGCAGAAATTTTACGAGAATTTTCGACCGAGAAACATAAGCAAAGAGCTGATTGAAAATTATTGAAAAAGGAATGCTATGATCAAGCAATGTCAAATTAGGGGCGGCTCCAACTAGCTGTTGGTTTTGGTTTCGAGTTATGGTTTCTAACTGTTAATTAAAATTACATTGTAGTGGCTGTTAGATTTTTCTAAGTAATTTAATTAAATAAAAATAAAGAAAAATAAGAAGAAAAAAATAAAAACACTGTTATATCTCCACAGACAATACAAATAAACAAGAAAAAAGCAAAAGCAAAAAAACAAAATTAAAAGTCTATATTTTAAATGGAAGCTAGAACCATTTAGAGCGCGACCTAAATCAGTTGAGATAATCTAGACGTCTGTTGGCCTGATAATCAGCCTGAGATAAAACGGACAGAACTGAACTTAAAACATTATCTGCTAAAACAAAATAAAACGAAAGTAACATCTTTTGCCACCGCTTCTACCTACTCCAAACTCCAAAGGCAACAATGCATAGCCGCACCACACCGACAACAGAAAATCAAGCCACGGCCCCACACCCTGCAATCACCGACAGGTAGGCCCCACCTGTCATTCTCTGCTAGCGAGGTGGTAGGTCTCTGGCCGTGCTGTTCGCTGCTTGCGCCGGCGCAGCAGATCCGGCGGCTCCACTGGCGCTGGCAACTGACACCGTGCGAGCGCCCCCCCCCCCCCCCCCCCCCTAATGACCACGAGAACTCGCATAATTCCAAACCACTGTGCCGCTGTAGCGCGCACACCACCACCGCCGCCGCCTCCTCATCCTCAAGAACCCGGAAAATTTTGGTTTTTGGGGGGTTCCGAACACCAAAGCTTTGATTTTTCTGCTGTTTCTTGGAGGACGGAAGTTGCAAGAGCGGAAGGAGGCGGCTTGCACTGATGTAGATTTCTTTTCTGCTTTGTCTTGTGTTAACATCTCTTGCTGGGTTGCAGCCTTTTTGGTGTTTCTTGATCTGCCAATCGGAGGCCATGGGCGTGGGCGAAAGAGGTACTGCGTTTGTTGCTTTTGATGTTTCAATCCAATATTCCAATTGCTTGGTTTTGGTTTGGTTGGTGGCTTGGCTTTGTGTCTGTGTTTGATTGCGTGGGAAGGTTTGGCTTTGGGAGGATGCTAATTAATGGATGCCATGGCAGATTTGTTGGCCAGGCAGTGAGCAGTGATCGCATTTGGTGGTGGTGGTGTTGGAGGAGGAGGAGGCGATGAAGGAGGCGGGCGAGGAGAGGTGCCTGGACTCGCAGCTGTGGCACGCGTGCGCGGGCGGCATGGTGCAGATGCCGCCCGTGCGCTCCCGCGTGTACTACTTCCCGCAGGGCCACGCCGAGCACGCCAACGGTGGCGGCGGCGCGGCCGCGGAGCTCGCCGTGGCGGCCGGGCCGCGCGCGCTCCCCGCGCTCGTGCTCTGCTTCGTGGCAGGGGTGCGGTTCTTGGCTGATCCGGAGACCGACGAGGTGTACGCCAAGATCCGGCTGGTGCCGGTTGGGCCCGGCGAGGTGGAGTTCCGGGAGCCCGAGGAGCTTGGTCCGCTCGGGGGCGACCCCCCGGAGGCGCGGGAGAAGCTGGCCTCCTTCGCCAAGACGCTGACGCAGTCCGACGCCAACAACGGCGGCGGGTTCTCGGTGCCGCGCTACTGCGCGGATACCATCTTCCCCAAGCTCGACTACAGGGCCGACCCGCCGGTGCAGACGGTGCTCGCCAAGGACGTGCACGGGGAGGTGTGGAAGTTCCGGCACATCTACCGGGGCACGCCGCGCCGGCATTTGCTCACCACGGGGTGGAGCACGTTCGTGAACCGGAAGAAGCTCGTCGCGGGGGACTCGATCGTGTTCTTGCGCACGGAGCATGGGGAGCTCTGCGTCGGGATACGGCGGGCGAAGCGGGTGGCGTGCGGGGGCATGGAGTGCATGCCCGGGTGGAACGCGCCGGGGTATGGGGGCTTCTCGGCGTTCTTGAAGGACGAGGAGAGCAAGTTCATGAAGGGCCCCGGTGGATTCGTGAGGGGCAGGGGGAAGGTGAAGATTGCGGACGTCGTGGAGAAGGCCAGCCTAGCGGCGAATGGACAGCCATTTGAGGTGGTGTACTACCCGAGATCTAGCACACCGGAGTTCGTTGTGAAGGCTGCATCGGTGAAGGCTGCGATGAGGATCCAGTGGTGCCCCGGGATGAGGTTCAAGATGGCGTTTGAGACAGAGGATTCCTCAAGGATTAGCTGGTTTATGGGGACGATTTCTTCTGTTCAGGTTGCTGATCCAGCCAGATGGCCAAATTCACCGTGGAGGCTTCTTCAGGTTCGCTTGATCTAACGTTATTCACAGTCACATTCCATGGTACTGCAATGGATGAATGGTCTGCATTATTGACTAGCGTTTGTTGTTTTTTAATTGTTAACGTGCTATCAGTATAAAAGGCACCCTCATTGAGATGGTTGATTGGCAGTAGAAGGTAGCATGTAAAACATGACCCGTCGACAACACTGCACTCCACACAACACTGCCAGAAGCTTTTTTTTTTCTTCATATTGAAATTATTCCCGAACCCCTACTATCAACAAATTAACCTACACACACACACACACACACACACAGAGAGAGAGAGAGAGAGATTGATCCTTTTTCTTTTCTTTTTGTACATTTTGTAACTATTTTATTTTAAGTTTTCACTTCAAAAAAACAAATTAACCAATAAATTGGTTCAACAACTGGCTTAGATTTCAGCTAGCCAATGAATTGGTGGAACGGACGAAATCATGCAATAAAGTAGTTATGAAGGAAAAGGTTTTTGGTCTTTTGGAGCTTGATTTGATCTTTCAAATCTGGGTTATCTTTTTTCTTGTTCTCTAAGTATTTGTCTGCTTTGTCAATAGGGGGCTTCTAAACTTTTCTGTTTCTCTTAGTATAGCACCCAAATTTCTTCCATGCAGCCACCAACCAGAGCTCAAATGTCACACCTTTGTGTTCAGTCTTTAGCACAGCCCACATGAAGCATCCAAAAGGCATGGGAATGCTTGGCAAACTTACGGTTGGGCACAGTTGGGAGTGAAATTAAGGCAGACGAGAAGCTACGTGTCTAATTGCATTAGCCTAGGATGGGAATAAATCATACATAAATCTAACCATGAAGAATAACATAGTAAAATGTAAAATTTTACCTGTAAGAAACTGCAGTCTGTCAGATTTATTCTTGGAAATTTTTTTTCTGCTCAAATCTTTAAGAATATATGTTTCATCAGTCTCTTCCAGTTGTAGAGAATTGAGATGAGGGTTCAACAGTTTCATTTCTAATCATTCATATGTTCCAAATCCCATCTATCAGAGCTCTATGCTAGTTGTTACATTGTCTTATTCTTATGTGTTTACAGCCAAAATCCTACTTGCACTTTATAAACAAATGCAATAAAGTAGTCGTACTAACAATATACTGTATGTTATTAGAAAGAAAGTAATTAATACCTGGTACTGGTACTACTAGTAGTAAAACTTCAAATGTGGGGAGTGAATTAATATAATGTTCACATACTTTGATGAGTACCCATGTTCAAACAGTGTGTGCCGAAGGTACTCGGTCCTTTGCCCCCTCGAAGGTACTACCTTACATTTGTCTTATTGTCTCTTTGATCGGTCCCATCATAAGATTGCTGACTGTACCTTGAGAAAGAGAGATTGAACTAATGAGATTGATCTAGGCGTTAGTTCAACATGAACATGCTAGCTCTATTGTCGGATATACCCTATAATTCTTAGCTCTCTCCACTGTTAATATATGTTGGTAATTCGTGGAATGTTGCCTTGACATGTACTTTATTAGGCAATGTAGGGATAGGGGGGGGGGGTCTTACTAGTAGTGTTCCAAGGGATATTGGAAGTTCACGTTCGCATCATAATCATCAGTTATAGCAGATCTAGAGAGTTGACTTGTGAAAGGAGTCATCAACTGTAGTTGCTTGTTGTGTCTTTTTGTCAATTTTAGCTCCTCAAGCACCAGTGTACTTGTGCTTGGGTGTCTGCACTACGTCTCTTTTTCTCTTACACACGGTTCATGGTTGCAAAATTCTTATAGGTGTCATGGGATGAACCAGATTTGTTGCAGAATGTGAAATGTGTCAGCCCATGGCTTGTGGAGCTTGTTTCAAGCATTCCGCCAATCCATTTGGGACCATTTTCTCCACCACGAAAGAAGTTGCGGATGCCCCATCATCCTGACTTCCCATTTGATGGTCATCTGTCGAATCCAATTTTCCACGGGAACCCACTTGGTCCTGGCAACAGCCCCCTTTGCTGTTACCCGGACAATGCTCCTGCAGGCATACAGGGAGCCAGGCATGCTCAATTTGGTTTACCCTTAACGGACCACCAGCTTAATAAGCTGCACCTCGGTCTGTTCCATGGTGGTTTTAA
The DNA here is from genome assembly GCA_017311315.1 of Dendrocalamus latiflorus. NCBI lineage: Eukaryota > Viridiplantae > Streptophyta > Magnoliopsida > Poales > Poaceae > Dendrocalamus > Dendrocalamus latiflorus. The sequence goes on along the minus strand of CM029678.1, from coordinate 5,440,678 downwards.
CCGGCTTGATGCTATCACTTCGCCTTCCCGGATATCTAAGGGCTTTGTGATCAGTAGTACACCAGCCCATGACAGCGCCTCTTGCTTGTTGACAATCGGCACACCACAGGGCACAGGAAAAACTGATGACAGAAAGACACCCCACATAATGCTATTTGGAAAGGCTATTTTGACGGAGCAACAGATAACTTCTAGTGGATCAAGGGAGACATTCTCCCCGGGGGTTACTGGAAATAGTTCACCTAATGGCAATGAGAAGAAGGCAGGAAACGCATCTGATGGTTCCGGTTCATCAATTTGCATTGGCTTCTCGTCCCAAGGTCATGAGGCTTCTGACCTTGGATTAGAAGCTGGGCACTGCAAGGTATTTATGGAATCGGAAGATGTTGGTCGCACCATCGACTTGTCTGTCTTCGGGTCATACGAAGAACTGTATGGTCAGCTGGCTGACATGTTTGGAATCACGAAAGAAGAAATAATAAGCCATCTTCGTTACCGTGACGCAGCTGGTGTAGTCAAGCATACTGGTGAAGTACCATTCAGGTGAGAAGTTCCTTGTAATATCTGTAGTATTTTTACCTTGTGTGTTGTATATCATCTAATTTAAGTAATATTACAATGACATATATCTAATTCATTCTGTATATGTAACAGTGACTTTATGAAAGTAGCACGGAGGCTTACAATAATAGCCGGCGACAGAGGGAGACTGCAGAAACCTCTCATCGAATGTATGGTTGAGCGGGTGTGATTTTCTATGGACACCAATTTGAATTTAATAAAAAAAATTAAACCTAGACTGAAGATCTTCTTTTTCATATGTATTTGTCTGGGCTGTTAAGCAGACCTGAGTTGTTTGTGTTAATCTTGTGGATTGCTTAAGTAAAGGTTTTCATCCTGCCCCTGAGTTGGTCGTCAGGTACTGTATTGTACTAATCAGTAGTACATTTTATTTGTGTGGAAGTTCCTAAATGAATTCCTGGACGGGTTTGCTTGAAATAAAGTTTCAGTTGGGTAAAGGAAAATAAAGCTAGTACCAAGGGAGATGCAATGTTTGAAATGGTCATGAATTAGCGCATTCGTTGTCTCCCTTTTTTTAGAACAGAGAATTGTATGTGTTGCTTCAGAGCATATTTAAGTGGTGTTCCAACTGACTTACGGTTTACTTACGGCTTAAGCTTCTAGTTGTGGCTTTTATGTCCTGCTTAAAAGGGTTTATTTTGAGTGGTTTTTGGTTAAAAATCACTGTAGCTAATTGAAAAAATATTGTAGCTGATAGTGGCTTATTTGACGTTATTAAATTTTTAAAAATTAAAAATAGAAAAAATAGTTTAGCCTCATAGTCAGTACAAATGAATACGGGAAAAAATAGAACTGACAAAAAAGCCAAAAAATCAGAAAAGGACGAAATTATTGAATAGTGAGAAATAAGCCAGAAGCCCAACCCAAAACGAACGGAGTCTTGGTTTATGGCTGAAATTATACTGTAGTGGCTGTTAGCTGAAAAAATATAGAAAAAACTATTGATGTGACAATGCAAAGTAATAAAAGGAAAAAAGAAAGGTAAAAAAGGCCAAGTCTTGAACTTAAAATCTCTTTGCTTTTATACAATATTGAGTTTCATGCATCGATTAGTTTATCTAAACATTTAAGCTGGTAAGGGTTGACAAATAATTTATCTATACTTAGTAGAAACCGCGCGACACGCCAAGAAAAAACGCGTTGAAACGACGGGGAACAAGCGCGCCGCACGGGCCGTGACGCCGCGCGCCGTTCGGATCCCCCGCACCGCACCGTGCGCGCGCCGAGCGCCAACCAAGCGCGCGCGCGAGGCCGACGGAACGCGGCAAAACCGGTGGGAAGGAGCTGGCCGGGCGGCGTCGGCAGGCGAGCGCACGGAGTTGGAGCTGACGCGACGGAACCGAGAGAATTTTTGGCAGAGACGGGCACGTCCAAGCAAGCGCAAGCGTGGGGATGGCGACCCGGCTGAGCACACGCTCAAAACACGCGTCTGGCTAGTAGGGAGCACCGTGCTGCTAACGTGCTTCACCTCACGTTTTCGTAGTACTCCACGCTAGCAAGCGGTACGCCCGTATCAATCAGAGGAGCCGTGCGTCTGGGGCCGGACCGGGTCGGGTCTGGGTCGTGGTGGGCCGGGCAGGGTGGGCAGAGGGTGGGTGGTGTGGGCCAGGGTTGCAATGTGGCGTGCGCCCGGTCATCCACTTGCGGTTGTCGCGCGCGCGGCCGGTCCACCTCGATCGATCGCGTCGGTGTGATGTGTGTAGAAGTTTCAATAAATCTCTTCTTTTTAACCTATAATTTACGATTTTATCTAAATAAACAAACAAACTAGGTACATCTGAAAAGCCCCAAAATTTCAAAACCAAAATTTTCCTTGTTTTTGCTAGATTTTTGGGTGAATTTCTGGAAACTTTCCCTTTTTGTAAAGTTCTCCCTATCTCCGCTTTCTTCTTTAGGCCAGGCGCCTCCTCTACTCCTTCGGCGCCTCCTCCCTTCCCGCTTTCTCCCGCTCTCGGCGCCTTCCCCACTCCCCCTCTCCCGCTGGCGCCCTCGCTCCTCCCCGCCTTCTCATCGCGCGTGCGCTACGCCTGCGCCCGCGCCGCACCGCCTCTGCGCCCCCGGTTTTGGACCGCCTCCGTCGCGCCCCGACGTCAGCCGGTCTGAAGCCGGCAAAGCCTCCGCGCCACGCGTCGCCGCTCTCCTGCGCCCGACCCCACCTGGCAGCGGCAGCTCCTTCCTCTCCCGCGCGCGGACGCCTCCCTGCCCATGCCGCAGCTCCACCAGCTCCTGTGCCGTCACCTCGCCATTACGGCGGCTCAGCGTCTGGTCACCGTCTCTTAGCGCGAAGGAGACACCTCACCCACTCCTGTTGATCCGGCGCCCTCGCCCGTGCCTTCCCCGCTAAGGCTCCTCCTCCCTCCACTCGGGTATAAAACCCCCACCCCGGCCCCCTCACTCCCCCTTTGCTTCCCGAGCTACTCCACCACCTTCACCACCCTCCTACCACTCCAGAGAAGCTCCTCGTGCAACCGATTGAGCCCTCGTTGCCCCGAGCGCCACCATCCTCCTCCCCTGCGCCGACGACCCCCAAGAGGCAATCCCCTTCCTTGCTTCGCCATTTTCCAATTCTTTTGGCTTGGAGCGTCGCTTCTACTTGCTGATCATGTTGGTGCATTCCCCTGGCCAGGTGATTGCCCGAGGGATCCCAGCGTCGAAGCTCCCTCTCCGACCGTCGCACCTCACCGTGGCCAGCTCTCCCAAGGACTTCCCCGCCGATTCCGCCACTGCATTTGTGAGCCCCACGGTCCCTTGTCCGTGAAATTGTATCCCATTTGAATGGATCGTCACCGGAGAGCTCCCACGCCGTTGCGAACCCAAAACCACCCCCTTCTGCCTCCAGCCACCACCGCTGATCCCCTTGCCTCCCAAACTCCAAAAATGAGCTCCCTGGGTTGAGCCGCACCCAGTGGAACCCTCCCCGGCCACCGGGGGCTATTACCGTCGCCGGAGTGTAGCCGCTCCGCCGCTCTGCCTCTCTGTCGCGAGCTCACGGCGAGAGGTAGACGAAGGAGAACGTGGCCCCATCCCCTCCGCCCGTTCCTCCCATCACCGTATAACGTCGGCCGTCGGATGTCGCCTAACCACCGCCGTCCGATCGTCATAACCCGCCTCCCCTCAGCCACCCGATCCAGCCCCTTCGCTCCGCCCGCCTTCCCCACTCCGCATCCGTCCGATCTCCACCCCGTTGCTTCTCATCCACCCGCTCCCGTCCCATCTCGGCTGTCCGCCAGCACCACGCGTCGGTCATCCCGACCCGGAGAGCGCGCCGCACGAGTGGGCCGCGCCCGGCCTGCTCGGCCGCGTTGCGCGCGCCGCGCATGGGCCGCGCCGGCCGCTTGGCCACGCGGGCCGCACAGTGCTGGGCTGCGCTGTGGCTTTGGGCCGGCCCAGCACTGTTCACCGATTTTCCAGAGAGTTTATCTTTTCCAAAAATCCCAGAAAATCCAAATAAATCTCAGAAAATCTCAAAAATTCCCAAATTTCACCACCTTGCTCCAAATAATATCCTGGACCCATTTTTTTACCTCCACTTCCCCAAATTCATCCCAGATAAATTCCAAAATTCCCCATTTGAGGATTTATGCATTTTACTTCTTTTTAATAGATTATTTTTTCCCTCGCCTGATTAGGCTCAAGCCGGACTTATTTTATTTTGTGTGTTTGCGCTAGTTTCGGAGATCCCGGAAGCCCGAGTGCAGTCGCAGGACCAAGGTGCTTCTACGTTCGAGCTAGCCGAGATCGTCCAACTTCACGGCAAGTTCCAAATCCTTTGATCATGTTGCAACCCATGTTATTTAATTATGTTATTATGCTATTTGCATTAAGCTAGTTCCGAAATGTTAGTTCAAAAATAAAATAAAATGTTTAGAATGACATGATATGTAGTTAAACCTACCACTGACAAATACCATGTTAAACTTGTAGCCATGCCTTTGTAACCTTAGAAATAATTATCTGTTAATCTAGATAACTGTAGGTTATTATTATCATGCAAAGTCTTATACTAATAAGGTTGTAGCTGCGGGCCAATAGGATTTGCAAACCCGACTCTAGGGTAGGGTGGTATGGGACACCGTGCCCTAGAGCGGAGAGTGTCGGCGTGCACAAGGTAGAGTAAGGGTTGGGGAAGAGCTGGCGAGTTAGTCTTCGCCCATCTCTTACTCTAGGATTGAAGTTAGGGTAAGGGTGTTGTGGGGCGCCGCGAGACGGCTTTCGCCCACCGCTTACCCTAGGTTGGAGGTCGCAGGCCTGGCGAGGTTGCGGACCCCGAAAAAAATATAAGGACTAGACCCTTACGCTGAGCAAATGATATGGTGATCGCTCAACCACAGGAGTTGACTTGTCAACACTGGTTTAGTAGCTGCTCAACTCGATTGAAACTCTACAGGTGTTGAGAAAGCTTGGTGTTGAGACAAGCGAGGTTAGGTAGGCCGTGCTGCGGGTGCCTAACAACGGTAGAGTTCACTCGAAGCAGACGGGAGTTTTATTGTGCCAGACCCGAGTGAATTCTACCGGGTAGAGCCTATATAAAGAGTTGAGCAGTGAAACGACCTGGCTTTCTTGACCCGGACGCGGAAGTTAAGAAATCGTGTGGGTAAAGCTGAGCAAACTCTGCAGAGTCAAAATAAATGGTATTCGAATACGCCGTGCTCCCGGTTAATGGAGCTGTGTCACTTGGGTGATTCCAGCAGCGAAGCTTAAATAGTTTTGTACATGCTTTAACTTGTTGAGATGGTTAATTAAACTTTCGTGAAAACCCCTGAGATCTTAAAGAAGTAGTTTTGGGTCCGTTTTATCAAAATGTTTGCAAATAAAACTGCATCCACTCAAAGTTAATAAACCAAGTATACTCCCTTCCTTTGTTGATCCGTGCATATAGTAAGATAGGGTCCCTTTGGGACTTGCTGAGCAGGTTGTTTGGCTCACGGCTTGCTTAATCCACTCTTTAGAGGATCAAGACGAAAGTGAAGGTCTCCCCGTCGAGTACGCCCCTGAGGATCGCTTCTTCGACGAGGACCCGTGGCTTTAGGTCTTGGCCACGCTCAAGCGGATCTTGGAGCTTTGGTAATGTAAAATACTTTGGGCTTGCACGCCCCGCTGTTAAAACTGGATGTTAATCCTTATGTGAAATATATGATGAACTTTTGTTGTAAGCATGCAATGGTATACTCTTGCGCGACACTCCATAACTGTTCATACGTGAATAGTTGCGGAATGCCGTGTCCTCCGGCGCCCTGGGAATCGGGGGCGTTACAACATCGCTTTGAAAAAACGATCATACAATTTACCCGCATAAATATACTAAAAGTTATCGTACTTAGCAAAAAAAAAAGAACCACTCTAAATCGCACGTCCTTGATGAAACGCGTGCTAGACAGCGTCATTTCTTGTTTCTAGATCACGACAGATGAGGATGTCAGGACAGGGTGTCGGAGGCGGCCACTGGGACCGTACCAACACCGTACGTAAGCATCATGTCCATCAACCTGCTGCCTTGCCTGCCTTCAATTGGTGCGTGCTTCAGGCAGCGGCCAGCTAGGGTGCCAACGTACTCTGCAACAACGACCGGAGCTGCGGTCTGTGGAGCAAAGCCATCCATGCATGCATGCATGTGAAGGCAGGCAGCCGAGGCAGGCGCGCATGCATGCGTTTTGCACTACGCTTGCATGCATGCGCACGTAGACCCGTGCGCAGCGCAGCGGCAACGTTTCGCCGGACATCATCATGCGCATCTCGGAAGCTCCGGTCTCGCAAGGATTCACTCGCAAGACGCGTCATACATACGACCACGAAGCAGTATGCACGCATGCATGGGTACCAAGGCCAGTAGCTAAAACAGCACTGGTTCCAACTCGTGTGCTGCATGCTGTCTTGCCTTGTCAATACTGGTACTGCGTAAGTGCATCGCTACTGTTCCTCACAGTCTCGTCGCACTTAGTACTACGAGTATATGATGAGCTTTTCGTACTGACTTTTTTTATATATCGGTTGTTTCGGCCTACGAAGGCAGTCCCGTCCTTGATCTTTTTATGCGTGTCTTTCGCCGATTGGTCAGATGGACAGGCCGGCGGATTGGTCGATCGAGATCGTCCAAAATGCTAGCTAGCTAGCTGCACCAGGGAAAGGACCCTGTTGTACTCTCGTGCGCCTCTGGCCACTGATCACAATGAGATCACTCGTGGAAAAACGATGGCTAGATGGGCAGGCAGGAGGCAGCAGCCCGCATGCATGCTAGAAAGCAAGTACGTGTATGTGTGTGTCCTGATCCTGCCGGAAATCATTAATTTGGCAGCCGTGATCGATACTGCCATACTGGTTCATTAACCATTGCCCCTAATGTAGCGGTGCTAGCTAGATTCACTGCCGCCTGCCCTGTCATGTGCTAAGAGCAAGTATAATAAGAGGCTGTTAGTAGGCTGTATGCTGAGGTGGAGGAGAGAGAAGAGAGGCGGGCTGTAAGTTTACAGCCAGCTGAAGCACAAGAACCAAGAAACTTTGTGAGAGAAAGGGGTGGGTCATACAGCCTTCAACTGGCTGTAAACTACTATATGAATGGGCTGATAAGTGGGCTGTAAGTGTCCATACAGCCAGCTGCTGTATTATTAGCTTTGCTCTGCGTTTTGGAAAGATACGGAAACTTCATTCTCGGCCTAGTTAACAGTTTAAAAGACATTAATGGCTCTACTCTGAACGAGCTTCTTTTTCTAACTTATGATTTCTAGCTTTTTAATTTCTTTTTTTCACTTTTTTGTTTTTATTTTTCTTATTATTCCTTTGCATTGTCTATAATGATATAATTTTTATTTTTAAAAACTTTAAAATTTAATTACGCTGGAAAGTTAATATCAACTACAGTATATTTTTAGCCGCTACAGTACAAAAAATCAGGAATCTAGATTTATAAGCCCAAATAAACGCTATCATTAACTGGCTAAACCATTGTATGCAAGCGAAGTTATAGGGGCCACGCAATTTAGCTGAAATAAGATATCTTGTTTTGCACTGTAGCTGGATTATTTTATACTATAGCTGATGGTGGTTTATTTGGTATAATTAAATTAAAAAAACAAATTAACCTATCACAGATAATATAAACGAATACGAGGAAAAAAACCAGAAACTAAAAAATTAGGAAAAATAAATAATAACAAAAAAATAATAAACTAAAAAGCAGAAACCACTAGGGATCGACGCGACAGGGCACACTTTTCTTAAGGTCAATGATCGTGACAAGACGCAAAATGCACGCGCTAGCTCCCGTCCCATCCACGTATGGTTGAGCTCGTACGAACGAACCTTTTTCCGCAGTGCATCACTGGCAGGCCTCCGTTTCTCCGGCCCAAATAGAATGATGATGGCTGCTTTGAATATTTTCGCATATCGGCGTATGCAAAGGTACCTGGCCGGCTGGCCCTCCCCTCCGGCGCAGCGCAAATTCGGCGGAGCCGAGAGTTTCCAAGGCCCAACTGTAGATCACGTTATGTTCCCTTGTAATCAGGAGGGAAAGCTATCGGATTCGTTCTACACCGCACGGCCGCAAGTACCCAAGAATTGTCGTTTTAGATCAATAGTAGTGAAAAATACTACTCTCTCCTCCTCAAATACTTGATATTAACTTTGTGATGGACTGACTCAAACGTGTGCAGTTGTTACCTGCTGCTCTAACCTCTCTCTCCCTCCCTGCTACCACTTCGCCTCTTTTTTGGAGTGGCTTGCAACTGTAAGAAGTGACTCGATCCTGCTAAAACGTAAACCTCTCATCAACACACACCAAACAAGATCTGCAGGGAGATGTGCTAAGCTAACTGCAGCGTACAGCACCCTCTTTTCTGAACAAACTTCTACAGCGCCCTCTTGCGTGAGAAGCACCCAAACTGCTCATAAATTGACCTTTAATTGCGCCGTAACAACCAACAAAAAGCCCGACGCATTTGGATTCGGATGGCAGAGGAGCTCTCTCGCTCGATCGGTCGCCATCCCATCGCCACTTTGGTTGAATTGCCTTGTGCAAGTACGTGTTCTTACGACCTGTGCATGCCGTGCGTGCAGTTAACTCGCCAGCCGTGGATAGAGCTAGCTAGGTAGGTTGGTGACCTGGTGCTGTTGCATTTGCATGCTCTGTCCTGTGCGTGTCCTGTGCGTGTGTGCGCGCGCCGTACCTTAATTTGCATCAACAACCACACTCATTATTGTCTAACTTTAGGCCAACATCGCAATTAAGCTCCGCTCCAAACAAGTTTTACTTTTGGCTTTTGAAACACATCAACTTCTTAGGGCATCACCAATGGTTATAGCTAGCAACTAACTATAAGACTTCCACATCATCTATATAGTACACACTAAAGTTAGCATTCTAAAGAACTATCTATAAGGGCATCTCTAATGGGTCTATAGCAGCTATCTATAAGAGAGTCCATGTCATCAACTGTCATACGTGGAAGATATTAAATGAAGAAAGAGAACGCAGCTCTCTACAGCTCTAGAGATAGTCTATAGCGCCAAACGAGGCAGCCTCCATAAATTCTGTGTATACATGTAAGCATCAAATAGCTATCCTTATAGATAGTTCTTTAGAATGCTAACTTTAGTGTGTACTATATAGATGATGTGGAAGTCTTATAGTTAGTTGCTAGCTATAACCATTGGAGATGCCCTAAGGATAGCTATTTGATGCTTACATGCACACACAAGATTTATGGAGGCTGCCTCGTTTGGCGCTATAGACTATCTCTAGAGCTGTAGAGAGTTGCGTTCTCTTTCTTCATTTAATATCTTCCACGTAGGACAGTTGATGACATGGACTCTCTTGTAGATAGCTGCTATAGACCCATTGGAGATGCTCTTAATTTTATCTTTTTTCATCTTTTTAGTTTTTTAGGACTTTTTCCTTTTTCTTGTTTTCCCTTATTTCTTTGTATTACCGGTGATGATATAAACTTTTTTTTAATTTAGTTGATTAGAAAAACTAATAGCTATTCAAGTGCATTTTCAGTCACTAAAAATACTTTTTAATCAGACATCAGAAGTTATTTTGAGCACTGTCCTAAATTGACCTCTCAAGAACAAGGTAGTACTAATTAAACACACGGGCGCATATGCATGTGAGAGCTCGGGGAGTCCACAATTTAAGGGCCTGTTTGGTTCATGACCAGAACTTGCCTAGCCACAAGTTAGACGTGCCACAGTTTTTAGGTAGCTGTTTGGTTCACTGACGTAACTGTGGCATGCCACACTTTCTTAGCACCCGGCCCCACACGTCATAGACTCAGTTTCTTGCCAAACTTTGCCACAAGTGTGGCTTCGATTTTGTTAGCCACACTTTCTGTGGCAGCCACATATTGCCTAAGCTTAGACATGACAAGGTTAGGCACCAACCAAACAGGCCCTAAATCTGGGACAGGATTGCGATGAAATTAAAGAATGTGGTTACACCTGCTTTGAGAGTTATGCATTTGAAGCAAAGGATTGGCAACCTTTTCTCTTACTTGCCCGGTAACTAGAGTGCTATAACCTATTTAGGGCATGTTGGAAGTTGGATTGGAACATATGAATTTTACAGGAAATGATATAGCTCATTCCGCCGTATACCAATCAAATTAAACACTCCATTTCAAACGGGGCCACTGGTTATTTGACGTATGTCCATCTCTTCTATTCGAAAAGAAGTAAATTAAGAACTAAAAGATTTTCGAATTTCTTCCAGCTTTTTACCAGGAGGAAAAATGACAAACTGACAGACGCAAGCCATCATGGCTGCTTGGCTTAGCTCACAGTTCGTTATGCGTCGTCTTCGCCGATATTTCAGCAGCATGTTTCTTACTAGCCTCTCGTGCATCGCTGGAGTATACTCACATATAGTGTACGTACGTACAGTATAGTACACACCACAAAAGAGTCGGTTGTTCCATTTTTGTTCTTCAACAACCTTTCAGAAATGAGAATTGAGATATCTAATGCAATCGTAGCCGGCCTCTCGTAGGTAAAATTTTCTACTAGTTGATCTCCTCTTAGGTGTCGGCGTGCTGCAGGACTAGCAGAAAGGACAGGCAGTTGTCGTCTTCAGCGCTGTTTCAGCAACGTGTCCTTTTAATGTATCTCTACTTTTGTACTATTTGTATACACTAGTATTAGTAGCCTAGTACTATACAATAAGTAGGTGGTCAGTTAGCTTGCTAAAATACTCTATCCTCATTCTAACATCTACACACTACCTCGAGGTAATGTAACTTTTTTGCGTAGTTGGCCGCATGTTACATGTATACTCTTACTTAAACATGTAGTGCATGGAAACGTAGAAGCGTGTGACTTTCTCATGCTTGCAACTTGCAAGGGAGGAGAGGTGCCCATGGCAATAAACAATGGTCCATGCGTTGCATGCGAGCCGGCCATTCTTGCCTTCAAAGGCTCCAATGTGGAACACCAAAGCATGCATGCTTGCACGCCTGCGTACTTAAGCCATGGATGGACATGTATGGATGGGCCTTAGAATTCTTTGACACGGCTAACTAGCTAAGCCAAGTGCGTAAGTACGTGCATGCACCACTCACCATGGAGGCGTGTGTAGCAATCAAAGGTGAGGCATGCATGGATAGGGGCAGGAATAGAGGATGAGAGAAGATGAAGACAAAACTCGAAAGATAATGTGAAAGAAGGGGTGGCTAGCTAGCCAAGTAGCCAGCCAGGGTGCCCTGCAATCAAAGACAAAAGGCAGGAGGTCCCTCTAGCTAAGATGGCCAAAGGGAAAGGAGAAAGGGTGCTGTGCGGAGGATTAAGACCATGTTCTTTTTTACTTTCTTTTTTTTTGTTTTTGACTCCGACTTCTCTGAAAGATGAAACAAACGGAGCGGTTTCTCTAAGTGACTTGTTGAAGCTATTTCTTCAAACGATTTTCTAAATCTGAAATCGTATGTGCTATTCACATTGACATATCCGTCATGCACCGTCGTCTCGAAAAGTACAAACAAAAGTTATCAGTCATAGTTTAAAAAAAACAGAGTCTAAGTTTTGGATCCATGGAATGCATCGATGCAATGCTTCACTCATATTAGCTAGGGACATCATGCATGGATGGTCACTCTATGGTGGGGTGTGTTAAATTTGCTGATGTTTCAAGTGTACACGTGGCAAATTGATAAAAAAATTAAGCCGTGCGTGGTAATTAAATAAGAGAATATATATACCTAGGAGTAACTACAAAATATATTTTTTATTTCTTTAAAGGAAAGCGTATGGGGGCGTGAACTCATGACCTGAACCACCACAACCTTAGGCTTTACGGCCACTAGGCTGCAATGGGTGCCTCTTACCTACGGTATTTTTGCACGACTTGACTAGAAGAACGCGATAAAATATTAACAGGAATATGTAATCTAGGCAAAAAAAAATGGCATGTGGACAATTGTAGTGCAATTTACTCGAGAGAAAAATGTGAAAAGTCAAGATAAACCGCAATCGACGACCGAAGGAGGAGGTCCATTGTACCCAAAGCTGAAGAGGACTAAAAATTGTAGGATATTTATTGTGGGGATATGCAAAAATTTGGATCCAAGGAATGCGTCACATATGCATGCATGGTCACCGTAGGGGTCCAAAATACCCATTTGTCATGCATGGCCCATGTCTTTAACGTATGGATGTTGAAGGCGATCAATGTGTCTCTATATACATATACGGCCATATAACCTGCCAAGATCTCGGTATGTCCGATAAATTTGTCGGATTGTAACATCTGTAGCTCATCCTTTTGTTCCTTGCCCTTATTAATCGCTGTTGTACAGCAGTATGTATCGCAGAGGGAAAACCACACGCGTCTACTGTGTACTGTGCCGGTGAAATTGCCTGTGCTTTATAAAAAAAATTTACTTCTCATGCATGTCTCTGTATGTCTGTTACCTAGCAGTCAAATGAAGATCACAATCTTCAGTTAAGTAGCAATTGTAGGTTAATTCTGAGATTTGCGTGTGTATATTCTACTACTGTTGTATTGATTGAGAAGTAAAAGAAAAAGGAGTTTTTTTTGGGTGGGGGATCTGTAATAGAGGGAGATGATAATATAATGTTGCAATGCAATGCCGCCACTTCCTTCCTCCTGTATATACTAGGGCACAGATCCTCTTTCTACATACACCAGAGAAGCTCCTCCTCGTTCCTGAGTTCACCGCCACCTCCTCTTCGAGAATTTTAGCGATTGCACAGTGGTTGTGCGCTTGGAGCTAGCCCTCAGATTTGTCCTTGCCTTGTGCGACGGCTCGGGCGCAGCTGTGCTCGGCGACGGCGACTCGCCGGTCGGCGAAAGAACCTCGCCGGTGTTGCGGTGGCATAGCGGGGACGTAAAGGTTTTCTAGAACATTGAACACAACTCTGAAAGCACCAGGAGTGGAATCTTTACTCATTAGTATCTTATTCAAAGATGGCAGTAAGGATGACTTGGGGTAGTCTATATTGACCATTTAGCTTTAGCTTATAAATAGTAACAATTTATAAAGAGAGATACTTATGTACAATTTTGGTTAACATAAATAAAATCATTGTATTGTGTACTACAATCAATTAGTAGACACCGTTTTGAAAAGACACCCGTTTGAAAGTTATATACTGTAAAAAACTACTTACTATAGAAAAAAATAGATTTTAGAAGCCAATACAGGGCAATCATGTGATTCATGTCGTGTGCTTTATATTAAATATAAGAGTTTTTACTACCTTTGGAAGATAGGTACCAAGAGTGACCAAAAATTTATACGTAATTTAGTGATAATATACCAGTTTCTCCTGATACCTCCTAGTAACTTTCTAAGAACGGTAAAAACTCTCGTTAAATATCCATGCGTGTACTGAACTGTTTGACAGTAGCATAAACGAGGTACTAAAGAACATATTACTGATTTATTTATGCTCGCATACATGCTGGTTATACATTCTTGTTACACACAACTTTGGAATTGAATTAGTTCTTATTCTAAACATTTTGCTAAAACCGCAAATATGACAACTACAACTACCACGTAGCACCATTGTTTCTCCACCCGCTAAGCAACGCAGACAGTGTGGAGCACGCAAGCGCATGGCGTCCCACCGTACGGGAAGGTTGGCACGGCCCAACAGTAAGAGAGAAAAGGAACAAATATTTGGTCGACCAAGTGATGGGTGAAAAGGACCAACGTTGTGCAAGTTTGTCTGCGAGACAGGGCAACCGTGTACCGGCGAGCTAGGTGAACTGCTTAAAAGAAGAGAGATCGATCGATCGATCGATTGATCAAACGGTGTCCTAGCTTCGAGATTGAGCCTTCACAATGGCGAGTTCTATCTTCTTTGCGAAGACGTGACGGCGATGTGCTACCATTCTTCTACTGCCGTTGGATCAAAACGATCAGCATAGATGATACGGCAAGAGTTGTAGCTTTGTAGATTGTTGGTATTGTGGTAGTTTTTTTAGAGTTAGTATTGTAGTAGTTGATCTGCAGCGTCGACGAAACTTGTCTAAACGGTGGAAATGGAGGGAATATCACAGCATTGTGTCTATAGTAACCTTTTTTTTTCATGTATAAGTTTTCTCAATAAGTTGCCATCTTAGGTGCTGCTTAGTTAGACTGAAATAAGCTGGCTTATGATTAAAATCACACTGTAACTGATTGAAATTTTACTATAGCTAATGATGGCTTATTTGACGTAAATAATTTTTTAAAAATTAAAAATAGAAAAAATAAGTTAGCCCATCACGAATAATACAAATGAATACGGGGAAAAGACCCAGCAAAAAAAGCTAAAAAGTCAGAAAAACAAAATTTAGGAATTATAAAAATAAATCAAAAACCAAAATCCTAAACCGAAATGAGGCTATGATCAAAATGGCTTCAGCTTCTGGCTTCCGGCTTATTTTTCACTATTCATAAATTTCGTCTTTTTCTGAACTTTTGGCTTTTTGTTGAGCTTTTTTGCCGGTTCTTTTTCCCGTATGTGTTAGTATTATACGTAATGGGCTAACATTTTTTTATTTTTTTAAAATTTAATTATACTAAATAAGCCTCTGTTAGCTGCAGTGTTTTTTCAGCCAGCTACAGTGCTTTCAGCCATAAGCCACAAAAAAAAGTCCAACTGATCGCCACCTAGTCTGGTGCCACAAGAGGACAGCAAAAAGAACTACCTCAGATAGTGAAACCGACGTTTGGAGGTTTCCCAGCATCATCCAGAAGTACTGTATATACGAGACATGCCAACGCAAACATTCTCATTAAATCTGAAAAATGATTTTGGAAAACCTTAACTGGCTTGTCTACCTTGATTCACAAAAGCTACCATGCTCATCAACATCTTGAGTGATTATCCAAGCACGACGTACACATCGATGGTTAGGAGCCTAAAATTGAAAGCAAAGACCACTTGCTCTTTGATACTAGTTCATGTCATTCTGTGGCCCTACCTGAGTAAAAAAGAAAGGTTTTTCATTTTGATGGAAAGGACTCAAAGAAGCTACCTTTGAAAATATGCTGAGATTTGAGAGGCAAGGGGTCCCTGTGGAGGATTTATAATTCAAATATGGCTTCACAAAACTTCAAAAAAAATTTTCAAAGGTCGCATGAAGGGCCCTACTATGTTCTATGATTTGCACCTTTTTTCAGTTCAAATCTCTTTTGGCTACACCGTTCTTTTCCTTTTTCTTTTCTTTTCTTCCAAGAACTTTGAGTTAGACAGGCTTTGATCGAGTTATTCGAACTATAAATCACATGCTCGACAGAGATGTAGGTTGCTAATCACATCTGACATAAAGCTAGCACACTCTGCTAATAGTACACATCCTGTTTATGGCGCGGATTTTCGATGTCCACATATCTCTACAAATCATGTGTTCTCTATTTTGGACCCATTTCGACTTTTCCTGTTTCTTGCAAATTTTTTGCGAAAAAGCTGACCCTGTTGTAACTAGAGCGTTCAACTGACCAGGGCAAAACCGCCCCAAAATGCTCGCCAGAAACATACCTGCATAACAAATTGCCAACTTCTCCTCCAAAGTCGACCTTGACCATCCATTTTCTGATCCAAAGGTTGTGCCTCTACGTATGCAGTGGCAGTGCTTGCCTTATGTAACCATCGTTGTTTCCATTTGGAAAAAGCAAAATCATCTCATCCCCTTGTTGATACATTCCAATTGCATCTGAAGCAGAGGGAGAGGAAAAAAGGGAAAGAGGAGGAAGAAAAGCATGCATGCATATATGCTTGACCCTATCATTGGGATCGACAATGGCGTGAAAGGGCAGCGTGGAGGGCAGAGGAATGTTTTTCCTCCTGCATGCAGCAGCTCTCCATAGACAAAGGGAGTCCAAGAAGCAAAGATGGATATGACCTCCCCTTTTGGCTCCGACTGGAGCTGGCGATCCATCATGGAGCTGCTAACCACCCCATCGCTTTCTTCGGCTTAATTTTGCCGGCCGCCTGTACATCTCCCCGATTAATCCCCACCTCCTAAACCCCCCGTGTCCTTGCTGCATCTACATATGCGAGCACATCTGCCATGTGTGGATGCCATGGCAGCTTGTTGTATCAGCGTATCAGACTATCAGGTGAGAATTCACCTTGCTACAGGACCAGCGACGACGCTAGCACCCATCCTAAACCCTAGATCTTGCCGTTAACTCCGATTACCCAGATAATCAGACCAAACAGTCTGGGCATATTTTTGACATTTTGACCAGTAATGCCCAGTATAGGTCGTCAAGTGCTAGGGCTAAACCTTATTGGTCCCAAGAGTACGACTTTATGCCATGCATGCATGAACCTGCTTTGCAAAGGGAGAATAAGAAAGACAAGAAATGGATTAATATCGCTGGGAGCAAAGCAAAGCTGCTGTCCGTACGATCGAATTAACAAGTCGGACCCACACACGTGTGGAAACCACTAGTTTACTTGCTAGTTAATACACCATGTAAAGACCACCGCTGATTATAAAAGCATGTACAATATAATATGCAAGGACTATCTGTAGTACCACTCTATGTTATCTATACATAACACTAAAAATAGATACTATAATAGGTTAGTTTTTATGTCTCTGTAGACAACTTCTATATGACACAATATATCTTGTTTCTCGTATTAAGACCGGTTGTTGTGTAAGAAATAACTTAATTCTCTATAATTCTCTTTCTCTTCCATATACTATATGATAACACTTATAGATAACTAATGTAAGCGCTTCCTGCTACATGGCCTAAATACCGGCCACAGCCATGTATGCATAAAGAATTGAAGAAGCTGGAATTGGATTGGAGCCATGTGATGGGGCTTGGCCTCCTTTTCTCGCGTGCGTACATGCGAGCATAAGATAGTACTGCTTCTGCTATTGCTATTCTTCCCCGGGCCATCACCAACCTGTTCTCCGTGTCTGCAGAGGACATGCATGTCAGTGTGTGAGCTCCTGCATGCTGATTTGCGTAGCTATTTTAGCATTGCATGCTTAATTTGTGTTGCTATTTTAGCATTGGAGATGGAGGAATCAGATCCGACTTTTAAAACCAGCTTTTGGTTTTTATTATAATACATAGCCTTCAAACGAAGCATTTTTTAAGACGAGATTTACAAGTTAATTATAGTACACATTAAAAATCCATCGTTTATACCAGCCAAAATCGTATGCAAGTATCCCTTAATAATCTCTATCGTGAACAGTCAAAATTCAAAAATTTCAGTCAAAGCTCGTAACTCTGGTAGAACGACCAATGATGTGCTATTTCAGCGATGTTGAGAGGGCAACAAACAGTCGAGGGCCCGTCTGGAAAGCATGACCTTTTTTCTGGTTGCTACAGGAACCGAATTGTTTCCTGTAAAATTCTGGTGTTTGAAAGTTGAAACATGTCTTAATCTGTGTTCATTACGTACGCAGCTGAAGAAGATATTACTGGCTAGGAGCATTCAGTCAGCGCTTAATCAGGTAAGGGCTCAGCTCGCTCGCGGCAGGCCACCGACATGCGCCACAGGGAAAGGCGAGATTGAGAAGCAAGCAAAGCAAAACTGCCCTAGCTAGCTCACTGTTGCAAGCAGTTCGACAGCTACAAGTGTACACATCGCAGGACACCGCTGGCGCCTCTCTATCTGCTCCGTGTCGCCGGTTTCTTCTTATCCTTTTCACCTTTTTTTTTACTCTCCTCTCCTCTCGCTTCTCCTTTACTCCTCCAAGTGGCAGGGCCCGGGCCCACTACCGCTGGTCCACTACCAGCACGTCGCTCGATCGCTCTAGCTTGCATGTTCCATCCATGACCGGACTATTCTAAACTTCTTGTGCTAGGACTCCAGCCACCGTGCGACGCCAGGAACACCGAGAGCACGCCAGCCAAGCCAATAACCCAATCGACTATAACTAATTATATTTAGCATATGATCTTGGGCAATTGTTAAACAATACTTGAGTTTTTTTTACTTGGATCACCACATTTTTCTCATATATACAATATTTTTTATCCATATTTTCAATATTTTTATGCGACATTTCCCATGTATGCAATATTTTTTGGATATAAAATGTTGTATACATAGAAAAAATATTGCATATATGAAAAAATGTTGCATATAAGGACGAAAAATATCTCAAATATCTCAAACATGGGCAAAAAATGTTGTATATGCAGGAAAAATTTAAATGCTCCAAACCACAAAAAACACTCGAATCCCTTAGACACCTCCATGATCTTATCTCTATGCATGTTATATTGGCAATCACAGATGGTTGGGTTTGTTGTCTTGTGCTATATATACCCAGGCATCCTCTTCTCCAAAGATGGATCTCAGCTTTCTAGACTCCGTTGTTGGTTCTTCTCTGTCTCTTGTTGCACCGCAGGCACTGCAGTGTGCCGCAACAGTACTGACGCACAGTACGACAGTTCCTGCTGCACACCTGCCCTCGGTAAGCCTACCATTGTTGCCACCCGTGCCTTTTGTGGCAGCCGAGCCCCTCACTGTGGCTGATCACACTCCTACCACGCCTGCCCATTCTGCTGCCGCGCTTGTTCCTTCTTCTGCCGCGGTAACCCCGACTACTCCCCCAATGCCATTGCCATTCTGCTCGCCCTATGACCACCCATGGCAAATTGGGGATTTCTCAACCCATCTAGCGTCTCAACCTCCTCGGCTCTCAAAAATGTGAATTGGCTCACTGAAATGCAGGCCAAGTTCAACATGCTTCAGGCCACCCACACTTGGGATTTGGTCCCTCGTCCCTCGGTTGCCAATGTAGTTTCTGGTTAATGCATTTTCCATCATAAATTAAAGTCGGATGAATCTCCTGATCGCTACAAGGCCCGCTGGGTGCTCCGCGCTTTCTCTCAGCAACCCGACATTGATTACAATAAGACCTTTAGCCCTGTCATTAAACTGGCCACCATTCGTACCATCCTTTCTCTCTCTCTCTCTCTCTCTCTCTCTCTCTCTCTCTCTCTCTCCAATGGTTGGCCGATTCATCAACTCGATGTCAACAATGCTATTCTCCATGGCACCATTAATACTAAAACCGTCTACTGTCATCAACCATTTGGCTTTGCTGATCCTTCCAAACCCTCAATGTTTGTCTCTTGAATCACTTTCTATAGATTGAAGCAAGCTCCTCGTGTGTGGTACAGCCGATTTGTATCCTACCTCTTTCCCTTGGTTTCATTGCCTCCAAAGCTGATTGTTATTGTATGAGCATAACGGTGGGCACAAGGTACCCGTTTCCCCCTTGGGGGATATAGAATAAGAGAGATGGTGAGCCAACCGACAAAGAAGCAGAGCTAGTGAGAAATGAGTGGCTCTGGTCCCCTCACCGCCCTGTTGGGGGTTTATATACACATGAATGTGTTAGGATGGGAAATCTTCATTCTACCTTTTAATAATTACAAAATATGAGAGTACATTGGTACATTCCTTTATACTACTGAGCTTGTTATAAGGCCCAGTCATTTGGGACTAGGCCACACCCAAAATAGTACTCCCTCGACAGCAAGCGCGGAGGTCCCGAGGGGTGAGCTGACGTCACCAATTGTCACAGCCCCCCGTCTCCTGACAGCAAGCAAGCAGGTGCCGACGAGTGAGCTGATGTAACTGGTAGTCACATCCCCCGAGGGTGTGGATGCTCTAAACCTCCCGGAACAAGGTTCTTTCACTGATCATGACGTGGTCGTGGAATCTCTTGACGAAACATAAGCCGACGCGTGGAGGTCATGTCTCGAACTTGGGCGGCGCATAGGCATGGGCGATGAAGTCCCATGCCACAGGCATGGGTATCTCGTCAGGGTGCTGCCTCCAACGTGGTCGATGCGTAAACGCAGACGACGATGGTCTGATGGGCATGGACAAAGGCTTGACCAGGTGGCGTTCGTGGGCGTCAATGGCCCACTCATGGTCACGCCCTGGTCGGCTCGTAGGTATCGACGAAGATGCGACCACAAGGTGGTCGCAGGTGTCGACAAAGGTGTAGGATCAAGAATAACCGACTAGAGGAAGTGAATAAGAAGTTCTAAAAATTCTTTCCTTCCAAAAATAATTACCATAATTTAGTCTATCAAGATTTTAAAGCAATTCAAACCTACACAATACTAGTATGTCTAAGGCACTACAAGCACAAGTCTCTACAAATATATCTCTAGCACAAATAAATATGACAACCACAATAATCACAATATGCTAAAAATACAAGTACGGAATGAAGGGACAAAGAAATAACCCATTGACACACGATGTTTTACTGCGGTGTTCGAAAACTTGCCGGTTTCCCCTAATCCACATTGGGGAAGGCCCAAGTGAATTGGATCGACTCCACAAATTAAGTCTCAGCTCCTCAATCCACTAGTGGTTGTTCTTCCTTCACTCTGGAGATGGTGAACACCAAACCACCAACAAGTCAGTGCCGGGCTTCTTTACAACCTTGTTGAAGAAGTCACCGCGCAAGCTTCCGCCAAGTCATCTAAGTGCTGACAAGTACCAAGAATAATAAATCATAGTTTTGCTTGACGACGATCAAGTGCCAAAAGGATCAATCTAAGATATATGCACTTAATTTTGGCCCAACCACCTTAAATAAATGCATAACGCAAAATTGAGATGTGGAGTGAATATTCAATGCTCAAGGATGTTCAATGAGGTCTTTTACATCTATCCTTGAGTAAGTGGGAGAGTATTTATACCTCCACCAGCCAAAACAAGCCGCTATAGGGCAATCCCTGAAAAAATCAGGGCGTGCGGAAGTACTGCCGTTCATCGGCCGGTACTACCGCACCTATTCCAACACAACAGAAACAACTATTTTAGAGCTTTTGAACTAGCCATTGAAAGTCGGTGCAATACTACCGCCGTTGTAAACGTGGCAGTTCTGATATTCGGAAGTTCCGAAATTTTGGCGTGGTACTTCCGTTTGCTTCGAGGCCAAAAGTTGGCACTCTCTGGGAAAACAAACCGCCTGGTTTTTCGAAGCTTCCGTGATCCGGAAGTACTGTTCAAGGGTTATGGTACTACCGCTCTATGGTAGTTCTATTGTTGAAACTCTGATACTTATGTTTTTCAGATAGACAAAGTGATTTCAAAGGTGCTCTCTGGAAGGAACGTACCGTTTGTTTTGTCGAAACTTCCGGAAAGCGGAAGTACTGTCGTTTGCACTTTGGTACTTTCGATTATCTAGACAGCACAGATTGGCTACCAAATTTTGTTTTAAGTAAAGACATGATACTTAATTGATCCAAATGGCACAAGAATATACTATTAAGGTACTAGCCATGATTCCTCTTAATAGTACAACATTTATCCTATAATCCGGTTTTCCACCATTTCTCTTAAGACTCGTAAAAGCAAAAAGGATCCTAGTCTCCTTATACCTTTGTCTTGAGCCACATAAATCTTCATGTTGACCCTTAGCGTACATCTCACAATCATTTTAGGGACTAAACCTTTTAAACACTCAGTAAACATGTTAGTCCCTTATTCGCATAATGTCATTAATTATCAAAACTATTTTTAGGGACCTCAATGCTTTTAAATGCTGATATTGATTCTCAACCTTGACCATACTAAGAAGAAAATGGTTCTTCATGTCTGCACTAGGTGGTGTTCAACATTCAAAGTACTAGATTTTGCCTTTCATCATAGAACTGCCATTGATGTTTATGCTACTGGAGATGCTAAATATAGGTAGCAACCAATGGTGGAGGATTGGGTGTTGTATAAAGAAGTCAATAATGTCTTGTGTGTTATTCACTTGGCTGCAGAGGAGTTTTAGGTTCAAAATAACCTACCTCTAATATGTTTTATCCCCATATTGTCAATGTAAAGGAGGTGCTAGGTCAATTGTTAAAGAAGTCTAAGAATGAATCTCTTAGGGTAATGGCGGATGAAATGCTAGACAAGTTTGATAAGTATTGGGGCCCAAAATACATCACTTTGTTTACAATTGTTGCAGTTCTAGACCTAAAATTTAAGATGCGTATGACTAAATGCACGTTTACTTCTTCGTACTCAGAAATTAATCTTCATGAAAAATTGACATATGTGGAATCTATATTGCATGAGTTTTATGCTCTATATGAAAGTGAATATAATAAAAGCAAGTCAACATTTAACAATAATGAGTCCAGTTCTCAATGCACTGGTACATTTGTTAGTACTTCTAGTAGTGTTTTCTCGATTGCTAGCCAATTCCAAGAGTTTATGAAAATCCATAGTGCTGCTGATCCTCCAAAGCCATATTTGAAGTAATACTTGGAGGATCATGTTAAAGTTATTCCTCCAGAAAAATTCGATATACTTTAGCGGTAGAGGGTGAATGAATTGAAGTATCCAATAGTGGCTAAGATCGCCAAAGATATTCTCACTGTTCCCATTACCAGTGTCTCGTCCGAATCATCTTTTAGCACTGGAGGTCGGATGTGTGCGTCAAGTTGTATTTGAGGAAGCCACCACAAACCGTACAATTTGGTAAGTATATGGATGTTACTGTTTTCCCCCAAATACTTGAATTCTACATATAATCCTTGTTTACTTTTAGTTCTTACATAGGGAGACGATGGTAATTCCATTCTTTTACCAACAATCAAAACGCCTTATGCAATTTCGATTGTCGGCAGCAGTTAGTTATTATGTCTTATTTATCAGGTATGCTAGCTCATTGGAGTAAAGAACCTTCTGTTCTTGATGCTAATTCCATTGCTTTCATATATGCCTTGCTGCCTCTTCTGTCTGAATACCACAACCTACAACCTTCTGTTATTGATGCTCAATCAATTGTTAGTAGTGTAAAGGTTAGAAATGAAATGATATTAAGTTCAAATAAGAAAGATGTTATACTTTAATTAACATGCGATCAAGTTGCTTGAATACTTTTGTTTTTGTGCCTAACTGATTTGTAGGCAACCAGTATCTGAGTTAACCTTTTGCTAAATGTTTGTTACTTTGCTTGCCAAGTATCTGATTTAAGTTGCTTGTCATGCTTGCACAGCTTATTGCCTATATTTTTCTCACAGAATCTTGAAGTTGCCTTTTTTTGCAAACTACATATTGGAGAAGTACTGTGGTATCAATTGATCCAATATGTACTATGGTATCAATTGAAGACTGAAGTGCTTGGAGGTTCTAGATGAAGCTTTTTGTTTATTGCCATCAGTTGATGCTTTTTGTTGATTGCCAATAGTTGAAGCTATTTGTCAACGTGTTTAGGGCATGCTTGCTCCCATTAAGAACTTGTGCCAGACTGTTGGCTGTTATCTTAGATCTGTCATCTGTGTTAGTGAACTCCTATTGGCATACTTCCTATCATATTGATCCGATTAATTAAAACATTCTCGCTGTCATGTGAAAGGTGCTACAATATTGTTCTCTTGTTCAAAATTGATGCATGTGAAAGCCACTACAATATTGCTTTGCTAAGCAATATGTGAGAATGACTTGTGAAAATACTGATTTCTTGTAGTCCTATGTTACTTAGCCTTAGTGAGCCGAGCTTGAGCCTCGTACAAGCTGAGCTTGTGCTACTTCAAAGCCTGATCACGAGTCTGGCTCACTTGAGTTTGGTTCGAACCTGTTTCAAGCTCGAGCCTTCTAGACTGGCTTTGCTTGGGTTTGGCTCACTTATATTCCTCCTAGCAGCCTGGGTACCACATTACATGCATGCATATGAATAATGTGATTTATGCTTATGAGAATTTTGGTGAATCGTTGATTGAATGGAGCTGTGGAAAAGAACATGCATGGACATGTGGCGCCACTGTGTGCGCATGCATGCTTTGGACCAACCAAAAACCATAACCCATATTCATAAATCATAAACTGTAGCTCAAAAGAACAGCCCAACATGGCCACATGGGTCGCTACATTGAGTACTACATTGAGTAATTATTCAAGCAGGTTTGATTACACAGGAAACAAACATTGTGCATTACCGCAATGGCAGTGTGGCACACCACTATTACTTGCTGCACTGTTGTGATCGGGTATAGTAACATCCCTTTATGTTGGCTTTTAAATAGTAACAACTTATAGATATACTCAGATATAATTTTGATCGATATAAAACAAATCGCTATAGTGTATACTATAATCGATCAATAGATCTCGCATAAAAACACTCTATTTAAAAATTAAATACCATAAAAATTATTTATTATAGGAAAAGGTTTCTCAGCAAACAATATCAAGATATTCGAGTAGCCAGAACAGAAAAGATGTTGTTTGGGCGGTAGGGCGGTAAAAGTAGTAGCAGCACGGTAGGCCACGGGGGTAAAAAGGGAAGCAGTTTTTATTGCCGCAGTAACACTCCACCTCTCTCTCTCTCTTCACGCGCGTGCCCCCCTGTCCAGCTGTGCTTACGTGCCCCTCCGCCACTGCGCCATTACTCCCCTCACCACCACCTTCACGCATGTGACTTCCACACAACCACACTGACCGGTGGGACCAAGAATAGCCAAACATCATGTCGGCCCATCTGTCAGGCACGTGGTAAGCATTCACGGTAAGCGCGCCGCACTCGCGAGAGGCGTAACCTTAATCGCGCGCCCACCTACTCTCCTGGCCTGGTGAGCCGCTTCCACCTCCCGGCGGTCGGGCCCCGCGGAGACGGCGGCGCAGGAACGCCCGGTGCACCGTGCACGTGGTGGGGGCCTCGCGCTCGCGGGGCCGGGGGGTAGTCCCGTAATTACCACGGCGGCTCGGCCCGGGCAGCGCGGCCGGTCGGCCCCCACCCTGGGCCTCGGCATCCGCGTCCTTTCCCCCCGGGGTGACGTGGGGCCCGCAGCTCGCGTGGCAAGCAGCCACATGTACCTGGCCGGCCGGGCCCACTTCTAGATCGATCCAACATGGGCCCCGGTTGCAGTCAGTTTAACTGCGCCTTGGCTCGGAAATAAGCTCGGCATTTTTTTTCCTTTTAAAGAGGGCGTGGAGTGTTCTAGAACATTTGCTTAGGTTGCTCATCGGACGTTATAAGTTGACAATGTAAAAGTTTTTTTATATAATTATTATTTTTATGTAATTAAATTAAAAAATTATACCATCATAAACAATACAAAGAATAAAAAACAAAAAAGAAAAGTCAAAGTTACAAAACTAGAAGCCAGAAACTAAAAATTAGAACCCTTAAAACAAAAAGAGTCGAAATGGAGCATGATCAAAGCATTTTATGAGCAAGCTACGTATTACGGCCTCTTCCGGTTGGCCATGAGATTTACTACAGTGTAGTACGAATAAAGTGTTGTCCTAAGCATTTAAACAACTGAACTGTCACATATTTTTCATGTAAAGCTCTTAATTATTTCGTGTTAAACTTGAAATTTGTTTAAGAAAAAGAAATGTAAACTTAAAACTCCTCCACATATTTCCATGGAGTAAATAGTGAGCTCCCTTGAAAAATAAAAGCTCCCTGTCTAAACATATGTAATTACACTATCTGTAATTGGTCACAAAACTTACAATATCTGTCGGTGCAACTCATTTTCTTTCTAGGAAAAGCAATTACAAATAGGCGACACTCTTGTAGGTGCAATCATATTTCGTGAAATTTGACCACTAGGATATAATTTTCATGCATTCATGGTATGAAAATTCACTTATTTTATTGATCCTTCTCAATGACTAGCATTCGCGAATAGACCTGTCTAACGGCGACAAAGCTAGCAGTGCAAATTAAACGTCGAAGAAATACAGATCGTGCGTACCAAAGAAACACCACGTGCATTTATAAAACCAGAGTGGGTGGGGGACTACTGTGAGTAAAAAGAATTAAATGAAACACCAATAAGAAATGTGGAAATACCAGTAACAATTCATCGTAAAATTCTAATTTAATTGAGAATTGATTCGACGTAGATGTCCGACACATCAGATACCTCTCGTCTACTTAGAGAGCCACTCTATAATTTAAACTCTATTTCTCTATTGTATTGATTAATGTCTCCTCAACTTCACTTTTTCCTCCTTTTAGTGGATCTACTCTCCTCTCATTCTCTCAACCTACACATGACCACAACTCTTCTTCCTCTTTCTTATTTCTTTCTCCTGCCCAAGTATCTCTAGCTCCCATTACACAATGGTGGCGACGCTGTTGATTTCTTCGCCCATACCAAGTTATACCCCGTCATCGCTGCTGCAAGCCTCCTCCGCTCGATGGTGTCGTGGTTGAGGATGCGGTGACAACGATGTTGGAGAACCCTCAACCTCATGACCTCCCGACAACACAATAGGCCACTATCGCCTAATCTTGTAGGTGAGTAGGCTATTGTTGTCGGATCTGATGGGGAGAAGGACGGGTCTAACAAGGAAGAAGCCAAACATCACGCGAGAGTCTGTTTGATCTAGTTTGTTAGTGTAGGATCGATTCACACTAAGATAGGCAATCAGAGGGGGGGTGAATGATTGCGGAAGCTAAAAATAAATTTTAAGACTCTCCCCTAAACACAAAACCTATTTAAGCCTCATTTAATAATTCTGGACAGAATAATGTATCCTTACTAAAACTGATCTCGATAAAAATCCGTAACTCCGATTAACCTCAAACTTTTTCAGAATAAACTAGAGACAGTTATTGAACTAACCCAACTGGAATTACATCAATCGGAGCTCTAGATCTTGAGATATAAAATAAACAAGATCGCTGATGCAAATAGTGACGAAAATAAATTAAGCCCTAATTATGCAACTAAGCAAAATATGAGATCGCTTGCCTGACCGATGGCTGAACAATGTCGTGCGCTTCGTGATCAAAAAGATGCCATGCCAAAGAAAACGTTTGGCCACCCCAAAAGCCGTATATATATTTTTCTTCCACGGCTGCTCGGCACAACTCTTGCCATGCCACCGCATGCATATATATACACACACAGCCCAACTCCAACTAGGCCTTAAAATCCTAATCCAACTAGGACTTAGAACCCTAATCCAACTCCAACTAGGACTTAGAATCCTAATCCAACTCCAACTAGGACTTCGAATCCTAATCCAACTCCAACTAGGACTTCGAATCCTAATCCAACTCCAACTAGGACTTCGAATCCTAATCCAACTCCAACTAGGACTTCGAATCCTAATCCAACTCCAACTAGGCCTGGGCCTTTTTACCTCAACTAGACTTTTGGCCCACTAATTTTCAAGGGACCCGAAACCCTTCCTAACACAGGTTTTTCACTCTCACAACTTTTCTAACACGTCACGTGTCGAAGCCTCTAGGACCGCACCTCCCGTAGCTTCTCCACGTATCATCCACCTTCGATCTCCATGCGCCCCAAGCATGAGCCCGATCATCTCGTGACCTCCTTGACCGTCTGAACCTCAGATCTCCCCATCCTAGTTCCGGTCCACCTCGTCACCGACCATGATCGCCTCCATGCTCAACCTGCACATGCAAAGACCAAAGAACATTCTTCCGGCACAAGTTCGTCTCAACTTGGCCAACATCAGTCCGCACACACGCAACACAACTCGCATAACACCGCTAAACGAAATCACCAATTATTCATCATAACAAATTAACCATTGTCAATTATTCATCACCAAAATATCATAAATCTAGCCACATGGTCTAACAATCTCCCCCTTGATGAATACATTGACAAAACCACAAAATTGTATGATGAACTAGCTTCAAAAGATATAAGTAAAGAACTAAAGCCGAAAAACAGTTTAAACCATAAGTCTCAAATCTCTCCCCCTCAACACAAGAGAGGTAATTTTATTCTCCCCAAATTCTCTTTAATTTCTTGCAAAAACACACAAAATCTCTCCCCCTTTGGCAATGTAATCATCAAGAAAATTTAAAGAAAAAACAATTCTAAGACGGAGCAATGAAAGTAAAAATCAAGAAGCTTTGTAGATTATCCAAGTCATTGTGCATTTATTTAATAAAGCAACCAAGACATATTTTTGAGTAGAGCTATCTAGATCATATTAAGCCATATATCACATAGCAATGTTAAAACAAATTTTCAAAATGATTAAGCAATTTATATCAATGACAGGCATCTCAACAATGACCAAACCAATTATAGAGAGCACAATGAGATATTACAACGAAAAATCAAAACCTGAAAGTGAAGCAAATTTTAACTCTAGACGGGCTAGCAGTCTCATGTAACAACTTATTGCTCCACACTCAATTTTTAGGCATTTGGCATGCTTGTAGCATACTTCTTTTCATAATGACATACTTGTCTTCTTCTCTTTTTTTTTGATGGTGGCATGCTTGAAGCATACTTCTTTTTATTTTGCGCACTTTTGTATCCTTTTTTTTTGTTCACCATGGCATGCTTGAAGCATACATCTTTTTAATTTTTTCTTTATATACTCTTTTTTTTAATAACATGCCAAATTGAGTGATCATAAGAATTGGAACATTAAACAATCGAGCCTCATAACCAAGAGTTAAAATAAGACTCACAATCAAGCTAATCCTTTTCGATGGACATCGCAAAGTAATAACTATAATTAATCTAGTCAAAGTATTCCGCCATGTCATACTTTTAATTCAAATGTAGCAATTTAATTATAAACAGTCTTGATCAAAGCTACACAACATATGAAAGATACGATAAAGAGAGCTCTACTACTCAATTGATTTCAATGACTTGGATTTGATGAGTTATTTGACAAGGATAATAAACAAAGCTTCCGAAATTTTTAAACAACAAGCTCCCCCTCAGAATAATCCCATAAGATGTAATACGCCCAACTCACTTCGCAAAAGGAAAACGAGAAGTATCAAGCGATTTCATGTGCAAATCAGCAACTCGAGAATTTAACAAGATTTAAGACAACATCACCTTTTCCACATGGTCTCTCAAAAAGTGAAATCTCTTAGAAGCCATCAAAGAGAGTGAAGAACCATCAAGTGTTCCAATCAAGCAATAATGTAAAAGACTGGAACCCAATCTAGCTCATGTTCTCCATTCTCGTCAGTTGTTCTTACATCACAGGAAACATCGGTCTCACAGTACTGGGGTTAGTGAAATAAGATCTAGGAATCCAGTACTGAGACACACGATGAACAGGAGTAACAAAGCTAGAACCAAAATCACGTGCATGTGGGTGATCAGAATACCGAAAAGAACGTGAATTATTTGAATTAAATCCCAATCTAGCATGTGAAGCAGATTTAAAGCCATCATAAAATTTCTCAACAAACTTAGCTTTCACATTAGTTCTAGGAACAAAAAACATTGCACGTTTTTGTCTCAAAGCATTCAATCTTTTCTTCTTCTCTTTCTTTGCACGCCTAAAGCAAAATTCATTCAAGTGTCCATCTCTTCCACAGTAGGTGCAATGAAATTTAACATAACTAGAATTCTTTTGAGATGATGAGTTAGCACCTACATTATTATTCGATGAACTTTGTACAAAGCCAGCAGATTTAAACACAGTTTGTTTTGGTTCAAGTTTCACTTCAATTTTTCCAGGTTCAAGAGGCTTAATAACCTTAGAAGAATTATTCTTGGCATGCTCAACAAAATTAAATCCTAGACCACGATTTTTCACACTAGTTTTTGACTTGTCTAGAATCATATTCAAATTTTTCTTGCCAAAAGAAAATCTCTCTAAAGTGTCTTTCAGGTACTCATTCTCTTTAGCTAGAGTGGGACAAGTTGTGCATTTATTAGATTCATTCACAAGATTTTTAGAAGCACTAGACTGAGCTAATCTTTCTTTTTCAGCAAAATCATTAAGTTGTCTAGTCAAAACTTCTATTTCAGTGTTAAGTTTAGGACAATTTGAGCAAGAAGAAATCTCATGATAAAGCATCTGTTGAATTGTTTCCTGAGATGAACTAAGTCTAGCTTCTAACAAATCACATTTAGAGCAAGCTTTAGATTGAGCATTCAAAATACTTGATTCTAAACATGAAGAAGAACTAAACTTGAGCTTTCCAATTTCATCATTAGTACATTTCAATTTTTCATCACAAGAGTCATGTGCCAATCTTAATTCATCAAATTTAGCAGTTACATCTCTAAGTTGATCCATGTTTAAAGCATTGAGTGACCTAGCATTTTCTAATTCAGAATGTAAAATTTGACATGACTCACAAGATTCATCATCAGGAATTAAAACTCTAAGTCTTGCAATTTCAGAATTTAGAGATTCAATCAAAGTATCATATTTCTTAATCTTTTTATCTTTCTTTTCTAGCAAAGTACCAAGTTTAGCAACAGCTTTAGCTAAATCATCATAAGAAGGTTCTACCTCATTGTAGCTGTCGCTGTCAAGATCATCATTGTCGGTGGAGCTTTTGCTACTTGCCATTAGACACAACCCAATTAAATCTTTCTTGCCTTTGGGAGTATCATCCTCGCTGTCCGTGTCCACATCACTCAAATTAATTTGCTCAAGAGCCGAAAGAACACGATGCACCACCTTGCGATTAATATAACCCTTCTTTTTATTCTTCTTCTTTTCTTTCTCCATCTCTTCTTCCTTCTCATTCTCTTCTTTTGCAAATCTTGCTAGAAACTTTGGACATTTGGGACGAATATGATTGAGATCACCACACTCATAGCACCTTTGAGGACCAAAATTTCCTCTCTTTCTTGATCTCACATTCTGCAAAGTTCTTGTGAAGTGTGTAGAGAGAAGTGCCAAATCATCTTCCGGAAGTTGCTCTAACTGTTCATCGGTTAGTGAAGACAAAGAAGACAAAGCATAGCTAGTAGAAGAATTATCAGCATTAGACATGCTAGATTGTGAAGCTAAAGCAATTGATTTATTACCATTATTTTTTCTAGCAAAAACATCTAATTCATGAGTTTTCAATTTAGAATAAAGTACATCTAATGTAAGTGTACTCATGACAGTAGATTCTCTAATGGATGTAACCTTCATCTCCCATATAGACATATCTAATGCTCCAAGTAACTGACGTGCATTTTCAGCATCAGTATAAGTAACATTAACAGCACGTAGATTACTAAGAATTTTGTTAAAGCGGGCAAAGAGATCATCTATTGATTCACCAGGTTTCATTTCAAAACGCATGTAATCCTTTTTGTACATATCTTGACGTACCTCTTTGATAGTAGATGAACCCTCATGATAATCACAGAGTGCTTTCCATACGTCATATGCGGATTTAAGATGCACAACACGATCAAAGTCACTCCTTCCTAGTCCTTGGATTATGAGATTCCTTGCCTTGCTATTTGACTCCACTTCTGCTATATTCGCTGCTGACACAGCATCATTCTCAGGCACTTGATAAGGCTTGTATACTTTCTCCCATATTGCAAAGCCTTGAGCTTGAATATATGCCTCCATCTTCGCTTTCCAATACTGAAAATCAACACCATCGAAAACACAAGGTTTTGTGGAATACCTATCCGTCGACATGTTTTCTAATCACCGGTTAAGATCAATTAGAAAAATTAACCTGCTCTGATACCACTTGTAGGATCGATTCACACTAAGATAGGCAATCAGAGGGGGGGTGAATGATTGCGGAAGCTAAAAATAAATTTTAAGACTCTCCCCTAAACACAAAACCTATTTAAGCCTCATTTAATAATTCTGGACAGAATAATGTATCCTTACTAAAACTGATCTCGATAAAAATCCGTAACTCCGATTAACCTCAAACTTTTTCAGAATAAACTAGAGACAGTTATTGAACTAACCCAACTGGAATTACATCAATCGGAGCTCTAGATCTTGAGATATAAAATAAACAAGATCGCTGATGCAAATAGTGACGAAAATAAATTAAGCCCTAATTATGCAACTAAGCAAAATATGAGATCGCTTGCCTGACCGATGGCTGAACAATGTCGTGCGCTTCGTGATCAAAAAGATGCCATGCCAAAGAAAACGTTTGGCCACCCCAAAAGCCGTATATATATTTTTCTTCCACGGCTGCTCGGCACAACTCTTGCCATGCCACCGCATGCATATATATACACACACAGCCCAACTCCAACTAGGCCTTAAAATCCTAATCCAACTAGGACTTAGAACCCTAATCCAACTCCAACTAGGACTTAGAATCCTAATCCAACTCCAACTAGGACTTCGAATCCTAATCCAACTCCAACTAGGACTTCGAATCCTAATCCAACTCCAACTAGGACTTCGAATCCTAATCCAACTCCAACTAGGACTTCGAATCCTAATCCAACTCCAACTAGGCCTGGGCCTTTTTACCTCAACTAGACTTTTGGCCCACTAATTTTCAAGGGACCCGAAACCCTTCCTAACACAGGTTTTTCACTCTCACAACTTTTCTAACACGTCACGTGTCGAAGCCTCTAGGACCGCACCTCCCGTAGCTTCTCCACGTATCATCCACCTTCGATCTCCATGCGCCCCAAGCATGAGCCCGATCATCTCGTGACCTCCTTGACCGTCTGAACCTCAGATCTCCCCATCCTAGTTCCGGTCCACCTCGTCACCGACCATGATCGCCTCCATGCTCAACCTGCACATGCAAAGACCAAAGAACATTCTTCCGGCACAAGTTCGTCTCAACTTGGCCAACATCAGTCCGCACACACGCAACACAACTCGCATAACACCGCTAAACGAAATCACCAATTATTCATCATAACAAATTAACCATTGTCAATTATTCATCACCAAAATATCATAAATCTAGCCACATGGTCTAACAGTTAGATCTATTTGCTCACTTTGTTGCAACATCTTTTCTCATTTGTTGCAAAGAGTATTTTGGTTTGTTGCATTATGTGCTCTTAAAATGTTGTGGTTAAAATTTTTCATTAGTTTTTATTACTTGTTACAAATATTTTTGTAAAATTGTTACACACGTCTTCCTAGATTGTTGTAAGAAGCATGTTATTTTGTTATGACGTACGTACACAGCACCACACGTACGTATTCACACACATGACGTCTTTGGAAAACTAGATGAGCGGAGCTTGACGAAAAAATGATGAAATCATAACTGGCGTCTCGCTTGCAACAGAAACACCGCCTCCAACTGAAAAAAAATCCTACTAAATAAGATACGCAGAGGTAAACCTAGTGTTTGAACTATGATAGACTGGAAATACAACCATCTCTACTACCATCCAAGTAAGGTTTGATTCTCATGCCATATATTTGTTTTGGTGCCAACATTTTTGGTTAGTTTTTAAAGGCATCTCCGTATTGAGATGTGAAATATAATTTAAAGTGAATTTTGTTCGATAATTTTAATTATTTTAATTAGTTTTTGGTTTTGGCTACGACTTGTGGTTTTTGGACTGTTCGTGCGAGAGATTATAGAGTAACAAAAATTTACGTGCGATTTTTGCCGACATAAATGAAGTCGGTACAATATATATTACAATTAACTTAATAGACTTTATCTTAAAAAATACTCAATTTAAAAGTTAATTAGCATAAAAAAATTCAAAACAGAAATTAAAAGCTGAAAAATAGGACCAATTTCCATTGCGCCGGATCGGGGTGGGCACAAAAAACCGAAAACCGAAAACCGAACCGAATTTACCGAGAACCGAACCGAAAGTACCGAAACCGAAAATTTCGGTTCCAGGTTCTCAGGAACCGAATTTACCGAGGAAATTCGGTTCGGTGCCTCGGTTTACCGAAATACCGAACTACCGAAATATTATGTATTTGTGGCTTTTTCTCTGTATGATTTGCACTTATTCTATATGAAATCATGTTACATTTATGTCAAAATTGGCTATTGAACTTGATGTTACATGTTGATGTACCCTGTTCGGTAATTTCGGTAAATACCGGAACCGAGCCGAAAGAACCGATACCGAATTTCTTCGGTACCGAGTTTTTTCAGGAACCGAACGGTACCGAGATTTATAGGAACCGAATTTGTATGAGTACCGAGGAACCGAACCGATCGGTTCGGTAATACCGAACGCCCAAGGCTGGCGCCGGAGCGTACGCTGGTCGCCCCCAATTTAATTTCATCGGCTCGACGACGCGTCAGGGAAAAATGTCACGGGAAAAATAATGGGGCGGTGTCCTCTCAGTGCGACAGTGACGCCGCGGTACGGCGACCACTGCGCGCGGGCCCCACGCCCAACGGTCCCATGGACCGAGTCCACCTGCTCGCCTGCTCTGCTCAGCTTTCTCCAACTCTCCTCCTCGCGTCCTATCGCTAGCTGTGGCCTATACAGCACTAGCTCGCAGCGTGGTAGTAGCAGTAGAGGTACGAGCTGAGCAACAGCCACTCGCGTCCGCGCGCGCCTGCTCTCTCTCTCTAGCCTTTAAAGCTGTCACCTTTGCCACTCCCCTCTCTCTTGTCTCCCTCTCGTGCCGTGCTGTGCTCGCTCGGTTGCCTCAGGTCGGGTGGGCGTTGAGAGCAGGCGAGGCCAGGCGGCTCCGATCTGATCCGGGAGTCCGGCGCGTGAGCCCTGGTGGTTTGTTTTGGGCTGTGTAGGAGGCGGCGGCGGGTGATGGATGCGGCTCCGTGCGCCGACGCGCGGGGCGGCTAGGGCGGGGAGAGGCTGTGAGTGGCTCACCGGCCGGCCGGCGAGGGTGCGGCGCGTGCGATTGTGGAGGTACGTGGAGATTTAGGTTAAGTTTCACATGTATCTGCAGCTACTGTTCATCGTTTTGGGTTCGGAGGATGACTCTCGCTTGTGCTCGGACTGTTCATCCGCCTCGTCATTGCGTGTTTCGATGGTTTTCCCCATTTTTTTTGGGTCCTGAGCTGCTTCCGAGCGATTTTTTTTGAGAATACTTGTCTACGTTTTCACGTGGGAAGCCGTAAAAACGCGGATTTAAACTGGTTCTCGTGCTACTGATTTTTTCCCTTCTGATTTTATGGCGAAATCGTGCGATTTTTGCGCGTCTAATCGCTCGCATTTGCGTGTTTCGTTCGCAGCAGCGGCTAACTTTTTCCCGGCCTCAGATTTTAAGCCAAAAGCCGCCCCCTTTGCGTGCTTTCCCACGGTTTGGTATTTAATGGAGGCTAGTTTGCGCAACCGCTGCTTGTTAATTACCACCCGCTTTTTTTTACCCAAGTCAAATTTATTCTAATTAGCCACTTTCCCTTCCGCTTGAAATCTCCCAGGTGGTTCTGCTCCGGAGGATCGCTGCTTCGTGGTGGTGGGATTAAAGGCGGCGAGCAAGGAGGAGGCAAAGGGAAAGCGAAAGGGGCGGTGATTTTGCATTGGTGGTGGTGGTGGGGAGCCGGCGATGGCGGCGGCGGTGGCGATGCGGAGCGGGAGCGGGAGCGACGGCGGGTACGACAAGGCTGGGATGGACTCGGGCAAGTACGTGCGGTACACGCCGGAGCAGGTGGAGGCGCTCGAGCGGGTGTACGCCGAGTGCCCCAAGCCCAGCTCCACGCGCAGGCAGCAGCTGCTGCGCGAGTGCCCGATTCTGGCCAACATCGAGCCCAGGCAGATCAAGGTTTGGTTCCAGAACCGAAGGTGAGCATGCCGCAGCCTTGTGTAATTTGGTGGGAACTGTTCTAGGACTTGGTGAATGTTGCTGGTTTCTAGCTTTGCCTAGTGTTGCAGTGGGCAGCATGGAAGTGTATGGTAGCTGCAGATGTAGGAATGGGTCACCACACGTTCTGGAGTATACCAGTTCTGTGTTGGAGCATCTGTTGTTTTTCCTCGCTCTGGGTAGGTTCTGCATTCAAGCTAAAGTGTTGGGGTCTCTGATGGTTGCAGGTGCCGTGATAAGCAGCGGAAGGAGGCTTCCCGGCTTCAGGCCGTGAACAGAAAATTGACCGCAATGAACAAGCTTCTCATGGAAGAGAATGAGCGTCTCCAGAAGCAGGTTTCCCAGCTGGTTCATGAGAATGCATACATGAAGCAGCAGCTGCAGAATGTAAGCGTTCATTTTGTTGATCTCAGACCGTACTGGACGCACATTAACGTCTGACCTTGGCTACCATTTGTTTTTTCTCATCTCATACCATCCATCTTCTGTTTTCAGCCATCATTGGCCAATGATACAAGCTGTGATTCCAATGTGACCACTCCTCAAAACCCTCTAAAGGATGCAAGTAACCCTTCTGGGTAAGTAAACTTTGTTATAGATGTCCCAGTCTTGGCAATTGGTGGGATTCAACTTACTTTTTCTTAAAAAACGTGTTATAGCATCTTCCTTTCATTTTCTTTCCAGACTCCTTTCAATTGCGGAGGAGACCTTGGCAGAGTTCCTCTCAAAGGCTACAGGGACTGCTGTTGATTGGGTCCAGATGCCTGGGATGAAGGTTGGTTGCAATTTCGGAGGTTCCATGTTCCATGACTAATGTTAAGCGGATCTAAATGTGCTTATTTTGTTCTCCTTTCCGTGATTAGCCTGGTCCGGATTCGTTTGGTATTGTGGCCATTTCACATGGTTGCCGTGGTGTTGCTGCCCGTGCATGTGGTTTGGTGAATCTAGAAACAACAAAGGTAACTGTATACTTCAAACTTCGTTTGGAATTTCTTCTTAGTCCAAGAATGCCTGTTGTTTGTTTCCAAGATAATCACGTTGAAACTAGCTTCATCTGCAAGTGACTATGTTCTGTTTGTCTGATATATGGTGTGATTTGTTAGAAAAAGGGGAGGCCTTTAAAAGTACCTCATCACAAACACAGCTAGCTGTGCATGCTTAACCTCTGTTGTTAAGGGGTATATAAACTTCATAGAACAACGAATAGCCAAAGTTTAAGGCTTTCAAGCAAAATTAACTTGGGTGCTCCACATCCGAAGATTCCTTGCAGAACATAAATCCCCTTATATAATTTTTTTGCTGTATTTAGCAAAATTCTCAGGTGTTTCTAATATCAGTGTTCATTGTAGATTGTGGAGATCTTAAAAGACCGCCCATCTTGGTTCCGTGATTGTCGGAGTCTTGAAGTATTTACAATGCTTCCAGCTGGAAATGGTGGGACTATTGAACTCGTTTACATGCAGGTAAGCACTATGTCATTGATCACTCCTTTGAACAATAATAGGGTTTTCATTGATTCTGGTCGCATGCATTGCCTATTTTATTCATTGTTCTTGCATTCGGTATCAGATGTATGCTCCTACTACTTTAGTTCCCGCACGAGATTTTTGGACACTGAGATACACAACCACAATGGAGGATGGCAGTCTTGTGGTGCGTATGAACGTGAAACTTTTCTTTTTGTTTAGATTGCCTACATAGTAAATTAACACATGGAACTTGTTTCTTTTGCTTACGTCACTGTATCTCGTAGGTCTGTGAGAGATCTTTGAGTGGTTCAGGAGGTGGTCCAAGTGCTGCCTCAGCACAGCAATTTGTAAGAGCTGAGATGCTTCCTAGTGGCTATTTAGTTCGGCCATGCGAGGGTGGGGGCTCAATTGTGCATATAGTGGACCATCTGGACCTCGAGGTCTGATTTTTCATATTCTATGTTCTTACTGGTCAGATGTGGAATTTTATGCATCAATGTTTTGTCATGTTTTTTTTCATAATTCAGTTCAATTCTATCTTACAGGCCTGGAGTGTTCCTGAAGTGCTTCGGCCGCTCTATGAGTCATCTAGGGTAGTTGCTCAGAAAATGACTACAGCGGTGCGTTTCTACATTGTTTCCTGGTCTGCTATTACCTGTTACTTTTCAATGATATGTTCTGTTCATGTAAGGTGGTCATTTCCTTGAGACTCTAGCTTGGCATCAAAGCCTAGGGCCTCTTTGAACAAAGGAATTTTGGAGGAAAAACGGAGGAATTCAATCCAAAGGAAAAAAAATCCTATGAGAGGGGTTTGGTTTCTAGGATTGCTTCGGTGGAATTCCATAGGATAGGAAAAATTCCTAAACATTTTGGAGGAATTCCAGCATGAGGTCTAACTTCATGTTACCAATTCCTTTGAGAATTCCAATGCACATTCTCTCTTCTCTCTAATTTTTTCTCCTCTCTATTCTCTCTAATAAATTAATGAGTCTCTTTTTTCAGCTTCTAAAAGCTATTTTTTGGCTTTTCTATAGTAACTAGTTTTTAAACGGAGTGCATTTTCAAAGCGGGATCTACAAGTTAATTGTAGCATACACTGTAGCAACTTTATTTATATCAGCTAAAATCGTACACCAGTTTATGTTACTCCATACTCTCTCACGAACAACCAAAAAAATCATAAGTTGCAGCCAAAAGCTATAAGCTAAAGCCAAAAAGAACATGCCCAACATTTAATCTCAAAATTCCTCTATTTTTCATTAGGGCATCCAAGCACATTTTTTTGAACAATTCTTGTGGTTTTGTTTCATTGAACTCCAATATGTGATGTTAATTTCATAATCTTTGAGAGGCACTTCGAGTGAATACTTATGATTTGGTGCTATAAGTTTTTCCTTGGTATACATTGTGAAAAAAAAATCCTTTGCATGTTTAGACTGCTGGAATGATCTGTACTTTCTACATTCCATACTGACTATTCTTGTTATGAAGGCGCTGCGGCACATCAGACAAATTGCTCAAGAAACTAGCGGAGAGGTTGTATATGCTTTGGGGAGGCAGCCTGCCGTTCTACGGACATTTAGTCAGAGGCTGAGTAGGTGAGTCCTGGATAAAGATAACACTTTGTAGCGTCATATTTTTGGGCATGCTGTTTATTCTAACACCATTTTTATGCCTCTTCAGAGGATTTAATGATTCTATAAGTGGTTTCAATGATGATGGTTGGTCTGTCATGGGTGGAGACGGCATTGAAGACGTGATCATTGCTTGCAACTCAAAGAAGATTAGGAACAACAGCGCTGCTGCCAATGCTTTTGGAGCCCCTGGAGGTGTTATATGTGCTAAAGCTTCCATGTTACTGCAGGTAAGGGTGCAGTGGTCACATATAAATTAATTTGCATTCTCATTTATACACTGTTTTTTATTCGAAAATTCAGTGCCTAAAAGTGTTGCGATGAAAGTCTCCATATACCCTCATAATACCAAAAAAACCTTCTGTGGCACGGAACCTAAGATTTGCTGACATTTCTTGCCAGATGCAGAACTAAAACGGGCAAAAATCTAGTAAATTGTATTTGGCTGGGACTTTAGGTGGTTGTGCTGTACCTAGTGTTACAGAGTGGTACTACCGTAGTACAAGTTGCGTAGGACTTCTTTTGCTGCCCTTAGTGGACCTGTAGACACTAGAAATTGAGCACTGAGTTGGAGCTTTCTCTTGTTAATTCTTGTCTGTTATTTCTTAAAATCTTACATTTTTGTTGTTGGTTGGTATCGTAGAGTGTTCCACCAGCAGTACTGGTTCGGTTTCTGAGGGAGCATCGGTCTGAATGGGCTGATTATAACTTTGATGCATATTCGGCTTCAGCACTGAAGACGAGCTCATGTTCACTTCCTGGGTTGCGGCCTATGAAATTTTCTGGGAGCCAGATCATCATGCCACTTGCTCACACAGTGGAGAATGAGGAGGTATATTCAAAGGTCTTTCCATGTAACGCTGTATGACTTGCTAGGTGTTATTATGATTTAGTCATTATTGGAGATATTTCAGATTTTATGTTGCTCATCACTATAAATCGACTTTATTTTTTGAGAAGGATTGCTATAGATTATCCTTCCAGGTTGTGTTGTCACCTTTCTATTTTCTTGTAAATTTTCCCTTGATAAGACTTTTGTGTAACCTTCCATGGTTAGTATTGCCCCTTTGGTGTGTGGCTTTGTGCAACTTGTTTAGTGGTGTGGGAGATCTGTAGGTAGGTTTCTGACAAGTGAGCTTTGTAGCCAGGCTATATCATTTGGAGGAAATACTAAAAAATGTATTTATGCAAGATATATTGATGGATTGTATGCTATTTTTCTCTTGAGTATAATAACGTGAAACCTTGATCAATATGCAGATTCTAGAAGTTGTTCGTCTTGAAGGACAGACACTTACACATGATGAAGGTCTTTTATCAAGAGATATCCACCTGCTTCAGGTAATAATTATCTGCTTTAGCGATTTGCAGGTGTTCTATTTTTGTTATCACTTGGCACATTACTTATTAATTGGATTTCTTATCTAGAGCTTCTAATGGATCTCTTTTGAGGGAATTTCTAATGGAACTCAAGCTTGATTGATCTTTCAGCTTTGCACTGGAATAGATGAGAAATCAATGGGATCCTGCCTCCAGCTTGTCTTTGCACCAATTGATGAGCTTTTCCCAGATGATGCTCCATTGATATCTTCAGGCTTCCGTGTTATACCACTGGACATGAAAACAGTTAGTGTTTCTCACTAATTCTATTTGTTCTAGTGAACTTTAGGATGCCACATTTCCTTCCATTTCCTCACGCCTAGATCATCGAGTGTGATCTGTTGTTCTCGTTTTTCTTGTCACTGCATTTTTGTATGTCTGTCCTTATGCAAAGCCTCCATTCTGTTTGTAAGTGCATTGTAACATACTTCTGTGTAATACAAATAATTCTTAAAAGTTTTGAGGGTTGAAAACCATTCAACTTTAGTATGATGGCAATTCATCTGGCCCAAACTTCTGTTTCTACTTTGTTACTTATATCTGGCTTGATTTTCACCTGCTCAGATTTTAACCATCAATATCTTCCACAGGATGGGGCACCCACTGGTAGAACATTAGATTTGGCCTCTAGCCTTGAAGTTGGTTCAACTACACAACAAGCCTCAGGGGATGCATCTCTGGATGATTGTAATCTGCGATCAGTTCTGACAATTGCCTTTCAATTCCCTTATGAAATGCATCTCCAAGATAGTGTTGCAACTATGGCCCGGCAGTATGTCCGTAGCGTTGTTTCTGCTGTTCAGAGAGTATCGATGGCTATTTCTCCCTCTCGATCTGGCGTGAATGCCGGGCAGAAGATAATTTCTGGCATCCCTGAAGCTGCAACACTTGCTTACTGGATTTGCCAAAGCTACCAGTAAGTACACTTGTCATTTTCCTTTCTATCATATGAAGGACTTTTAGTGGCAGTAGATCAGTGCTGCATTATTGCTCTATAATCTTTTAC
Source organism: Dendrocalamus latiflorus (assembly GCA_017311315.1). Classification (NCBI taxonomy): domain Eukaryota; kingdom Viridiplantae; phylum Streptophyta; class Magnoliopsida; order Poales; family Poaceae; genus Dendrocalamus; species Dendrocalamus latiflorus. The sequence continues at coordinate 5,399,753 of CM029678.1, read as the reverse complement.
TTAGATAAAAGACCAGTACATGTCCAAAATTAAATGTGTACCAAAAGCTTGTACAAAAGCTGATGAAATCATCATATTTGCAGGTTCCATTTGGGAGTGGAGTTGCTTAGGCAGGCAGATCAAGCTGGGGAGTCGTTACTGAGAATGCTCTGGGATTACGAAGATGCTATTTTGTGCTGTTCTTTCAAGGTAGTTATTCCCCCCCTTTTTTTTTCAAAAAAAGGTCCATGTACACCTGTGAAAATCTTATTTTGTTATCCTTTACCATGTCCATTTAGGTTACTTGGACCTAGGGTTCTCTTTAATTTACAGGCAATTTGGGCCATATTTGGTTACATAAACGCATATTTATTAAAACTAGTTAGCCTTAGGGATTCACTCAAGTTGAGTAAGTTGGGTAGGCTTAGCTTGCCTTGCCTGTAGAAGCTAGTTCACTTTACATTTCAAGACAAAAATGTGGCTTTGCTTGGCTCACATATCTGCATCCTATATTCTTTCAGGAAAAGCCTGTATTCACTTTTGCCAACGAGATGGGACTTAACATGTTAGAAACATCTCTCATTGCTCTACAAGACCTCTCATTGGACAAGATATTTGATGAAGCTGGTAGGAAGGCACTATATGCGGAGATCCCAAAATTGATGGAACAGGTACAAGTGCTTCTTTCAGGGAAGGGATCGAAATTGCTATATTTTTCCCGGGAATAGCAACATCGTTTCAATACGCCACTGTCTATCTAATGTACTTGCTGCTGTGTTCCTTTTCACGCACCACCTCAAACATTTTCTCCGAAGTCACGAGTCCCAACTCCTAAGATAGACGGTTGGATCTAGACCCGCTCAAACTAACCAGGGACATGGCATTTCGACCTTGGCTATGTAAAGTTCAAGGATGTGCCCATGTGGTTTGCTTTTTTTGGCAATCTATTTTCATCTAGTTCAGTTAGGTATTCGGTATTCCTATGTAGACACACTAGTGTACCTCCCAGAAGAGTCGTCCAACATATAGACTTGACATCTTTCCATCCATATCCCCATAGTATCCCTAGTTATATTACGAAGTTAAGTCTTCCATGTTTCTTCTTTCTCGGCTATTAATAAAATCAAATCATTCAAAATACATTTTGCCGGGCTTCGTCCCTTTGCAGTGCTTCCTCCCTACTTCAATAAAGAGGACTTCCCTTTTCTATTCGTGTGCATGTTCAAAGTACATTAGAGGTCACAACTAATACTTAATTCGATTCGTCTGTCCAGGGATATGTTTACCTGCCGGCTGGAGTGTGCTTGTCCGGCATGGGCCGCCATGTCTCTTTCGAGCAAGCTGTAGCATGGAAGGTACTTGGTGAGGACAACAATGTGCACTGCCTGGCCTTCTGCTTCGTCAACTGGTCTTTCGTGTGATCCGTCCGACGCAATCCATGTCTGTTGTGAGCAGCTCCATTTTTGCATTCTCTGTAGAAGAGAACCATGGTCACTGTTAGTTTATGCTATCTATAATTAGTTTCTACATTTGGAAAAGCCAGTGTCTGTAAAAATGCTGCCTAGTGTAAATCTGCTCTCATTTCCACTAATTTAACCAGGCAAGAAGCTGGCTGCTGTTTGTTAAATTGAGGATACTAATCTTGAATCCCGAACGGAACGGCGATATACTTTTGTATGAAGAAACGCTAGTAGCAATTCTCAGATGGCTCTATAAATACCTTTGGCGTGTTTTGTAAAGTTTTCGTCTTGGTCCATGCTATTTATTGTGGTATTCGAACTTCTGGTCAACATGACGTGTGGAGGGCGGTCAGTTTGGCATAGTGTAACTGATTTATTTTTCATTGTAATTGATGATTGTTTATTTAGTTTAATTAAATTTAAAAAAAATTAAAAATAGGTTAGCCTGTTATGGTTAATATGGAAGAATACGAAAAGAGATGAATAGATAAAAAAGTTTTAAAAAGCAAAAAAAAAAAATCAGAAAAAGATGAAATTAAGGAATTGTGAATTAAGCAGAAACGAGCGGAACAGATTTGCCGTGTTTGTCGGTTCTGATCGCAAGGTAGCTTTACCCTAACTCATGAGTAAGCAACAGGCATCCAAGCTGTGGAAGTGCTGTAAAAACCGATATATTTTGAGTGGTTTCTGACTTCTAGAACCTGAAAGATAAAAGTCGAAGTCACTTAGAGCATAGGCTTAGCATCGTAGTATCTAGCCATGCTGGAGGAATACCACTAGTTACCAATAAGATTGTATGGCCATGTAAGTTTTTGGGTGTGATCAAAATGGCTTGAGCTTTTGGCTTCAGCTTATTTTTGCACTATTCATAAATTTCGTCTTTTTCTGAACTTTTGGCTTTTTTTTGAGTTTTTTTACCGGTTCTTTTTTTCCTCGTATTTGTTTACATTATACGTGATGGGCTAATATGTTTTTTCTATTTTTAAATTTTTTTAAATTTAATTATGGTAAATAAGCCTCTGTCAGCTACAGTGCTTTTTTCAGCCAGCTACAGTGTTTTCAGCCATAAGCCACAGGCTTTTCAGCCATTTTGATCACAGCCTTTATGTAGTATCCCGTACGAGAGCTGGGCCTGGGCGACATCGTCGTATTCATGATTCCCCCCTGTTTCTGGTACGCACGCGCTCATGCTGGAACGGAGAGAGGAGACCGAAGAAGGGGGGACTCCTCTGGGAGTCGGCCCAGGAGCCGAAGAAGGGGAGAAGCAGTGTCGTCGCACGCCACGCCTCGGTTAGTCCGATTCCTACGGCGGGAAACCGCGGCCGGTAGGGATGTAAATGGAGTGGATATTTTTTGACCATCCGTTCGTCTATTTTAATTTGGAGTAAATTTTTAGATATTCGAAAGTTTTGTCGGATACGAAAAAAGCATTATCCGACGGATACGGAACTATCTAGATATTTTTTCGGAAAGTTACCGAATACGGAAACAGAATTGAATACCTGGCCTCTCCGGATTCCGGATACGAAGACCTTGTGAAATCATTTGCTAAATGTAATGAAGTTAAATGAATTAGTGATGTACTTGACTATTTGCCTATGGGCAATTCGTATTTTTGAACCATGTGACATGTAACTAGTTAGTTACTATTTGTTTAACTAGTCTCTATTATTTACTTGCTACTTTGCTAGCTAGAATTTACTAGTTGCTTAACTTGTCTTTGTCACCATGTGAAATTTGCTTTTGCGCATTATCCGATTAAATATTCGTGACCGAAACTAACCGTACGACATGTATTCGCTCTGTTTTTGTGACCGAGAATATCTGCATTCGTATCCGATACTATCCGTATTCGACTTCGACTCGGACAAAAAAATATGAAAAAAATACAAAATAAATAATATCTATCCGTATCCGCTCCGTTTGCACCCTTAACAGCCGGGTGCAACGCGCAAGGGCCGTTCGGAACGGCCTGAGGCGACCGCGCAAAAAACCCGACGACCTCCACCGTGCTCCAGCGCCAACGGCGGGTAGAGCGCGCCTCGGGTTGGAGCGGACGCAAGACTGCGCGAAGCCCACGGAGAAACCCGCGGCCTCGGCCGGCCCATGCCGCGCGGCTCTGCTCGGTAGGGAGCGGAAAACGGCGGCCCAGTAGCGGGAGCGCGAGGTGCGGTGCCGTGCCCTAGGCTGGCGTCTCGCGCTTGCTGCCCGCCGGTAAAACCGCGCACTCGACGCTCGGCTGCTGGGTGAACAGGACCGGAGTACGGAACGCCGCGGGAGGATTCGCCGGTCAGAGGCCGCGCGGTGTTTGATCTGGGTCATACGGCTACGGTACACAAGCAGGGTCACAAAATCGGCCAAAAATGGGTCCACAGTCCACACTCTTCATTAGGATACAAACTCGTCTCAAATATTTCATTTTACCCTTGATTACTCCAACTTCATTTGATTTATTTGGATATTTCTTCGATTTAGACCAATTCAGGCTGATTTTTATTTGATTTTTTAAATTTCCGGTCTGAAAACTACCAAATTTTTTTTAAAAAAATCGGTGCTACTGATCCTACCAGACTCCTTGGGTAAAAATTCAAAACCAATTTTGATAACCCTGTACACAAGGTGAGACGACGAGGATTGAGTATGATGAGCGCCTACCTAAGCCTGTTTTTAGGGGGCGTTCCGCAATACTTATAACTTGTGGCTTTTAGGTTATGCTACAGTAATTAATTTTTAAATAATTTTTTAAGGCGGGGTCTACAGGTGGGTTGTAGTACAAACTGTACCAAGTTCAGCTGTACTGGCCAAAATCGTATATAACTACTTTTCTTTGCGTACTGCCTCTCGCGAATAGTCCAGAATTCAAAATTTTCAGTCATAAGTCACAACCCAAAAGAATCCACTCTTAATTTGCCAAAAAAGTCGTATCCGTGCGATGTGATGTGATGTACCCATATACTACTAACCCTTGAAATTCTTCTCCAAACCGAACTACGCTTACGTTTTGCAATATTTGATCACAGTCCGCCGTATCTACAGGCTAAAGAAATATTAAATTTAAAAAATAGTTAACGAGAAATGATTATTCATATATGTATTAAATATGGTATACCATAACTACTTAACTTCTTTCAAAATATTTCAAAAATATTGAAGTAGAGATAGAGAGAAAAAAATCATAGTAACTACACCTTAGACTCTCTCGATGAACAAAGATTAGGAATCGATACTTCGGAAGCCATGGACAAATACAGGGAGGGAGCAGCACTGCTAGCGAAACAACGCTGTTATTATTGAGTGCCTGATGGAGTACCAGAGTATTAGTGTAGTTAGTTTCACGAAGCGAAAAAAAAAGAAAGAAAGACGTAGGGAAATGCCTTGTCTTTCTTCTTCTTCTTCTTCTTCTTCTTCTTCAAGGAGAGTGGGGGATGCCTTGCGTTAGCGCTCGGTTCACTGATACAACGACAGTAGTACTGTTTCGCCGATCGCTGGAAAGTAGAGAGAGGTCTGAGAGGCTCAGAGCGTATGCTAGCATCGAGGCGAGAGACGAGACGCCAATGCGCAATAAATTCCGTTTTGATGGCATCAGTGCCATAAATTGGCGCCTCCTGTTCGCTGGCCGTCCATGCTGTGCATCAGTTGTTGCACTGTCCCCCCCAATTATTAGCTCCGGTTGGCACAGCGAGCAAGAAAACGATGCCTGCCTTCCCTTCCCTATCCTCGCCTCATCTGGGCCTCCCTCTACTCCCCCTTCCTCTCTTCCTTCAGGAGAACGCTGCTCCGTCGAATTCACTGCCAAATTTTTGCCGGTTAAACGAACCAGTGGCAAGGCGTCGGCCGGCCTCTACATGTGCTCCTGCTCCCATCTCGTCGCGAAGCTTACTCAGCTGGCTAGCTGTAGCTGCCTGATCCAGGACATTAATGCGTGTACTGAGGTCGTAAATGGCTTGGCCCGGCCGGTGACACTTCCTTTTCGTCTCCTTTTTTCCCCTCGCCTCCTCTGTAAATTGCGACGGCAGCTAGCCAGAGCTTGCGATGTTGTGTACAGGCAGCGTCTGGATTTTTTTAGTTGGCTCCCCTGCGTCGTTACGCCTTGTCTTCTTCTCGTACAGGCGCGCTCCAAGTTTTGGCCTGCCTGCCTGCCTGCGCGGAGATGCATGCATGCATGCTCGATGCTACGACACTGGCTGGCTGGCCGGGTCAGTACGCTGTAGGGTGGTCAAACGCCACAGATCAACACTTGTCAGTCATGATAGGATCAGGCGACACACATGCTCGACATGCCATGCAAGGCAGCTCGCAGCGCAGCGACGACGACTTGATGCGTGCTGCCTTTGCTGAGGCGCTGAGCAGTGCGTGCAGTGCAGCTGCCATTCTGAGAGCCCCTCTCCCTCTCTCTCTCTCTCTCTCTCTCTCTCTCTCTCTCTCTCGAAAAGGAGATGCAATTCTTGAAGTGGTTTTACCAGAACGTTTATATCATCAACCATGCGTGGCAGATTTCGGGTAGAGTGTTGCTGGTTTCGGAGCTAAGTGCGCTTATGCACTGCGAAGTATTCGTACCAGACCCCGGTTGGGTGGCTGTTTGTGGTCGCCAGCCGAAGGGCCACTTGAGTTTGAGCTAACTGGTTTGTTTTCCAGACAATGATTTGATGTAATCGCGCAACTGAAGCAACGTAGCGGTCCCAAATTCGCTTGCCAAGGGCGGGACCAGCAGTATGGCCAACCACGGCCTGGCCTCTCATGCAGCAGTACTCACATCACACCTCAAAGGACGAGGAGCAAGTAAAACACTTGCCATTGATCCATCTCAACTTCGCAGCATCATATCACCAATCTCCCACTGTCATATAGAAGTATAAAAGAAGAGAGCAGAACAAGGGAAATGATAATGGCAGATCACTCCCCATCAAAGCGTAGTACGTATATCAGAGCGGTAGAATAAGAGCTAGGATGATTGATCGACGGTAATTATTACTAAATTTTAGGATGTAATTGCCACCTCATAATCCTTCCCTAGAGGCACACAATATCCACCTCATCATTGGGGTAAAAGCAGACCACCAACTGCATATCCAGGGAAGTATAACCATCTCCAAACAACGGGCAAACTGCCTACCACCGCATGCTTTGTTTCTGAACAAAAAGCTAGGTGTCCCTACTAGAACGCAGCTTGCCCACAGCCCCTAATCCGAACCAAGGCATACAAAACTAAACAGAAAGGGATGTGCACAGGAGGCAGCTAATTACAAAATCCGAGAGAAGATGATGGTTTGTGGTTCCGGAAGTCATTTTATCTCTAGATGCTTGAGGATGCCATCCACAGCTTCATCCTCCGCTTCACCGTCGTTGGCATCAGCAGCCCTCAACTGGCTTGTTGAAAGAAAGCCTGCTGATGTAGTGCATTCCGCAGCAGCAGAACATGGCACTTCAATGGCAACTACCTTTGAAACTTCCTTGACTTCAGCTGGAGCCTCGATCTTTACCGGAGGCCTAATCACTGGCGACGGAACTGCCAGTGGTGCACCCTTACCAAGTGACAGTGATTCCTTCAGCGGTTGGCGTTGCACATCCTTTATCCGAATAGGGATCACCGGTGACGGCGATTCCTTAAGCACTTGGTGTCGCACATCCTTTAACTGAACAGGGATCACAGGTGACAATGATTCCTTTATTGGTTGGTGTTGCACATCTTTTAACTGAACAGGCATCAAAGGTTTCGGCCCTTGAACTGGAGTTGAGGGAGCAAAGAGTGGGGAAGCTGGCCTGATGCGAACTGGGGATGCCATCCGAATTGGCGGTGGGTGGCTCATGAGAGGAGGAAGCTGCTGTGTGCGTGCACCTGGAGGTGGGAGAGGTGGAGCAGAGAACACAGGAACAGCAGTCCTGACTGTGACTGGAGGAGCCATGCTATGACAAGGCATACGGTAGTGCCCAACTGGGACATAAGGGGCTGCCTCTGCTGCCGGGAACCTTGACCTTGGATTAGGGTTTTCAGTGGGCCGGAAAGGTGATTCCAATGCTCCATCAGTCGCTGCTGGTGACTCTGGTCTGGATCTTGAATTCAACTTAGGGCGGAATAGAGGGAGAATCTTTGAGTAGCTGGACTGAGAGGATTGAGCAAAAGAAGGCTTCCTCTCTGGCTGCATGGGAAATTTCATGGGGAATGGCGAAGCGTGGGGATTATTGGCCATCGCTATCTTCTCCTTCAGGCGATAGTTGAGAAGAGCTCGGGCAATCCTGATCTGCTCCTGCTCATCATTGTTCTCTGGTTCATTTGTTGAATTTGCTTCCAGACGTACCACTGTTACAAAGAGAGAAATAGTGTGAGGAAGTACCGATGTGTAATGAAAATGTTGCAGCTCGAAACGTTGCCAAATCGTATTCCACTGATACTGGCATACTGCCATGAGGTTCCATTAGATCAAATCAAACAGGCATAAGAGATATCTTCAGTTAAAGGTCCACATAGGCAGTAGGAGGAGAGCTCCTAAGTGAAACGCAATACATTAGACTACTAACCTTTTGCACTTTCATAACTTTTGGCCTCAAATGAAGACAAACAAAAACATGCCTAGCATGATAAAGAGGCCCCAAACGTACATGTTTTTGCAGACATCTCAGTTAATGTGTTGGTTACACTCAGTTGCAACTTACACGTCCAAAGGCAGAAGTTCCAAAGGACTGAGAGGTTTAATGGGATCCTAAGTTAAAAGTAACTGGGTAATCAACCGTGGTGTTTGAAAGCATCCTTGATATACGGCCCGTTCTATTCAGCTTGTGGCTTGCTTCCCCCGAACAAATAAACGGGACGACTTTTTCGCCGCCTTTTCGAAACGGCTTATCGGGACAACTTTTTCGAAACGGCTTATCGGCATTCGGTTCATTCGTACAAGTGTTCACGCTAAGACCAAACGCCATCAGCCGCAGCTGAAAAGAATACACCCATAATCACTTGTCCTATCAAAATAAAATTATTTGAGATCTAACCTCCCATTTCCCATGATAAATTACTGGGGAGAATACCGTGGTAAGATTTCATATAACATTTGCATGAAACAAAAGTTAAGTCAACATCCATAGTTGACATACGTTCTGTAACACTGCCCTTGCGAAATCTCCATCCCCTTTACTATTGACTACAAAAGAAGCCCTCTGGTCCAGTACATGTCAAGAACAGTATCGCTTATTCAGATTTTCTTCCACAAATATTCAAACATACATCTAGTGCACTAGACTTCTGATCAACCAAAGTTGTGCCATTATAGAATATCAAGTGCACCTAACTAGATAAGAAGGAATGTTGGTCATAGGTATCCGTAACATTTTTTTAAGTATCACAAAGCTCCCTTTCTTTTTGGCAAATATGATTGTCGCAGAAAAATATAAGTAATGGCACTACTAAATCTTTAATCAACAACACAGTGCAAAGAACTAAAAAGAAGAATATGTTAGTAACACTCACATTGTCTCAGTGAAGACCAGGCTGCGGAAGCAGCATTTTTTTCAGCTTGTTTCTTGTTCTTAGCAGGATCACCTGTAAATGTGATCCCAGCTAGCTCTACTGTGCATGTGAAAACCGGCAGATGGCCAAGGCCAGATCGCTCTGTTGTATATGAAGGCAATGGTGCTCCAACCCTCTGGGCCACTTCCTGCAGAAGGTTCTTGTAAACCCCTGTTTCATCCTGTTTAACACAAATGTACCACCATAAGTAACTAATTGGAAAATTCACACTATAAATTAAGGAATAAAAGTTGAGTCTGTAAGATACTACTTGCAAGGTCAAAGACAAGATCACAGAAAAATGTTAACTCCTAGTTAATAGACAGCTGAACATAATACTTTATGACAGGAAGAACACAATGTTGTCCACTTTAGCTACTTAGATAGACTTTATTACTCAGTCTTGATTGAAAGGGAAGTAATCAAACCAAAAGAAGAAGAAAGGCCTCCTGAATCAAAGGAAGATGACTTCTGGATTAAGGCATTTCTGATTAGTTCAATACTTCAAATGCAAGGATTATGATTCAGAAGAGGTCTAAATTAAGGAGACATGGTAGTTGAGCTGTCTGTAGGCAGATTAGAAAGGGGCCATGAATAGGAAGGTGTGATATCAATCCAACCGAAGAACACAAGTCAACTCCAAAATTACATATGTTGATCCTGTATATAAAACAAGGAAAAAAACAAACATTGCAGATCAGTTTTGAATATACTAATACAAAAGATAAGGGATAATGATACCATCAGCACCTAAAAGACTAGAGGCAGTTAAGCACGAAGCTCACTTAGATTAAGGAGTCAGAGGCTACTTGTACAGATATTTTCGAAAGAAAAAATGAATGTCATAATTTTGATGACAGCATATATTTTCAACTCTGTAGTAGCGATAACTCCATGCTTAGTTGCAGCTAGCGTGTTTACTAGTTACTATAGCATACAAAGTCCATATTTGCCGTGGATTTTCTTTTTTGTTTTTATTTTCAATTGATCTGACAACCTTTTCTGCAATTAAATATTGTTTAATAATCATGTCCCAGTGAAACACCAATCCTCAATGGTCAAATCAGTTTCTGTCATAGTCCAAACTCCGAAGTTCAAACCCTCAATACAGTCAACTATGAGGAGCACTGAACATGCCTAACATTTGACTGACCATCGTTCAAATAGTAGCAACCTTTTCTGTTCTCGTGGAACTAAGTACAGAACACTTGGCATGCAGATGATCACCAACATACTTTTCTAATTTTTTTAAACTTCTATCTAGATAAGGTACTATTCTACCAGGAGACCAAATCCTTAAATTGACCATTTCCCTCCTAGCCCCCCACATTTTGGTTTTATATCAAAGTGTGAATACAAACTAATAAAATTCATTCAGAACCAGAGCCCTCTCTGGCATCCAATTCCAGACCTACTTTTCACAATAATTCTGGTGAAAAACATTAGCAGCCCCTTTTCATGTAGCTATTCTAGAACCAAATCACGAAATTCCACAGAACAATCTCCGCGCACAAACGACGATCAACAAAAACGCCGCACTCAACACGACGGCGGTCGCAAAGCGACGGCTCCCCGCACTATCACCAGCAGCGACACCCACCCGCATTCTCTCCCACGGATAATTCCAATGCCCCAAAGCTAGCCCACAAAGAGAAGCAAACAAAGCACTAGGGCATGCACCGCACTAGGCAACGGCAGCACCAGCAGCACCCCATGGCTGACCTGACCTGACCTGGCCACACATACCAATTCCATAGTGCTAAAGATGGCACATTGGCAACTGACAATACCACCACCACCATCCATGCCCTCCCCTCCATTGCTGTGCCCCATTGCGGGCTGTGTGGGGGGCCTGCCTGCCACTAAATTTCCCGGGCCCACCGGCATTGACCTGCGATGCCGGGTTAGGTGCGGGCGGTCTCCAATTCAATCGCCCCCACCCACTCCCACGCCCTCGCCATTAATACCACCACTATAAAGACTTAAACCTAATCTACTCCCCCCAATTAATCGTTCCCCACTAATCCTCCTACGCGCTCGGTAATCCCAGGTCAAGCACTGAGGTGTGCATGCATGCGTATGCTCCATGTACTAGTATACGCGTTCCCATGGCCTCTGCGTACCGGAGAGGCTAGTCTTTACTACAACTGGGCTTCCGAGGAGTCAAGTTCACACGGCCAGTTTTTAATTGCGCCCCATTAATGCGCCATTATTGGCCAGATTTGGTTAATCAGGGTTTAGCAGTTAATGGCACGAAGACTTTTGCAACACACCGCCCTAAGAGCATCTCCAACAGTGACTTATGAGCTAGCTCTAAGCATATTGTTTCATATTTTAATAGAAGAGAGAGAAAAGCTATCTCTTGATCAAGAGCTAGTCTCATACACACATTCCAAGATTATGTGAGAGTGTCATGTGAGGCTATTTATATTATGAGCTATGTGCTAAAGTTAGTACTATTGGAGAAGTTGTCTTAGAGCTAGTAACTAGCTCATACTGTTGGAGATGCCCTAAGGGCATGTCCAATGGTGACTTATGAGCTAGCTCTAAACATATTATTTCATATTTTAATAGAAGAGAGAGAAAAGCTAGCTCTTGATCAAGAGCTAGTCTCATACACACATTTCAAGATTATATAAGGATGTCATGTGTGACTATTCATGTTATGAGCTATGTGCTAAAAGTTAATATCATTGGAGAAATTATCTTAGAGCTAGTAACTAGCTCATACCAGAACCCTAGCGGTAATTCCGAGGCGCGGGTTCCATTAAAAAATGATGGTGTTGGTGCGGTGGTTTTTTTTACCGCTGGGAAAAATATCAATTCATGTGGTGTTATTTGAAGTACCGTCGCCGTGACGTCGCGAGAGCCCATTTAACAAGAAATAAAAACGGGGGATTAATGGGCCGCTCCGAGTACGAATAAATTAAGAGGCTTAATTGCGTTTAGTACATCACGTAGTGTGGGAACTAAGCTCTGTTCATTAATTAATTCATGGGCAGTTAAAAAAAATAAAATTACAGCAGTAGTACTAGTATAAAAATATTTTGGCTCCTAAAATATGAGGATTTTTAAAATCAATCTTACGTTTTTTTAAAACAACCGAGCTTGTACTCTACATTAGCCTTTTCTCTCGGAATCAAAAGAATCCCCGCTTTTGAGAAAAAGGAAGCCGAGATTTTTGACGCGAAAAGATTTGCGACTTTTTCGTGCTGATTATTTATCACTCCAGTTCAAGCCGCTCACGAGCCCCAATTCCAAACGAGGCAGATTCTCGAAGCTACCACGAAACTACTCGGGGATTTTTTTTTCTTGAGAAAACCTACGGATCCAATCAAGCTACAGAAACAGTACAGATGAAACAGTGCTTTCGTGCAAGATTTCTCCGTAATCACCAACATTTTGCTGATATTTTCATGAAATATCTGAAACCGCGCTACGGCATGAGATATGAACTCTCAATCAGCACGATGAATTACATGGCTAATCACCCACGCGAATTCCACAACGAATTGCGGGAACAATGGTAATAGCGATTCTACCAGCGATCACCTAAACCCTCCCGAGAAACCACCACAGATCCCCAAATTCCACCACGAACAGCACACAAAACACGAAGAATGACCGCGAGAAACAATCCAAAAGAAATCGGTTCAAGAGGAACAGTTAATAGAAGCTGGAGGGAGGGAGGGAGGGAGGGGGAGGGGAAGAGGAGGAGCGTACCAGGATGCGGGCGGCGAGGGAGTAGGAAGGGCCGCGCCGGGCGAGCGCGGCGAGGGCGACCTCGGCGGCGGCGTGCTCGGCCTGGCGGAGCGTGGGGAAGAACCCGGGGCTCTCGAACTGCTCGCCGTTGAAGGTGACCGCCGCCTTGAACCGCGGCGCGTGGTCCGGCCCCTCCCGCACGCACGTGTACGCCGGCATGTTGAAGCAGCTCCGCTGCGCCAGCTCCTGGATCTGGTTCTTATACATCGCAGCCGGCCGCCTCTACTACCCACTCACCGCCGCTCCCTCCGACTCCCACGCTGCTTCGAATGTCGGCCACCGTGGCCGGAGGAGGCGAACCCGAGAGATCTACCAAAGGAGAAGTAGGGAAGTATGGAGTGGTAAGACGAGAGGGGGAGGGCGATTTATATTTTTTTCTTGGGATTTATTTCTGGAAGAGTTTAATGGTGGCGCCCTGTGGAATTTTTTTTATTATTTAATTTTTATTAATATTTTAAAATTAATCCCCTATGCAGTTTTATTTCTAAATCTGACCACGTGGCGTGGCTAAAACGTTCAATCACGTCATCATAGACGTGGGCAAAGCTGACACGCAAATGCTCGGCCGCACGTCGTACCAGCGTGGAGGCTTGCGTTGCATTTATCACGTCGTAACTCCTAGCGTGACAAAATCTTGTCACGCCGTTATACTTGACATGACAGGTTAAGATTGTCATGCCACTAGACTTGGCATGGCAGGGGGCAACTTTCGTGCGACCATCGCTGCAGTTATCATTTTCCCCACATCCTCTTCATCCCGACACGTTCTCTGTTGTCCCCAAAATCAATGAGATTGAGGCTTGATTGTTTATTTACTCTGTTTGCTCAGAATGCCCGTGGCACGTCTCCTGACAAAGCGAAAATCATTGTGTTAACATGCACTCCCCGGCCGCATGGGTTTTTATGTTCACGAATTGATTTCCCCTTGTTGATTAATCATTGCTGTGATTAAAAAAAATTGTGGGTTTACATTTCATCTTGGAGTTCCATTTGACTAATTTTGTTCGGTACCTATTTAGCTAGTTTTGTTGTCTCCTTTAGTCTTTTCACTGCTCAAGTATGTTTTATTTGGTATTGTCATTGCACAAAACTGCCCTGTCTGGTTGGTGTAATTTCGCGTTTGCTAGGCAGCGGGCTCACAGATGTGTCGTCATGTCATTCCATGCACGTGGTCATCATTTTGTGCGTGTAGCCGGCGAAGCGGGTAAGGGCCACCCACTTCCTGTGGTCGGAGAGTATAAGTTCAAACTTCATTAAATTGGTTTTGGTGATAATGATAAATACAATTGTAAGATCAATATATTTATTGATTATGATATTGCTTAGTATTATTTAGATGAAAAGGTGAAAAAAATATAAGAGGTATAGATTTAATATCACATTCTTACCTCATTGCATTCCTCGGATCTGAAATATAGAATGAACTTCACCAAATTGAATATATGCATATGCTTTCACAATACATTTTTGTATGCACATATTTAGGGGGAGCTCATTCTATGTTTTGTGGTTTCATTAGTATTGATCCATGTTCCATTTCCACATATTAAGGATCTTTACTTTGAAACATATCCCTTGAGTATATATAATTTGTGTAGTTCATATATACTCATAATCGGGTTATCATGTAGTTTTTTCATTATGTGTTAATGGTTGGATGATTAATAACAACCGGATAAGTAAACTTTGCTTTAAAAGCCTATCTTAGAGTATACAAGTATTGTGTACATGATGTATACTTGTAAACGAATTTTTATCTCATTGTTTGTTGAGATTATCATGAATTACCAAAAAGAAAAGATTGTAGAATCTAGTCCCTCCATTATGAGTTAATGGTGAAGTTTGGTAATTAATGACAATAGATTTGTGGACTAACATTTTTCATAAGTTGGATGAATAAGTTAGGTTTTACAAATAAGGATGACTTGAGATGACTTTATGGGTTGAAGATCATCAAGTCAAGATGGAAGATTGCATAATTTGTTCAAGGCCATTAAGAAGAAGATGCATCATGAGTTGATGCATGTCCAAGAGGAGATGATCATGTGCTGATCATCAAGTCAAGTGAAGACCCATCATGTGTTGATGCATGTAAAGACGATGACTTGAAGTGTAGATGTGAGTCATCAAGTTTCAAGAGGATGCTCAAAGCAAAGATATGGCTAACTAGGACTAAGGATGTATTCTTAGTTTTTTACCGGTCTTGGTGTTTGGTTGGAAGACCGGATTGCTAGTATAGGTTGTCATACTATTAAGAGGGGTCATGTCTAGTAGTTTGAGTCTCATCATGTAATAATGGCTTAACCTCACTTGCTCTAACTCTCCTTGGCATGAGACTTGTATTTACGAATGTGTTTTGCAAATGGTTGAAGCTCATATATATAGTTCTTGTTTTATGATTCTAAAAGTGTGTAAATATGTTTTGCAACTTGTTGTGAATCATGGATAATCCTTGTGTGCATGATACTGTAGTTTGCAAATATGTTTTGCAAAATCTATTGAAGTATATGCACATCTCAAGGAAATTGAAACTACCACAGTATATTCTGTGGTACTACCGCTAGTCGGAACCACCACACATGTTGGTGGTCGGAAGATCTGTGTGGTCGAAGATCAATGTGTTCAGGAACCATCATGTTTGAAGCTGACTTAGTCGAACCAAAGAGGTCGAAGATCGAAGTGGTTAATACCAACGTGGTCAGAATTGATGTGGTAGAGATCAGTGTGATCGAAACCAGTGTGGTCGAAACTGACGTGATCAAGATCTGTGTGATCGAAACTAGCATGGTCAAAACCAGTGTGGTCAAACCAGCGTGGTCAAGATCTGTGTGATCGAAATCAGCGTGGTCGAAACCGATGCGGTCCAGACCTGTATGGTCAAAATCGACGTGGTTGAACTGACGTGATTGATACAACGTGGTCGAAGATAGATGTGATGGCCGGAGATCTGTTTGATCGAAGATTGATGTGGTCAAACATTGACATGGTCAACGTGGTCGAGACCTGAGTGGTCAAAACTATGGTCGGAGACCAGCGTAGTCGAAGACCTGTGTGGTCGATCCGGACAACGTGGTCAGAGACCAGCATAGTCAGAGACCTATGTGGTCGAACCGGACAACGTGGTCGGAGATCAATGTGGTTGGAAACTTGAGTGGTCGAACCATCCAACATGGGCAGGGACCAGTGTAGTCGTTGATTGGTACTTTCGACCAGCTCTGTGTGAGCGGTCCAATTAACGAGCGGTACTACCGACTTTGTGTGAGCGGTACTTCCGAGTTTCGGAACGACCGGCTTCTATAGCGGTACATTTTTCCAGAGAGACACCTTTGTAGAGTGTTCTCATCCCCGAGGAAATCGGTAGTTCCACTTGAGTGCTGTGGTACTTTCGACGATCGGTAGTACCGGACTTTGCACGTTGGAACTACCGAATTTGCCTACAATGGCTAGTTTCTTGACCGTTGCAGAAGGGAGCAGATGTACCGGTTGTAAGTTGGCGGTACTTCTAGAAATCCTAATATTTTAGGGTTTTTCTTCCAACGGCTAGTTTCTGTGGTGTGGGTATATATACCCCCTTATGATCGGTTGAAGCAAAGGTTGGCTGCATCCTTTGACACTCCTTTAAGCTTGTGTGAGGTCTTCCTCTCAATTGTGCATGTGTTGCACCTTGTGAGTAAGGACGAAGACTCTAGATTGTATGTGTTGTATCTAGAGGTAGATCTCTAGATTGCATGTGTTGCATCTTGAGGTAAATTGCACATCTACTCGATCTTATGTTTGTTGCACGTGGTGAGAATCAAGTAAGGGGCTTGGCTTATTACTCTTGAAGTTTGCCAACTCCTAGATGACGTTGGAGGAGTCATGCGCGGTGATCTTCTGAAAGAAGGTTGTGAGAAGATACGACAAAGTTGTGAAGGTTAGAGCTCACCTATTTGAAGCAGAAAAGAGCTACCACTAGTAGATTGAGGTGTTTCAGTTTAATTCGTGGAGCCAGTCCAATTCATTTGGGCTAACCTCAACGTGGACTAGGGGAGACTGGTAAGTCTCCGATCACCATGGTAAAAAGCAATCGTGTCAATTGTAGACTGTTTTTTGTGCTCAATTTACATCCATAGAATTAAATTGATTGCTTGTTAACCTAGAATTGTAAATCTTGACATTGGCTTATCTTGTTGGTGCACTTAGGTGAACCCTGTTGTTTTTGGCATTATTTGTGCTAAACCTTTTGAGTTAAACTTCTGCATTATTTGCTTGGTTTAGCCAAATAGAAATTAATAATTAATTAGAGAAGTTTTTTAAACCGCATATTCACCACCCTTTAGTCGGCTTCCTCAATCCAATAGGGAGCACGGGTAGAAAGTTTACAGTAAAACAATAATTACTATAAAGTACAAAGTGGGAATTAAAATAGGATTTATAATAAAGCTAAGAATAACAGGGCACTCAGGGTTTCGTTACGTGCATAACAAACAACATCATGCACAATGCAGCAAACCGAAGTACTTCTATGATACACATGCGCCTTTTTCGAATGGAAATAAATTCGACCTTTGGGGGACTAGTTCGGACGGCCCGACCTACTGCATGGACCGGGACTATTTTTCCTTCCTTGCGAGCTCGGCATTGAACTCCTCAGCGGCCTCTTTGGCCTTAGCCACCATTTCCATCTTTTTCTCACGCTTCCTGCGTGTGCACGCCTGTAACATCCTGAAAAATATAAACAGCAATTTGCCAGACTTTTGGATTATTTTATTTACTTTACATTTGACTTTGGAGTTTATTGGCTTTTCGTAAATATAAAGGAATTTTAAAAGTAAAAAGAGGATAGAAATCCACACATAAAATGCTACAACGTGAGCATCAAATATAGAATCTGAAAAAGATGATCCATAAAATAACAAAGGAGAAAAGTAATTAAGCATGAAATATTATTCCTAGAAATTTTGGCAAGCAAATCATAGGAAATTAACATATATGCACATACACAAATACCCAATAGGAAAATACAAAAGAAAAAGGAAAAGAAAATGAAATTTAAAAGGAAAACCGGGCCGGCCATCACCCCGGCCCAGCCCCTCTCTCTGCACGCGCAGCCAGCGCGCCCGCACGGGCCAGCGCCTCGCGGCCCAGCGCGCCAGCGCCCGCGCCCCGATCGCCCGCTTCCGCTGGCCAGTGGACCCGCGCCCACGTCTCGCTACCGCGCGCCCCCACACGCCAGGCGCCTCTCCCCGCTGGCTGGTGGCCCGCCTCCACCCGCGCCTTTCCCTCTGCGCCGCGGGCCCGAGCCGTCAGCTCTTTCTCCTTCCTCCTTCTCATCTCCACGCGCACGCAGCCTCTCTCTCGCGCTTGCGCTCTGCCGCAGCAAATCCCCGCTCCCTCTCTCACCTCGCGGACAAATTTAAAAAGTACGACTACAGGAGGGGGAAGCACCTCTTCCGCCACCTCTCTCCTACAAAATCCCGGCGGGATTTGGTTCATTCCCCCCCGCCGGCGTGAGCAGGGCGGAGCCATGTGTCGAGCTCGCCGTGCGCGCCTCTTCCGGCTATAAAAGCCGCGCCTGGGAGCCCCGAACGCGCCGCACTACTTTCCTCCACCCTCCCCCGTAAGCAATCGAACCGAGAGCCTTCAATCGCCGTCGGCTCCCTCCTTCTTCCCGAGCTCCGGCGCCACCCTCCCCGCCGATTCCGGCCACCTCCGGGCAATCCCCAAGCTCCCAGAGCTTCACGGGTGCGCGTTGAAGCCAACCCCCTCCTTCCCCGGACCTCCCATCGCCGGAGTAACGCCGGCGTCGATCACCTCCTCGAACCTCCGCCGTCGCACGCCGCCGGCCCGCCACCGTGCTCCTCCACCCCGGCCGTTTGCACCAGAAGCCTCACCGTCACCCGGGGGTTGTATTCCACGCAACTCCCGAGCCTCTCCGGCCGCCGCTCGCCGCCGACGCCGCCGTCTTCTTCTTCTTCTGCCCAGCCCCTCCCGGAGCTACTTCAAGGGGATTACTTACCCCTATAGGGTAAGCATCGCTCGGCTCGGCCGAGTGGCTTCCAGCGCTAACTCCTTCTCCCCCTCGCTCCCGCGGCGCGCGTTCGAGCCCCCGGCTCCGCGCCTGCGGTCGAGCATTTCTTTTAAAATGCATTTCTGACAGCTGGGTCCCACCTGCCAGTGACTCAGCACCGCCATGACCACTGACAAGGGGGTCCCACATGTCAGTGACCGGACACGCTGGCATATGGGCCCCACTGGTCATAAAGACAGGGAAAAATGATAAAAGAAAAGGATAAAAAATAAAAAGATGACATGTGGGTCCCACTGTCAGATATTTTACATTTTATGGAATTAATTCAACCTGAGAACTTTAAATGAATATAACTTATTCATTTTAACTCCAAATTAAGTGAGACAAATTTCTAAATTCATCTAAATTCAAGATCTATCCAATGGAACTGAAATCATAATTTTTAGAGTTCATTCGAATTTATGGTGATATTTTGTTGATTGGATGTTTTCTTTTTATCCAAATTTTCGCGCCCGATTACAATAGCTTACGAAGCCCAGGAGGAAGAATTCGAGGCAGCAGCATTAGGAGATCCGGATAATCCAGCACCCGACCATTGTGACCAAGGCGAGTCAATACTTTGATCATGTTGAACCTACATTTCTGCAAATTACTTTGTTTTAAATTAACAAATTGCATTGCTGTTATTTTTATGCAAATGCATGTTAAATTTGATATTCTAGTTATATGCCATTGTTTACCTTGAATAATATTACCCCCTCCTTTGAGTATTTGAATGTGTGAACCTTGTCGCCCTAGCAAAAATATAATAGTAACATTTCGAAAATAAGTCCGTAACCGTATGCCATGCTTAGCATTGATTAGGAACTCGGGGCAAGAAATTGTCCCAAGCATCACTTTTATTCATGAGAAACTGGTTTGGGCAGTCATGGTGGAAATGACTGGTATATGTTGGTATGATTATTTTATGCCCCAAAAATTTTCCACTTGCTGTAATGTCTGGGCGGATTGGTTCGAGGGTGTGTATGAGTATGTGTATGTGTGGTGCAGTGGAAGCACAAAATTTTGAGTTAGTGATGGATCAACAGTGGGTTAGTGGTAGACCGCCCAGATAACCCTAAGGACTGAATCTTGTCATGTCACCCCGTGTATGACAAGCACAACCGCAAGCTGGCAAAGTGTAGGCAGGGTTTACTAAATTGTGTGGCTCTAAGGTGGTTACGTGAAGGTATGAACACGAGCAAAGGGATGGATGGTCGCATCCCCGCCTTTGCCCGTGATGGCTCACGAGGGACCCTTCCCGAGGGATGGTCGTATCCTACGGAAGATAGACCTTAGCGGGCGTAACCACAGTAGGACTATACATTGTAACAATCCTGTGATAGTCTACTCAACCGCATGGCTAAGGAATCATGTGGGGCAACGGGTGGATTTATCTCTTGTGGGTAAAGTGTGCAAAACTCTGCAGAGTCAAAACTATTCGAATAGCCGTGCCCACGGTCAAGGGCAGACATGGGAACTTAACTAGATATAGTTCTGTTTACAAAAATATTGAAAAATGGGAATGGAAGAGTGGAAGGGCAGAGGAAAGCCCTGATTTGAGTTGTCCTGGGTGTCGTCCCAGTGGTAAGTTAAGCGGCTATAACGCTGAAAAATGTTATACGGTGTGATGCCGTATGTATGGAGAAATTATGGTGATATTAGGCATATGGTGTGATGCCATATGTATGGAAATTAATATTAATATTCCTTGAACATTATGCTTCTGTTCAAATGCTAGGTCTTAGGAATTTTTATATAATTGTATTCAAAAGCACTCTTTGCAAAACAAAATAAACCTAAGCCATCCTTTGGTTAGCCATACATGTTACATATTGCATTCTGTGTGTTGATTCGCTGAGCACGGGGTCGGAATGCTCACGCTCGCTTTGCGGCAAAAATCCAGAAACAGGAGCGCAAGACCACTACGCCTACGAGGAAGCTCCCGCTACGGAGGAGAAGAATGACGAAGAAAACTAAGGCGTAGGCTTCGTTGTTTAGTCATGGACAAGTAGACATATGGCGTTGTGTGCACGTATGTTACTAGTTAGCTGGTGACATATAATGCACACAGTACCTTCCAGTCGCTTGCCTGTGGATTTGGGTTTGCTTTTGCTGTATTTCCGCTGTGCGTATTTGTAATAATGACATTTGGCCTAGTCGGCCCCCTTTTGTAAACTATCACCCGACGTGGTGTATTTCAGTTTATGTAATATAATGGTTGATTATGCGATGTATGAAATGATTCAGCAATGTACCTGTGTGCACTAACTACTGATCCAGGGATTAGTGCAGTGAAACACAGTAAGATTCGGATTGAAAAATCCGGGTCTGACAACGCCTCAAGATAAGCTTTCGTCTCCCGATGTATATGCTCGGTCTGCTTGTCGTTGAGGCGTTCCTCCTCCCGGATCTCGCAGGCCCTTTTCGCATGCCACTCCTCATAGTCGAGAGTAGGACTGTGCATTCGGTTAGTTCAGTAAAATCGGTTCGGTAAATACGGTATATACGGTAAATACGGTATTGTTAGTTTGGTAGTATACGGTATTTTTGAGAATACAGTTCGGTATCGGTAAATCCCAATTTATTTCGGTGCGGTATCAGTAAATACCATATTTACCAAAGTTAACGTAAATTGCAAACAATATAGTGACTAGAGCTTGCTAGAGCCCTCTGCTAAAACTTGGTAAAATTACGACTGTGCAGTCTCTGTGCTAGCTAGCAAGCCCTGTGCTAACTTGATTGAACCAAGTGCTTATGATTTGCTACGGGCAGTAGGTGCGACCGTGCGAGCCTGTGCTGCTGCTGAACATCTTTTTAACCACAAATATCTGAACTGCTGATTTCTGTATGCAGATATGGAAGATCTAAAAGTCTTTGTGAAAGATTCTGGTTCTCCAGAAGTCCATGATCTGACTCATTGGGACCTTACCTTCTGGAGTGAA
This sequence comes from Dendrocalamus latiflorus, assembly GCA_017311315.1. Lineage (NCBI taxonomy): Eukaryota > Viridiplantae > Streptophyta > Magnoliopsida > Poales > Poaceae > Dendrocalamus > Dendrocalamus latiflorus. The sequence continues at coordinate 5,378,060 of CM029678.1, read as the reverse complement.
CGACTGCGGGAATCTAACTATGACATCAATGAGGTTCTTTCTTCACTTTGTAGAAGTATTTCAATGTTTTCTTCCGCAAGTTGATAACTGTCACTCTGCTCAGATTGTTGTTTTGATGACATTTCTCTGCATTCCATTTTGGTTTTCATTCCTTTGACCATATATATTGCAGATACTTATCCAATATATATTTGCTGAATTGCCAATATTTTTTCTCCTAGAAAGAAAGTACTGCACATGGTAATGATGGGCCATTGAGCTGATTTTAGCACTGCTGTTGCAGGAAGAACTGCCATCGAGCTCACCTACTGCACGTGGACTGACGGAGATGCGGCCATGATGCATTGATGCCATCCGTTGCCGGTTCGTGACTAGAGGCCTGGAGCTAGATATTTTCAGCCCATGAACTCGGCCGTTCGGTTTTTCGGTTTGTTCGGTTTTTGATCGGTTTTCCCGAAAAAACCGAACACAAAAAAAACCTAAAATATAAAAACCGAATCGAAAACTGGTCAAACCGAGTTGACCGGTTCGGTTCGATTTTTTCGGGCTGGTTTTTTTGGTTCATTTTTTTTTGCACATCCCTAGTCGAGAGTCTATTGGTCATGTGAGCAGATATCTTTGTTGATCCACTTGCAGTAGCCACATAGCAGTTCTGGGTACTACAAGTAGATGAGAGAGGTTGTTAGTGCATACTTTGAAAGATCGATAGTAGGGAAACATATTGTAACTTGTCCTTGCTGGCTGTCGATAGCTGCTCGTGTCCCATCGGCAGTCGGGATAGTCACAAGAGTAGTTCGCACAACCCCAATAACGTATGCCCAAGATGAGCCTCTAGTTAGACTTGAAGAACTTGCATGAGTCTCTGCACCAACAGAGGGGTGGCGTCTCCCCCTCGGGCGGGTGTTGCGGCAAACGCTCGGTTGGAATGTTCAGGACGGACATGCTTCTATAGGGGGCATCATTGCAGGGGTGTGACCTTGTGGCACGCTCCGCTTGTTCGGCCCAGGCCGTAGCAGACCTTGCTTGTTCGTTGTGGGCCGCAGTAGACCTTGCTAGGTCGCGGGTCTTCTTCTATTGCTTCATCATCTTGTCCCATTGCTTCTTCTGCCTCCTATCCATTCCGACGTGGTGAAGCAAACGTTGGTGTAGTGTTGGGTTTGGTTATATAGTGTTCTCTCGCAGATCTATTTGACCACATTTTATAAGCCAAAGGGTTGGCATGGTGTAGTTAATTTCATGTGACTAGCCTGCGATGTAGAGTGCTGCCTTGTCTTTTTGCAAAGTACCTGGCGAGGCAGAGTGTTGTCACTGTGCAAAGCTGCCCCTTTGGTCTTGTCACTACGCAAAACTGCCCTATCTGGTCTTGTCACCATGTAAAGCTACCCCCTTTGGGTTTGTCACTGAGTAAAGCTGCCCCTTTTGGTCTTGTCACTGCGCAAAGCTGCACCCTTCTGGTCTTGTCACTATGCAAAGCTGTCCTGTTTGCTATGTAATGCATGAACCACCCCATGAAAGTAGTAGCACTCGACCCTATGAACCATACGAAGAACTACATTCTCCATCGTACAACAACATACCGTGGCAGACGTCGAGGGGCCAGTCGAAGTAGGGTCACCAAAAGAAGACCTTTCTCTAGAAAGGAGGGAGGACACTAGCCCTAACTACCATTTGATGCCAAACATGCGTGCTCAACCGGTATGGCCGAAATGCAGACACAAGGAGGACACGGTCGTGCAGGTTGTAGAAGGCCATTTCGATGGCGACCGTTTCTTTCGATGTCCACACTCTGGGGGTACAATTTGCTAATAATTTACTTTCCCTTACTACTAATAGAGATTCCATATTCCCTTTCTCATTTCCCCTACATGTACATTCATATTACTGATCCACTGTATCATACTTTCCATCTATATCCCGTCATCCCTCCATCCTCTATGACCAAACCCATAGCTCTCAACACCCTCAACCCTCCAAAGCATCCACTCTTAAACAAAACCTAGCCTACGGGTCAAGCTCAACAACATTTCTCCAGAATAGATATAAACCCTCCACTCACTAAGCCTACCATTTCTTCAAGCATAAATTACTCCACCTCTACTTCCATCCATCCCACCAAGGTCAAAACCAACAATACCAGTGTAAACATGAATATAGAGCCACATATGTACAAGTATTTACGTGGACATTGTTATGCGCACAAAATAATTTGAATACTCCCTACAATTTTAAGCCAAATTCAATACAATTCTACATCCATTTGTACCAATGCTAAACTGGGAATTACAATTACACATCAATACAGAATGAAACATTTCTCAGTACCAAATCAAAAATATCACATTAGAGGGAGATGGTGATGACATGGTCATCAATTATTACCTCCACTAGTCCAAAGATGCAAGCGGGGAGGAGGCTGACGCAGGAGGAGACCGCAACGCGCACGAAGGAGGCCACTGGGACTCGAGGCAGGTGGTGGGGCCACTGGGGCTACAGTCGGTCGACGAAGGAGGGAATGGTGGCGGGCTGTGGGGCTGGAGGTGTGAGTGGTGGGGCTGGAGGCTTACAGGCGATAGTGCTGGAGGCAGCGGGCAGCAGGGCTAGAGGCTGTCGGTGGCGAGGGAGGTGGGCGGCGGGCGGGGTTGGAGACGGGCTACGGGGTAGGAAGCGAGCTGTAGAGATGGAGGCGGGCGTTAGGGAAGTAGGTGGGTGGCAGCGATGGAGGCAGGCAACGGGGCTAGAGGCAGGCGACGGCAATGGAGGTGAGTGCCGGGGCAGGAGGTAGGCAGCGGGGCAAGGGCATGCGGTAGGGCTGGAGGTGGGCGGCGACGATGGAGGGGGCACTGGGGCAGGAGGCGAGCTACGGGGCTAAGGCAGGTGACGCGATGGAGGGGGCAGCAGGGCAGGATGTGGGCGGTGGCGATGGAGGGGGAGCTGGTGATGCAGGTGGCCAGCGGGGCAGGCCTGGAGCTAGAGTGGTGGCCGCACTTAAGTCACCTTTGTCATGCTAAGTCTAGTGACATGACAATACGAGATTGCCACGCCATTACGTACGGCGTGATAGAGGCCACGCAAGCCATCCACGCTGGCGCAGCACGCGACCTAGGGCTTGTGTGGTACCTTTGGTCACGCCACCACCCGTGGCGTGACAGAACGTTTTGGCCACGCCACGGGAGGTGGCATGGCCAAAGGGGTCAGGATTGGAAATAAAGTTATTGAGGGATTAACTTTAAAATATTAATAAAAAGGATTTAAAAATAAAAAATTCTGCCCTATGGCTAGACGGGGAAGGATGACAGCTGGGGCCAAGCACCCGTCTCGATTTTAGGGACTGGAAAATGCAAAAATCGCAATGAGTGTTTGATTCTCAGCTTAGACCGACATTCTCCTCCTCTAAGAAGCAGCTCTGGATCTAAGAACAAATAATTGTATGCAATATGTCCATACTACTTATGATTTTGACACTTATATATTGTTTTGTATATATACTACTTTATTTAAGTGTTTTTTTTGTATATTTCTATTTCAGACATCATTTCAATTTTTAAAATATCTTTGACAAGAATATTACAAATTTATCATGATATGCACATGAAAAATACAACGCTCATTACATAATGTTCCAATTCAACAAGTTATCAATAGGAAGGTATGTTCATAACATAACATTCACACCACAAATGTTTATAACATGAGACCCACAAAATATATGACATGGTATCTGTCGAACCTAGATTTTGCTAATTTAGAATTCTTTGTGATCCCACCGTACTACTCCCTAAATCAGTAGTTAGTGATCACAGATACATTGCTGAACATCAAATACATACATTGCGAAAACGTATTAGTAGACTTACACATGGGCCGACTAAGCCAAAACCATTAAAGAGCAGCAGCGAAAATGAAAAATTCACATAGGTGTGACCTTCAGGATATGCTCATAGGTAACCAACTGTGGTTTACGATCTAGTTTTTAGCATTATCATCTTCTAGTCTTGTCAGCTCCTTTAGATGACCGTAAGGCTTGGTTTTCTCCTTCTTACTTACTGAACGATAGTAATTGAGCAATGGTGAGTACAAGATACTCAACAAGCCACCACACAGAATATAATAATAATAGATACAAGACTGTCAAAAGGGAGGCTTGAGGTTCTTTTACTTGCAGAAAGCCACATTTGAAACATAAGACTTAGCATCTTAACTAAACCATGTTTAGCATTTAACTAAACCATATTTTAAAGAGCATAAATAATAGTAGTGCATGTTCTATCCACCTATTATGGAGCATGATTCCATCTACCATATGCTAGTCTTGTTACTAGGGTTACATCCACCCATTATCACCACTGGGTTAAATTCACCCATTACCATCACTGGGTCACATCTACTCAGGGGAAATTAGAAATCAAATCAGGGTTATATCCACTCAACATGAATTTCATCCTACCCACAAAGTTCCCATGCACACTCATGACCGTGGGCAAGGCTGTTCGAACAATTTTCACCTTACAGAGGTCGCACACTTTACCCACAAAAGATAATTAACGTGTTTCCACATATTTTCTTCGACATATAGATCAAGATTATAACCACAAATCTTTTACAATACATCGCCTGGTCATCATCTCGACCGATGGATTTATTCCTTCCAATAAAGGGCCCATAGTTGTGAGGGAAGTTCCCCGGCAATGCAGGAGGAACTGCACCTTACATCCAGATGTCCCAATCAAGTCAGTTCACACAGACTTCCAATTGCACTAGCCGTGGAGTTGTGAGGAAAGTTCCTCAACAATGCAGGGGAATCGTACCATACATCCAGGTGTCCCACTCAAGCCAGATCATAATACGCATGCTCAAGTCAGATCATAATACGCATGCACTCTATCCTCCAATATTCGAGATGACTCTAAGGTCTGGTAAATTATTTAGCCAAGTTATGCGCATTATAGACTTGTGATTGAACTATTTTACATTGGAAGATCGTCACAAGATTCAGTCCTTAGGGGTATTTGGACGACTCTACCACAACCACACTCTCATGCTACATCCACACCAACCGCTCTTACTATTCGCCCAGATATTTAAGCAAGTGTAGACTTTAGGGATCCAGAATATCCTTTCTAGTTTAAATTCCAGCCAATTACCTCCGGTGGCTGCCTGAAACCAAGTTTTCATATTTTGAAATGATCCACGGGCAAATTATCGCCTGCATGCACTTAGGTAGACTTATTTCTAGTATGTATACCATTATTTCTAGGACGACAAGAGTTTATGTCCAAAGCCAAGAAGTGGGGTATAATAAGTGATTAACAATATGACATTAACTAGAAACTAGTGATAATATAATTTTAGTCAAAGTAAAGCATACAGTTTTGATAATTTAAAGTAAAGTACTTTGTGTTCAAAAGAATATGTGCAATATGGTCAAAGTGATGACTTCACTTGCTCAATTTACCATAGCCTTGATCTTACTCAAAGCTTTTTTTAGTCAATGGTCCTAAACTCTTGGTTTTCATCTTTATGTAGATCTTGATCTCGCTCGATTTGTTGCTTCTTTGAGACTTTTAATTCTCATTACGCTACAAACAATCGAAACCAAATAAATCCAAATAACTCCAAAGTCCAAATAAATCTGAATGAACTCAATTAAGTTCTATTATGATTAGGTTGCAGATATGAGGTAAGATTTAGTAAGTGCAGGATGTAGACGTAGTCAAACGAAGTTTGAGCGAATGGGGATACGACAGATAGAAAATCTACCGAGAAGATATCAAAGAAGGTTCGGTGGAGATGAAGGAATATTCAGGGGAATATTCTGCTCTGAATTCAAAGTTGGCTAGGCATAGCCGATTGTAGAATACCATGGCTTGATCTTTAACTTAATGATTTCTTTTATTATTTTATATTTATTGAGAAAGTTCCATGAATTAAATGAGACCTAGGGGTAGATATGAGGATCTACATGAGGTATTGGGTATTATCCTCCAAATATTATTATTTGAGGTTTAATAACCAATTAACAAATAATTAGTTCAATAATTAATTAAAATTTGGGGTCAGTCTTTTAACCAATTACTACTATGCATGTAATTTATCAGATTGTCGCTCAGCAAAAATTATAATTAATGACCAATGGCCCGAAAGCTATCGGGATAATGAGTTATATTTTAATATATTTCTCTTTTGTACCTGTGCTTTGCATTAAATACTATTCCTACACTAATTAATTTTAATTATTATTTCTAATTTTAAAATAATGATATGATAATTATTATTCAGGCAAGATTATGTTTTGATAGGGTCTGTAATTAATATTTGACTTCCTAGAACAAATATTGAGAGCATCATAATTATCCTTTATTTTGTCTAACTATTTTTAGGAAAATCATTAATTTAATTGGATTTCCCATTTAATTATGGATTATCTTTGAAGATCATCTACTTATACTTAAGATTAATTTTTAATTTAATCTTTTGTATTTCTAACTAAATATTAGTGCCATACTATTCAAATTAATGAATTAAAATTAAAATTTATTGTTATTTTAAAATGAGCCCATATGAAATTAGGATATTTACCCAAAGTTACATGCCAATAATGCCCTTAATTAGTAAAATGAAACTAATAATGGCATGCCAATTGTTCCATCTTACATAAAACCTTATTCTAATTTTATAATTTAATTTTATCCTTTTCTTTACTTATAACTAAATTATATTTCATTATATTTTATTTTGGTTTTTTCTAATTACGTCAAATTTCTCTATGTTATTGTCTAACCAAAAATGGATTTAGAGAATGACATGTGGGGCTACTAATCAGTGCTTGGCCCATATGTCATATAATCAGAGGAGAGAGAGAGAGAGAGAGAGCAACAAAAGAAACTAAGGAAGGGACCAGAACTGAAGTAGGGGAGGTGGTGCACTACTATGGCAGCGGCGACAACGGTGAGGGGCGGCCAGAGTGGCATTAGCGAGCTCGAAAATGGGTCACCGGAGGGAGTGGGTAGCTAGGGGAGGTGACGGCACAGACTGGGGCAGAGCAGAGGTGGCTCAGCATGGCACACTATAACCGGGTGCAGTGAGGAAATGGGGGGTGGCAGCTGTCGTGAGGGAAGAGGAGGAAAGGGAGGGAGCACAAGCTGGAGGAAGGTACAAGGAACTCACCAGCAATGATGGCATGGCCGGGGAGGAGCCAAGGGCTAGCAACGTGTGCACTAGGCGGCTTGTGGAAGCCAGCATGGGAGCAGCGCTAGAGCGAAGGGGACCCCAATCCGGTGGTCGGGGAAGGAAGAGGGCGTCGGGGAGGTGCTCCAGTAGGGAAGTATTCGATTGGAGTTCACCGGAGAAGAAGGGGCGGCGGCGAGGGATGGTCGAAATTGAGCAAGAAGAAGGCGTAGTGAGCTCTAGTGGAGTAATCTCCAAATTGGACAAGGGAAGTCACAATTGAAGGGGTGGAATGTGACATGATGCATCTGGCTTGGGGTGTTGCTAGCTGGAGTAGCCGAAAAGGCTGTCGACACAGGTGTGGCACAGCTTCATGAACGACTTGGTTTGGGGACAGTAGAAGATAGAGGGAGCTAGATGTGGCCTTAGTGAGCTCGAGGTGGTCTTTATAGGTGGTCAAGTTGTCATGGCACTATCGAGGAGCAATGCGGGCCAGCAGCATACGTGCAATCAGCGATGATGAAATAGGCCGAGGGGAGCTGGTGCATGTGGCGCATGGCAAGCACGCGTGCGGTGCAAGTGTGGTCGGCGCCAGGGTGCCTGGGGAGCAACAGGGACAACGGGCAGGTGGTATAGTGTGGGATGTGGGCAACACGAGCACGGAGGGTGTGGGTCATGCTCGACCAGGAAGCAAGGGAGGGGAAGAAAGAGGAAGGAAGATAGGAGAAGAAAGATGGGCCAGTGGGCCGAAGGAGGGAAAAGAAGTGGGCCGAGCCTGATTGGAATTTTTATTTTGATTTTAGTTTTGCATTTGAATTTTGAATTTTCATTTTAATTCTTGGCTCAATCATTCGAATGCAAATTTGTAATATTCTTTTGCTTTTGCTTTGCATCTATTTTGATTTTGAATTTAAAATTTTAAAATTTTATTTCCAAGTACTTGGCTCTCAATCTTGGATTTTATTTAATCCTTGTTTATTTATTGGTTTATTCAGAAAATCTATTCAAATTATTCGAACAAAAAATAAAAAATTCAAATAACACCAAAACGCATCAAAAGGTTCTAAAAAATCCATATTTTCAAACATACCCAATTTGGGATGTTATAGTATCGAGCTTGTAGGATCATATGGTGCAATCAGAGGGGGTTAACGGAGTGCCCCTGCTTCTTAGTACCTGAAATCAAATCTCAAACCACAAGAAAAACAATGTAACTTATAGACATGGAATTTGACCGCAAGATGCTTGACCGTGTGCTTGGGCTCGATGTTGGTTCCAACCGCTCAGCGTTCGACTGCTCCTAGACCACTGGACCACTTTGGCAGCTCTAGTGCTCTAGCCACTAGAACACTTCAATCGCCTTTGCACCTTTGCATGTAGTCAAAATCTCCCTCCGCTCGAAAGTTTTAGCTGCTCGAACGAGAACAAACCGAGGACAACACTGTGCTCGTAGATCACGTGATGCGATATCACAGCAATGTGGACATAGAAAAGCGATGCTCATAACAACTCGCCATGCTTCACATGCTTTAGCATGAGCAAGACCACCTCGCATGACATCCTCAACCGTCTGGACCTCAGACTTCTCCATCCTAGTCCTGATTCTTCTCGTCATCAACCATGATCGTCTCCATGCCCACTTGCACATGCAAAGACCAAAGAAAGTTTTTTCGACACAAGTTCTTCACAACTTGACCTTCATCAGTCCATACACACAAACCACACCGTTAAACATCCATCAGCATCACACAGGTCGTCCACAACCACACATCCCATCGCTATCCAGAAATCCGCTTTAGACAACTCATTATGACCACCAACTCTATCGCCATCCAAAACTCAGCCTTAGACCACTCAATATGTCTGATAGCTCAACAAATACTCGAAAACAACAAGTACTCAGGAATTACCATTGCTCCACTCAAAACACTTGGAGAAACATCCATAATGCTACTGACCACAAATCTATTGAGTACTGACCACCGAGTACTGATCGCTTCGACTACGACTACCGATCGCAACACCTCCGACAAACGATAGCTGACCTTGATCATGTAAACCACAACTATCGAGTCTGAGTCCTTTTGAGTACTGTTCACTGATCACCACCAGCCAGTCCTACCAGTGGCCTAACACGAGTACTCAAAGATAGTAAGAGTTAAAGCACTCATACCGACCATGAAGTTTACGAGTACAGACTATGAAGCCTATGGTAACTGATCACAAAGTCTTCGACTTCTGACCGCAAAGTTTATGACTATCGAGTATGACCAGTAAAGTCAACGAGTATTGAGTATCAACCACAAAAGGCTACGACAATCGAGTATCGACCAGAAAAGTCTTTGACTATCGACCGGTTACTGTAGCTATGACCATAAACAAGGAACTGCAGCTACGACCATGGAAAAGTAATGTAGCTACGACCATCAAAAAGTTCTATAGCTATGAACATCGAAAAATTTTGTAGCTACAACCAGTTCACTAGTCGAGATCGAAGCTTACCGATTACCTAGCGTGAACGTTATGCTGTGGTTAAAAAGACCATAGTCGAAGGCTGTCGTGGTCAAAGCCGGATGTGGTCATAGTCGGACATGGTTTAAGTCTGACGTGGTCGCAGTCGGTCGTGGTCGAAGTTGGACATGGTTGAAATACTATAGTCGAATATGTGGTCAAAGCTTGACGTGGTCGAAGTCTGGTGATCAGACAAAGCCGTTTAGACCACCCAGCATAGAGCTATTCAAACAAACGATACAAGGTTGTTCGGACCACCGACAACCAAACATGGTCAAAGCCAGTCATGGTAAGCCATGGTCGACATGCATTGAGCAACTGTCATGGTCGATTTGCCTTGAGCGACTTCCATGGTCAATCTGCCTTGAGCGACTGTTGTGGTCGTAATTCTGAACTGAAAACTCCAGCAACACGAGTGCATCGATCAGAACTTTTACAAACGCAAATTCCATTAAAATCCAAATGTCAATTATTCATCATCACTAAATACTCGACCACCACATGATCTAACAGAAATTTTGCTACTTCCAAATTATCACTAAGAAAGAGCTACAACAGTCACAAGCTCACTGTGGAAACTATCCATAGACCTAATACATGGTTGTGGCATAGACCCATTGTATTCATATTGAGGAATTCCATAACAATGATATCTCAAAGGAATGGTAGGCACATAATTCGGATCCCGGTCGTACCTACGGAAATGTCAATCTCCACTAGCGTGCTCATGCATGAAGTTATGTAGTACCATAGTAGCCGCAATAATAATCTTTTTCTTGATCATTAGATAAAGCGGCATCTTCAAAACAATTTGTCACTTCATCTTCCTTACTACAGATGATCCACTACCACATAAAAGTTCATCACAGACGGTTCAGAACTGTCATCACAGATAGTTCCTTAAACCGTCTAACTTCATGGGTCAATGATAATAGTGGTTATCACAAACGGTTTTTGAAAACCATATCACAGATGGTTCAGAACTAAAACCCTCTGTGATCAAATGTTATCACAGATGAATTGGAACTAGAACCATCTGTGATTGTCTGTTATCATAGACGGTTCAAAACTAGAACCATCTGTAATAATCAGTTATCACAAATGGTGCTTGGTAAAAAAACCGTTTGTGATAGCTGTATCAGAGCTAAAAATCCAGACTTAGCTAAATTTTTGGACATCCAAGTTATAGCAAAATTGGATGGATGGGATTGAAGAAGAGGTGGGGAAAGGAGAGGAGGAGAAGTAAGAAGAGAATATGAGGAAAAGAATATTCGACCGTGCCTTCTATTTTTAAGGAAAAATTTGGCGAGGAGAAGTGGAGGAGGAGAAGTAAGAAGAGGATATGAGGAGAAGACGAGATGAGAAGTGGAGAAGTGAGAACATGAGATGAGGAGATGAGGACAAAAGGAGATGAGGAGTGGAGGAGAAGTGAGAAGAGATAAGAGATGAGGAGAAGAATAGCCGAGCCTTCTATTATAAAGAGCAGATCCAGTGAGATAATTGAGAAATTTAAATTCGACGAGAGCAGGTAAATTGAAATATTATCATAAACAGTTCTAGGTAAAGAACCATCTGTGATAAGTAGGTCATCATAGACTTTTTTCGTTCTGAACCGTCTGTGATACATCACATCACAGACGGTTCAGACAAAACCATATGTGATAAGTACATATATCATAGACAGTTTTTGTTCTAAACCATATGCGATGTATCATAGATTGTTCGGAATAAAAACTATCTGTAATAAGTAGGTCATCACAGACGATTCTTTCTATCGCGGTGAGTTTAGATGATCTATCTTATAAAATCATCTGTGGTTACTTTATCATTGACAGTTTGTATTGAATTATCTATGATGAGGCATCTAGGATGACCCTTTTTGTAGCAGTGATCCCTCAACAACATTACGCTTAGATGAGTGTACCTTGTTGAACAACTCTTTGTTAGTCGCTGGTTCTGCATCTCTATGAAAATCTAGAATATGGTACCTTTTGCCCTACGATTATCTCTGATCCTACTGTGGACAATAGAGAAGTTAGGGTCTTTGAGTTTGATATAATCTTCCACCATTGTCACCTCACAATTGAGAACCTCATCAAACTTTCTAGTAATAGTTTCACTAGGGTGTTTGAACCAATTTGTGATCTCCTATTCGACTCATTTCCACCACACACCCATAAGAATATCGCAAGTGACTCATGAGTACTCATGTGTTTGCATGGTCTTAGGTTGCACCTTCTCACCAACAAATCATGAAGATCAAAGAAGATAATTCGTTTATACAGAGCATCCTACGACTCTCTGCTGGAGTAGCCAATATTTCTCTCAACCAATCCATTCCACCGAGGAGTAAGGTCCTAAGCTCCATCTTGTCAATGTAGATTGAACAATATTGTGCAGTAATAGATGCCCAAGTAGACAGATAACATTTATAGCTTGTGCTCCATGAATCATCTCCTCTTCCAGTTCTTCGCTATCATTGGAACTATTGCTTTCATCACTATTACTTTCCAATTACGTCTGTACATATAGCACGAATGTGAGACAATAAATGATAATATGGAGAACATTCCATATTTTGGACAGCAAACAAACATTTGGACAACAAAGCACAAATATATACTCGTTTTATATATGGAAAAGGGTATATAGCAAAAATAAAGAGGTTTAATGAAATTTTTTCGAATAAGTTGCATTGGAGTATCTTAGAATTAGTATTTAAGTATATCCAAAGTAATAGATATGTATAACATGTCCGTTTCGGTGGTATATTGAAGTGAAAGTATATACTCCCGATACACACACATATACATATACAAATATACATAGAGTTACTATTCTACGCGCAGGTGTAGAATGCACGCCGAAAAGTTCTATCGTGTGTGAGTGAAGTTATTACCAAACACATGTAGACTTACTGTCAATTGTAACACTACCCAACTGGCAATAACTCTACATGCATTTGACAGTAACTTCACTCACATACGACAATAACTTTTCGGCGCAAACAATGTGCATAGGCGCAAAATAGCACAGTCGTGTGTGTATATATGTGTGTGTGCGCTGTTCTTTTCTTCATGGCTTATATTTACTGTACTCTGTAGTGGCATATCATCCCTTACAAGACAACTCAATCTGTGTCCTTGCTAACCCTTTTGGAAATAAGTTTTGGTAATCCAAGGTGAAGAAGACATGACTGGATGCATGAATTAGATAAGAGTCACAGGGACATTGGCAAATATTCCATGTTGGTGTCATTCTGGATAACTGCAAACATGCTTCTGATTGATGTTATATTGTTTAGGACTTCTACTTGGGCTCAGGGAGTAGAGTACAGAGTATATATTGGCTCTGTAGTAAAATTAGTTGTTAAGACTGGGGTGCACCTCTCTAAAAATTTGCACTGAATGTATCAATGACTGAAGATTATTTAAGAACCTGTTGGTGTTATATCCTGCTAATTACAATGGAAACACATCATAACACTTCTCTCTTCTTGCTCATCAGTATATCATGCACAGGACCACTAGGTTACTTAAACATATATATTGCTTTTTCTGGTGCATGCATTTTTGGGTTCCTTTTGGAATGTCTCAGTTTTCGGATTCTATCAGCAAGGGTTTAACGCTCGTCTAATAATTTTCGTGGAACTTTAGGACTGCAAAATGCTAAGGGGAACTAAGGGTGTTTCACGTTACGTCCTATACGATGCTTGGTTTTAGTGTATAAGCAATCTATAGCCATTTACTGCTGTTTGTTGGTCCTGGATGGTATTTTTCAGTTCTGTCATAGATGGTGTTTTTTTAAGTTCTTTCGTATGTCAAATAAAGAAGGGACTGTCTAGTTATCATTCGACTGATTTTTTATGGAAATCAGTCAAAATTTTAACCGTAGGATCAAATTTCGTACCTATTAGATCATTGACAATTTGTAAACTGCCTCACAGTGCCTTAATGGGCCGTCAATTCCTTAGCGGGCACTGCCTGTGAGCGGGCCTTTCTTTTGTCTTTGAGCGTGCCTTTTTTATGTCTTCGGGCGGGGGCGTTTTTATTTTTGGGATTATCTATGGGCCTATTCTATTTGGCTGCGGCTTGTGGCTTTTGGCTACAGCTTGTAATTTTTGAGCTGTTTGTACGAGAGATTACAAAATAAAAGAAATTCATGTGCGGTTTTTGCCGATATAAATAAAGTCAGTAAAGTATGTGCTATAATTAACTAGTAGACCCTATCTTAAAAAAATACTCTATTTAAAAGCTAGTTACTGTAGAAAAGCCGAAAAGCAGCCTTTTGAAGCTGAAAAGAACAGGGCCTATATGAGGTTCGGCTATTTTTAGAGAGAGAAACAGTCAGATTTTAGGCCACGCGATTAGAAAAATGAACATATAAGATCATACTATAGGTTTATAGAAAATTTTTAAGATATCCGAACAGAGAACAAATTCACAACACACTATCGGGGACATAGCAAAGAATCTAAAATAATCCATGGAACCTGGAAAAGGAGAATTACGACTCCCATTGTTCCATCCCCGTCAACTAGTCCACCCCACGTCCCCATTGACTGAAACTTGCTAAACATTGCAGTAACATGTACCTGATTTTTACTCCTTCCACGTCCCCTAATGAGAAGGAAAAATTGCTCCCCTGCCCCAAGTTTAATGGCGTTTGCTCATTTGCCCCATGATGTCTCACTGACATGCGGGTCCAGGGCCCATATGTCAGTGAGACATCATGGGGCAAATGAGCAAACGCCATTAAATTTTGGGGCACATGAGCAAATCCCCCTAATGAGAACTATGATAAATTTCAGAATTTGCAAAACTCCTATTGTTTGAGACTTTACATTAAGATTTTACAAGCTAACAAAACATGCAGGTTAAATGATACTATAGGTTTATAGAAAACTTTTTAACCATAAAAGTATACAACCTAATGAGGCTAACAAAACATGCATTGTTACCTTAAGATTTTAAGAGCAAACAAAACATAAAGGTTAAATGATGCTACTAGGAGGCAGTATTAGTGATACAAATCCTAGTCCACACGATTAGAAAATGGACACACAAGATTGTCCAATACAAAACCTGCATCAAACTGCTTAACGGGCCCTCAATTCTTATTGGGCCTCATTTTGAAAAATGCCCACTATATTGTATATAACATGGATATTAAGGCGTCGCCTAAGCGACGCTTAGGCGGTCATGTACTCTAAGGCGTCAGCCACGCCTTGGGTGGAGTAAGTATGGCGTCCGCCTCAACCCTATGTGTCTCTATGGCGTCGGTTAGGCGAATAAAAGCGATGCGGCGGCGAAGGCGGACGCCCCAAGAACCGGAAAAGGCAAGTACAAAGAGATGGGATTAGGGGGGCCAGTGGGGAACCTGTCACATAAGCCTCGCTGCCTCGGCCGAAGTTGAACCCTAGCTGCCTCAATCCCCTTCACCTCGTGGCGCCACCATCCTCGAAGGCTCGAAGCGACGCGCCGGCAGCCATCTGCTCACCGGCCTCCATCTCCAGGTACGCCGCCCTAGCTCCCTGGCCTCCTCCTCCGCCCCTATCTCCCCGGCCTCCTTCTCCTCCCCCTACCTCCCCGGCTCCCCCTCCCTCGGTCCCTCCCTTCTCCCCGCGCGCCTCCGCCTCCGCCTCGCCCCCTCCCCCCTGCTCCCCCTCCCTCTCATCCTCCCCCTCTCTGCCGGCGTTGAGCTCATTGAGCTCAACGCCGGCAGAGAGGGGGAGGATGAGAGGGAGGGGGAGCAGGGGAGGGAGGGGGCGAGGCGGAGGCGCGCAGGGAGAAGGGAGGGACCGAGGGAGGTGAAGCTTGCCAAGGAGAGGAGCGAGCGAGCGGAGCTGCGGAGGCGCCGAGGCGGCTGAGTGCGAGAGAGAGCGAGACAGATGAGCGAGCGAGAGTGCGATTGTGCGTCTGAGCGGATTGTTTGCTCGCGGCTATATTTGGAGCGAGCGGCGATGGGTTGTGCGTCGGTGCGATTGGCCGAGTGGCCCGAGTGCGATGAACTGTAGCCAGTGTAGTATGCTGTATTGTGCTGTGTGCTGTCACTGCTGTGATTGTTTGCTGCTGTGCAGTGATGTGTGCTGTGATTGTTTGCTGCTATGTTGTTTTTCTCTTATGAGGAATTGATGATTACTTTTTTGTAATGCAGAAGCAGAAAAAATGGCAAGTGCAAATGCAAGTGCAAGTAATGCATCCTCTGAGGCTGTGTATGATCCAAAGACCGATCCAAAACGGAAGGCAAAGTCTAATGATCCAGGATGGAAATATGGATATTGGCCGGAAATTGGCAATCGAGATAAGGTGATGTGTATCCTTTGTAACACCCCAAGTACAGGAGGGATTAAAAGGTTGAAGGAGCATCTTGCGGGTGGCTATTCAGATGTGTTAATGTGTCCCAATACTACCACAGAAATCAGGAAAGAGATGGGAGATTATTTGAAAAAAAACAAGAGGAGTAGACCAATCTTCCTAGATGATAATGATGAAGAAGAAGAGGCGGTGGCAACACATGGCATGCAGTCCCAAGACTCCGCTGTGAAGCCAAGTTCAAGGACAGCTGCCAAAAGAAGGCATGCTGCCTTTTCATTCAAGGTTGCAACATCAAGCAAGGCCAAGGCAAAGGAGACCACCAAATCAATTGCTTCTATGCTTCGAAGAACACCTGAAGAAATTGTAGATCAAAGACGTTCTGGGTCTTTTCAAGGGACCATAGAGACCAACACAAGGACCAAAGATGACAGGCATTATGTGAATAAGCAATGGGCCTTATGGTTCTATGAGTGTGGCATACCTTTTAATGCCGCAAACTCAAGGCAGTTTGAGATTGCTTGTGAGGCCAGTGTGCAGTACGGTTCTGGGTATAAGCCTCCTAGTTTCCATGAGTTGAGGGAGCCATTGCTTCAGGATTGCGTCAAGGACATAAGTGCCTTGAGGGAGGAGCACGAATGGGCGTGGAAGCAATATGGTTGCACACTTATGTCGGATGGATGGTCCGATAGGAGGGGGCACCACTTGATCAACTTTCTTGTCAACAGCCCCGAGGGGACTTTCTTCTTGGAGTCTGTTGATGCATCAAGTGAACAACATGATGCAACTATGCTAGCTAATTTGCTAGAGGAGAGAATTGAGGCTATTGGAAAAGACAAGGTTGTTCAAGTTGTCATCGATAATGGTGCTAACTACAAGGCAGCGGGCAGACTTCTAATGGACAGGATTCATACACTATTTTGGAGTCCTTGTGCTGCACATTGTTTAGATCTTATGTTGGAAGACATTGGGAAGTTAAAGGAATTTAAGAAGCCTATTGCACGTGCCAAACGTGTCACCACATTTATTTATAGACATGGGAGGCTTCTTAGTGCAATGAGGGAAAAGACAAGTGGGATGGATCTTGTGAGACCCGCAGCCACTCGGTTTGCTACAGCCTTCCTTACTTTGAAGAGCATGCACAAGCACAAGGATGCTTTGAAGTGTCTATTTGTGAGTGAGGCATGGACTAGCATCAAATTGTCAAAGACGGAGGCCGGCATGCATGTGCAGACATTGTGCTCTCTAAGGAGTTCTGGAATTCAATTAAAGACTGCCTTAGAGCTTCAGCCCCACTTCTTATCGTGCTTAGGGTGGTTGATGGTGATGAGAGGCCCGCAATGCCAGAGGTTGCAGCATTAATGGCTCATGCAAAGGAGAAGATCAAGCTTAGCTTCGCTACCCAAAACAAGCAACGTTTGCTTAAGAAGATCATGAACATTATTGAGGGACGTTGGGTGAAACAAATGGATCATCCATTGTATGGGGCTGCACTCTTTTTGAACCCAGGGAAATTCTTTGCCATCCAAAAGAGTGGAGATGATAAATATGTTGGGGAGCTAAGGGGTTGCTTCAATGATGTGCTTGAAAAAATGATCCAAGATGAGAATATTCGGAACAAGATTGATGAACAAGCCATGAATTATGAAGACCAACGAGGAGATATCTTTTCAAGCAAAATGGCAATCCAAAACTTAGAGACAAGGAGCCCTAGTAAGTATTGTTAAATAATGCAAGCTAAGTTTATCTTCAGCATATTTATTTCATTCCTAATTCCTAATATATGCATGTATTTGCCATTCTAGTTGATTGGTGGCGTTCATATGGTGGCCGAGCCATTGAACTACAAAGGTTTGCTAAATGTGTTGTTAGTCTTTGTGCTTCATCATCCGGTTGTGAGCGAAATTGGAGTACCTTTGAATTTGTGAGTTAATTTGTAGCTTACATGTGCTTATTAAATATTAATTTCAGCAAGTTATTTATTCATTTCATTTGCTTTGTTTGTCATTTGTGCTTTTGTAGCTCCATACAAAGAAAAGGAACCGGTTACTACACAAGAGATTAAATGATTTGGTCTTTGTTGCCTACAATCGGAAGATGAAAGTTAGGTTTCAAATGAGGCGAGAGAAGGGCAAAAACTATGACCCTTTGGTCATTGAGGAATTTGATTAGGACAATGAATGGACTGACTCATTGGCGGAACCACCTCAAGGTGCTCGTGGGTGTGACCTTACATGGGATGATGTTGATGAAGCCATTGGCGCATCACGCTCGCTTCAAGGTCGCAATCTTCCAAGGCAAGCTAATAGGCATAGTTATGGTGAGACTATGACTTACCAAAGGCGTGCAAAATCTACATCAATAGTGGTTGAAGAAGATAGCTTAGATGAGCAAGAGCAACACTCGGATTCAGGCAATGAAGAAAATGAGGAAGAAGATCCATATGATGATGCAGATGTGAGCGATTGTGATGAAGCTCCCGATGCTACCGAAGATGGTGGACAAAACATGGATTCTACTAGCAATGCCAATGAGTTCGACGATGGATATTGAGAGATAAGAGAGTTGGATTATGAACTATGCTACTTTTGTGTTGTGGACTACTATTATTCCATTAGACTACTCTAAGCTTGTGGACTTATCATCTATATTATTTGTGTGGACTCATGTCGGTTATGTCGTGCTTGCTAATTTGTTATGTTATGTCGCTCATATTTAATCTCCGATTCACTTAATTGTTATTGACTTATTGTAAACTTATGTTACTCATTATTCATGTGGCTTGTTGTATGGGAGAATAGAAGAGAAGAAAGGAGAGATTGTCAACAAGGTATGTCACTCAATCCGTATTTACTCAATTAATTAGAATACAATTTGTATCTATTACATTTGTAACAATCTATATGTTGAAACTTGCAAGGGGACAAGGAGAATGGATGCTACATGGGAGAAGAACAATTGGAATGGGGGATAGGTGCAACATGGACTCAAGAATTGACAACAATAAGGTACACATATGCTACTAAAATGTTCATTTTATTTGCTGTCCTTTAGCGCCTTAGGATGCATAAGGCGTCGCCTCGCCTCACGCCTTACCGCTTAAAAGGTGTGAGGGGGTGGGTCGCCTCGCCTCGCCTTATCGCCTTAATAACCTTGGTATATATACTCTGCATGGGGATGTGGTAGTACTCTATATTAAAGCTATGATACTAAAAAAGTTCAAAAAAGCAAACAAAACAGTTTGAAAAGTTTAATCAAACAAAACACAACTAACCTTCTAAGATCCAGAGTTTGATATTGAAAAGAGATATTAATACCAGAGTTTCTGTATTCAATTTACATGATCCAGAGAAACGAGCTTATTGCAGTACAAATCTTTTCATGTAAACCTGCGAAATCTTTTTTATAAAATGGTAGAGTCGACCGTAAAGATTACCACATTTTATTTGAAAGAATTAATACAAAACTGTTAACATACAAATCACTTTGGCTTACAAAGACATTCCTAGCATGAAAATCGACTACACAAATAGTTTGAGGTCACATTCAATTCAAGGTTTCAAGTATTGGACAGCAGCCATGAAGTTCACACTCGATTAGAGACTGTAAGAGCAACTCCAGCAGGACCCCTACTTGAGCCCTCAATTCTCATATTTGAGGGCTTGAGGCAAAAATAGAGGTCCAACAGGGCCCCTACTAGAGCCCTCAAATTTGAGGAGCCCCTCAAATCCCCCTCGCAGCCCTCATTCCTGGGGGCTCTAGGCCAAGCCCCCAAATCACAGTTGGAGCAGTTTTGTGCGCTCCTCGCCCGGCTCTTTCCCCTCCCGTGCGTGCCTCTTTCCCCGCCCGCCTCTTCCCCTCCCGTCCGCCGAATCCCCGCCTCCGCCGCCCACTCGCCCCGCGCCTCGCCCGAATCCCCCGCCTCCGCCGCCCGCTCGCCCCCCGCCTCGCTCAAATCCCCCGCCTCCGCCGCTCGCTCGCCCCCCGCCCGTCGCCGTACTTGGCTCTCCGCCGCCTCGCCCGTCGCCTCCGCTCTCCTCCGCCCGTCGCCGGCGCCTTCGCCCGTCGCCGACGCCTCCACCCGTCGCCCGATTCCTCCGCTCTCTGCCGCCTCCGCTCTCCTCCGCCCGTCGCCGACGCCTCGCCTGTCGCCCGAGTCCTCCGCTCTCTGCCGCCTCCGCCGCCTCTGCTCTCCTCCGCCCGTCGCCGACGCCTCCGCCCGTCGCCGGCGCCTCGTCCATCGCCCGATTCCTCCGCTCTCCTCCGCCCGTCACCGGCGCCTTCGCCCGTCGCCGACGCCTCACCCGTCGTCCGACTCCTTCGCTCTCTGCCGCCTCCGCTCTCCTCCGCCCGTCGCCAACACCTCCGCCCGTCGCCGGCGCCTCGCCCGTCGCCCGACTCCTCCGCTCTCTGCCGCCTCCGCTCTCCTCCGCCCGTCGCCTCTGCTCTCTGCCGCCTCCACTCTCCGCTGCCTCCGCTCTCCTCCGCCCGTCGCCGACGCCTCCCCCGTCGCTGGCGCCTCCGCCCGTCGCCGGCGCCTTGCCCGTCGCCCGACTCCTCCGCTCGCGGGTCCCATGTGTCAGTGTGTAGTGTAATGGATTTGAGGGCTTAGATTTGAGGGGTGTTGTTGGAGTAGATGCAAAAAATTGGGCCCTCAAAAGTAGGAGGAGCCCTCAAATGAAAAGTAGGGGCCCTGTTTTGAGGGCTACTGCTGGAGTTGCTCTAAGCTGGAATCCAGGGTTGTGGCAAGAAAAATTTGTGAACAGGCGCGTGAAACGATGAAAATAGTATTCAAACAACGGAAACGTGGCCGGACAAAGGAAACTTCAAGAAAGCGGGTCTGGAAAAAATAACGGATGGCACGAATCTCAAAGAAACAGACGGCTGACAAAACGATTGCTTTTGGGCACAAAAAACAGACGACTGCGGTTTAGCACTTCCGAATAAAGAATTGATTTGAAAGGAAATAATTAGTGGATTAAAGGAAATTAGTGATGCAGATGATTAGTGGATTAAAGGAAGTTAGTGGATTAGAGGAAATTTGTGATGCGAATAGTTAAGAGTAAATATGTTATGCTTATGAAAGGTATAAGTTCTGACACCCATTTTTTATGGACAATATTACGTACCTACTTTTGGATAAATTGGCGGATCGATAAATTGGATCCATCCATTGTAAGAGAAAGTAGATTTCTCCTTTTCCAGTGCTCTACCAAAGAATAGGCCAGTACTTAGCAAAGGTGGATTATAAGAGGTATGTTTAGTACAATGAGCTGTGTGCGTATATGTGCGCGCGCGTGTATATATATATATATATATATATATATATATATATATATATATATATATATATATATATATATATAGTATAAATAACAGGGGCACCTAGGTGTCTGGACACCTAGTCTCCTTACCTTTGGATTGCTTTTAGATGCGTGCTAGTGTGATTGAGACTTTCCATCCATGATTAAGATTTTCCTTCCATGATTGATTTAGCATGCCTAATATATTACATACCATTGCTCTAGCACGTATCTAAAAGCAATCTAACGGCAGGGAGCCTAGGTGTCTGGGCACCTAGGTGTCCCATTTCAGCGTCATATATATATATATATATATATATATATATATATATATATATATATATATATATATATATATATATATATATATATATATATATATATATATATATATATATATATATACACACACACACACGATAGAGTTGTGTGCTTAGTGCTAAAAGGTATTTTCATAGTTTATGTTGTACTAGAGGGTGCAGATTGTGTTTTCCACCATTCCTGTATATACATGTTTATGTTAAGATGCTAAAGCATGAGCTAACTGCTTATTTTCCTTTAAATAGGATCTACAGGTCACGGTAAATGATTTACGTGAGGGCTCCCAGCGCTCGCCGACTCCTTTCATGGGTAAAATTCGTATGTGATTCAATTATAGGTTTAGTGTCAGTTTGTTATCTACATTACGTGTGATTCGCAAACTACTTTGTGTCCTATTCATTTCCAAAGGAACGATATTATGAACAGCGTAGCGTAGCGTACATATCTTCCTAGTAGATTGTGAAAGGTCGACTTGTTTTAGGGTGAGGACTACGACGCTCCCTAGCTGTGAACAGAAACACCAGTGCAGCAAGTGCAAGGGAGAACGGCAGATACTATTCTACATCTTTGCGCACCAGAGGGTCAATGTAGAAAAGTTCATGGAAAGTTGGTAGAGATTGCGATCTGTCAAACGAAACGCCACACGCCGGTTGACGTCCGTATCCATGAATTCCTAGTACAACGTAAAAGATCATGCGGTACCATTGTGCATTATCGCATGGTAACATGTCTCATGTCAGGAGGAATTAATGTGAGCCATGGTTTACCCGGCCAAGCATATATGTATATCATCAGTATATTAAACCCGGGGAGTTCTCGGCTCCTGAGCATGTCCACATCGGCCTTGCTTTCCCTGTGGCCGACGCATGTGCGCGTTCTCGCTTCCGCTCCGCTTGCCGCGTGTATGTGCGCTCGCTTTCCCTTCGCTTGACGCGTGCGTACGCGGGGGCGCTCTTGACGAGCGGATGGTGACGTGCAGTTTCGACGGCGGTTTGGATGGCGTGGCGTCGCGCTTCGTTGTCTCACGCGTGTGTGTTCTCCCGAACGTTCGCGTGGCTTTCCTCGTGGCGTTGGCGTGTCGATTTCCTGGTGGCACAGCGCAATTAGCTTCGTGTCGCTTCCGTCCTTCCGTTCGTGTGTCATAGGCATGTCCTCTATTTCTTCTCGTGATTGCTTTGACCACGAGCTCCCCTCTTCTCCGGTGCTGAAACCCACCGCACGACCGAGCCAGCTCGGTGTGGCCCGCCCAGCCCCGATCTCCTCAGTCCAAACCGCCGCTTCCATGAGACTCCCCTATCCCCACTGATGCCCAAACATTGGCCCAATCACCCAAAGAAGCCAAACGTCTTCCCCATCGTCGGTAATCACCGGAAAACCCCCATAGGCAAGTCTCAATTGAATGTCACCTCTCTGGTCCAAAGCTTTCCAATTAACTTCGCCAGTAGCTTCCTCTTACTCCCGAAAACAACCCTGAACCACCAATTTAGCTCCCCGAGCTCCCCTCTTCTCTAGCGCCGAAATCCACCGCACGGCAGAGCCACCTCGCTGTGGCCAGCCGAGCCCCGGTCTCCTCAGTCCAAACTGCTATTTCCATGAGACTCCCCTATCCCCACTGATGCCCAAACATTGGCCCAATCACCCAAAGAAGCCCCTATTCAACCACTAGGCTCAAACCGGCTGCAGAGAAGAAGACCTCGCCGCCTCTCCTGTCCTTGCCGACCCCAGAATCAGGCTCCCCACATCCCAGCAACCCGACCATAACCCCAGAAGACGTCGCAAAACTCCCTAACCCCAGCTGCTTCAGCGCCTCCGGCCGCTCCCCTGTTTCAGCTCCGACCACCGCTTGGAAGCTCCGAGCACGGTGTGTGGTCGAATGAGGCTTCAAACACACTGTGTGTCCGAACGCGCTCGGTCGCCGTCCGATCTCTCCCCGAGCCGCTCGGACGTCGTCCGATCTCCGTCGGCTTCCGCTACTCGATGGTCATTAGGACCGTGCAGCTGCTTCGACCACGGCTTGACTCTCGACCACGTTGTGGTCTTCGACCACGGCCTCCGACCACGTTGAGCCTTTTGATCAGGGTCTTCGATCGCCTTCCACCACGACCTTCGACCACAGTGTGGCTTCGACCATGTTGTGTGGTCGAACGAGGCTTCGAACACGTCGTGTGGTCGAACGCGTTTGGATGACATCTGATCTCCCCGAGCCGCTCGGACACCGTCCGATCTCCTGGAGCCGCTCAGACACCGTTCGATCTCCGTCGGCTTCCGCTACTTGATGGTCATTAGGACCGTCCAGCTGCTTCGACCACGGCTTGACTCTCGACCACGGCCTCTGACCACATTGAGCCTTTCGATCACAGTCTTCGATCGCGGTGTGTCTTCCACCACGACCTTCGACCGCGAACGAGACTTCGAACACGTTGTGTGATCGAACGCACTTGGACAACGTTCAATCTCCCCGAGCTGCTCGGACACCGTCTGATCTCCCCAAGCCGCTCGGACACCGTCCGATCTCCGTCGGGTTCCACTTCTCGATGGTCATTACGACCGTGCAGCCACTTCAGCCACGGCTTGACTCTCGACCACGTTCTGGTGTTCGACCACGGCCTCCGAACACGTTGAGGCTTTCAACCACGGTCTTCGACCGCGGTGTGGCTTCGACCACAACCTTCAACCGCGATGTGGCTTCGATCATGTTGTGTGATCGAACGAGGTTTCGAACACGTTGTGTGGTCGAACGCGCTCGAACGCCGCCCGATCTTCCCGAGCAGCTCGGACACCGTCCGATCTCCGTCGGCTTCCGCTA
Source organism: Dendrocalamus latiflorus (assembly GCA_017311315.1). Classification (NCBI taxonomy): domain Eukaryota; kingdom Viridiplantae; phylum Streptophyta; class Magnoliopsida; order Poales; family Poaceae; genus Dendrocalamus; species Dendrocalamus latiflorus. Next base: position 5,353,641 of record CM029678.1, on the reverse strand, counting down.
CTCGATGGTCGTTACGACCGTGCAGCCGCTTCGACCACGTCTTGACTCTCGAACACGCCCTCTGAACACGTTGACACAGTGTGGCTTCGACCACGACCATCGACTGCGGTGTGGTTTCGACCACGTTGTGTGGCTTTGACCATGACCATCGACCACGTCTTGACTCTCGACCACGTTCTGGTCGAAGATAAGTTGATTTCAAATTAATTTGAACTTTGCTTATGACTGGTAGTAAAATTACTTACGATTAACTATAAAAATTACTTAAGATTGACAGTAAAACTACTAAAGAATAGTAATAAAATCAACAAACCGTTAGTGTCCGTTTGCCTAAACATGTCTAGACTAGCCAGCACGATACAACCTCTCTTCATATCATTGTTGAGTCAAAAACCTAATACGATAACTTATTCGTACCAACCGTACCTAGCCTAATTAGATGTACTCTATCCGGACCGATGTCTTACCGTGCAGGTCTACCACGCGCTGCGCGCGCGAGGGTGAGCGATCCCGCCTTCTCGCCGGTCGCCGCATGCAATTGCAGTCCGCGCGCGAAGTCGGCAGCGTCGACGTCGGTCTCGTCTCAACACGCCACGCTCTTAGTTCGTTGCATGAGAAGTCGTGTGTCCAGATCCGCCATCATATTGCGATATCATCGTCTCCTTGGACCGCTGCGTTCTAGCACGCGCCAGCTATACGTGCGTCATGAGCCAGCCAGTGCTGTGTTGACCAGATGTATGTACGTAGTCTACGGTTTGAAAAGTATCATGGATACGTTTTTCTTTTTTGAGAAAGAGAAGCATCACGAAGACTAAGTGCACGCAGAGTCATAATATATGCATGGATTAATTGTGTTTTAAGTTCTAGTGGTGCGTATGTATACATGTAACCAGTTGAAAGTTCAAACCTCAATTTGTCCTTCTGCTGCTTGTGCCAGCATGACAACAACTACTTAGTTACAGTCCAACCAGTAATGTTCAAACACTACCTAGAACCCTACATCTCGCTGCTTATTTGTTTTTTTTTCAACTATTGTGGTCTATAGAGCTAACCATTATACGCAAGTGCTTCAGCCAAACATTTATCCCTTTCTTATGCAAAAAGAAAAAAAAAGGAAAAGGAAACCCGAAATGTCTTCCTTAGGCTAGGAAGCAGGCCTCAACTGGGACAAGGAACAGAGGCTATAACGTAATGGGCCTTGATAAGGTCCATCATGCCGTATGCCGTTTCTAGCCCAATATCGAAGAAGCATGTGATCGTTGTAACTTCCAATATGAGACTTTCTTCCGTGTGGACTGCACTGTGCAAGATGCCAAGACTAAGGTCGGATCGAATTGGGTTCTAAAAACTACATTTTTATAATAAAAAGCTTTTCTATACTATTTAGCTTTTAAATAGAACATCTTTTTAAAGCGAGGTCTACTGGTCGATTGTAATATACACTATAGTGACTTAATTTATGTCGGTCAAAATCGCACGCGAGTGTCTCACTTCGTACGGCTTCTCTAAAGTTGTTACTATTGATAAGCCAAAAGTCATCTGCAAAATTCAACATGAATATAAGTGTTTCATGTCCGGCAAATAAATTTCCTGTTGTCGAATAATCTGCGGTGCTAACGAGGTGGCAGCCGAACTTTCGAGTTTTCAGCGTATGAAAATCTCATGTTCAAATTTCACAGGAGTAAACCGGGCTCGGTTGTTTTTAAAATTGAGAGCTAGATAGACCGTCGAATCAATGAAGACTCGTTCCTCTTTGGCGTCCCTCGAATGACAGAAGAATATATTCCTTAAAAAAATCCAAGCCAGAGTGAATGCAATCATAATACAAGTTCTTTCTCCCACTGGCAAATTGCACCTTTGTTGAACAAAAAGAAATGCCAATATTCCGCTATACTAATCAGCATTCAGCAGTGGAGGACAAAAAGGCAGGAATAAATCAAATTACATGCAAATTGGTTGGTAGCTACCTCCACCAAAGAGCTTGTTGAATAGTAGTGCCCCTACTATGACTTTACTCGGAAAAAAAATCAGAAACTGGTACATGCGATTTCTTGTAAGCATCTAGATACACGTTTATGCTTGGAATAAATCCTACGAGTGCCCTTTCTGTCTTCAGCAGGTTGCACACCTTAATATTTGTGTGTGTCACACCGATTTGTGCTCTTTTTCTCTCTTCGGCAGGCTTCCAATCGTGCGATCGATCGATGCAAATCTTCGAGCACAACAAAAGCGTGAGAACGACGGACAGTTCAAACCAGCACGGCATAAAGGCCTTTTCTTTCAGTCAGTACAACGCAAAGCCATAGATTCCAGCAGACCACCGTCGTTATCGTCCATCTCTTTCTCCGGCCCCCAAAACCAGCAGCGCAACGTGGTAACACATCCAGCGAACAGAAGCGCATTCTTCTCGTAACGATCCGATATGATCTGCATCCATCTAGTCGTGTTTGCCACTGACCATATCTGACAGGAAGCGTTGTTTTCTTCAGCCAGTTCTTTCACAGAAGTAACACACGAGAAATAATCAGATATGTAAACATCTCCCGAGGAAAACAAGATGAAAGCATGATAGCTGCCAGGATGGATCGATCGGTGACATGATAGTGTGCACGCACACGATTAACGCACCATTAAGCACTATCACGTCGAAACACGAGGAGTCCACCGAACTGTCAGCCAGTACGTCGTAGCAGCTGCACCGTACGTAGCGCCGCTGCGTCGAAGCCACTCGTACGTGTCGGCAGCGTGGGCGCGCGGCTCTCCACGCACGCTGCGTCGTCGAGCACGTACAGCGGTACAGGGACGCACGAGAAAGCTACACCCCGCTCGCAGAGTTTCTGACACGGTTGTTCCCGAAAGCTAGCACAGGCGAAGCCATATCACCGCTGATATCGATGCTTGGAAACGAAAGCTCGCGCATGGCGGCCAGGCCAGGCGATCGAGATCGACGGATCGCCGTGGCCACCGACCCCGCCACATGGCCGGCGCGCGGGGCGTCACGGCCAAATCTGAAGGTGTCGGCCGGAGCGGGCGCACGCGCGCCTCGCGTCGCGCGCGGCCGCGACAATCCGATGCGGCGCGCACCGTGCGCTATCCACCATGGTTGGTTGGTTCGGGAGGCCTGCGGAAACCGATGCCCCGCACGCGCAGGGTTCGGGCTTGAGCTGAAGCCCCCATATATGTCGGCTAACCTTTTTCCTTTCTTTGCTCCCCTCTTGTTGATTCCGAAATATGCCGTCTCATGTGAGCGACGAGCGTACGTGTGCTGGGCGGCATAGCGATTCGAGCAGCGCGCACGCCCTTTCGGCCGCTTAAACTTGCTCAAAGGAGCCTGGATTTGGCTGTATAGATGGCTTTTGATCACGATTAATAATTTTTAGCTGCATTGTCCCGATTTGGCTGTATAGATGGTTTTTTTATCACGATTGATAATTTTTAGCTGCATTTTTTAGACGACAAGGAGACAGAGACGACTATATAAATGATGCATATAGTTATAGATTTGAAAAACCATTTGAATAAATAGTTCTGAGAAGGTTATTTAGAGGAACTACTCTATAAACCACAAGTCAAAATAACATACCATAAGTAGGAGCGTGGCAGGGATCAGCCTGGGTTATGCCCATCGAAGCAATCCGTTTTAGTATAAGCTCTTTCACTTTTCACACATGTTAAGGGCCGGTGAAATCAACAAAACAGGAACAAAGGAGCTAAGCTACCGATCTGTGAGTCCACGTTAGCTAAGGAGGAGAACCGGAGAATCACAGGGAGAAAAGGTCACTATACTCATTATTTGGGCTCTTCCTTCGCTATTGGCTGTACCAAGGCCTTATAATAAAGTCACAAAGACTTCATCTCTATCAATTAGTAGTGGTAGTACTAGTCTATGTGCTCACCGATCATAAATGACTGCTGAATTACTCTCGTTTCAAACGGTTTTAGATTATGGACTTCTTAATTTTAGTTTTTTTAGGATTTTTTTTTTGCTTTTTCTCCTTGTTCTTTTGTATAGCCCTAAAAGATATAGTGGTGTTTTCTGATTTTTTCCCTTATTTTTTATTCTTATTTTTTAGAAAAAAATAACAACAATTACAATACATTTGCAACCAGAATACACATAAAAAGCCAAAAGCCATGGCTTAAAACCGTTTGGAGCAAGCCTGGCTGATTGGCACGGAGAGATTCTTTTCTAGAACCATCAAGACCAACAATGGCCACAATGAGAGTTCACCATGGGATTCACCTTTCACAAAATTGATGGTCCACGGTGAGTGGACTGGAGTAAAAATACCAAAGTTGAGAAGAGCCATTACACATTAGCACTAGTAACATTGTTTTTCAGACTTGTGGGCTTGTATCACCGTATGGACAGCATCTAGCTAGATCAATTCCAAGGGGCCACTTGGCAGTGACTCCTCTTGAGCCCACAATAAATATACACATGCACAGAGTGGTCCATAAGGGCAAGTTTAATAGAAGAGGTGGCTGCCACCTCTAGGACTAGCCAAATAAGTAAAAAGAGTACACGTGACTCATGGTGAAGGTAGAGCAAGTACAATAAGGCTTAGTCAGCAGGCTATAGCAAATATAATATCAACCAAATCTTACGTGGCAGAGAGAGAAAGGAAGAGAGAGAAGGAAGCTGGCTACTAAATTACAGCTAGCTATAGCACGTAAAAATATGCATTTCACTCTCTTACACGTGGGGCCAAATAGTTATTGTAATAGCTACCTTATTGTATGAACTATTTTTTTGAAGACTATAGATGAAATGGACAAATGTTATAGCCACTAGTTGGCTATACTATTGTACTTGCTCTAAGTTGAGTAGAGGTTACCTCTACTAAAACACTCAAACATTTAATACTTGCATAAATATATCAGGGGTCACCTCTTGCATGAGGGGCAGTTTGTCTATCTCTCCTCGTATGATGTGCTAGAGGTCACCTCTTACATGAGGCGCAGTTTGCCTCTCTCTTCTCTTTTCTCTCTCTTGTGTTGACATAGATTTCGCTAGAGACGACCTAGTCAGCATTATTGTACTTGCTCTAAAAGTGTTCTAACATTGACATTGGACTAGTAGATAGGTTGGTTCGGGCGCCTACATGCACGGAAGGGTTTACATACGGCATCGTCGCTTTTGCGTGACAACTGAGCAATTAGCTAGGCCTTTACAGTTCACGCACGCCTGAAGATTCCTCCTCACCGCCTCGCTGATAACTTGTGACTGTGAGACGTCAAATGTTGTCTCCCCATTAGATTACCGCAGAAAAGGGTTACTTTGAATGGCTTAAAAGTCTAGTTTTTAGCTTCTACTGTTAGCTTTTTAACTATAATTATATTATAACGATTGTTAATTTTTTGAGTTAAAAAATAAAAAAGACAAAAACTAAAAACCATCGTTATACCTTTTAGAACAATACAATGTAATAAGTGGAAAAGAAAAAAACTAAAAACAGACTAAATGGCCAAAATAAGAAACCAATATATTCTAAATAAAGTTTGGCTTCTAAAAGTTAGATGTCAGGGGTCAAAAACTTCTAAACCATTTGAAGCAGCATCTAAACGTGAAAGAAACAACCCATGTTATTTCCGTTGGCTTGCAAAGCGTGTGTTCGCTATAGTGATAGTGCCCACCCAACCAGCCGTAGCCTCATCTTTCGACCGCATTGGTCAGTCTTGTTCTGGTCTCTTTTTTTAGTTTTTAAAATCTATTTTTTTAGTAACTAACTTTTAAACAAAGTATCTTTTTAAAACTGGATTTACAATTTGCTTTGGTACGTATTATAACGACTTTATTTATATCGATCAAAACTGCATATGAATTTCTGTTATTCTGTATTCTCTATTACGAACAATCTAAAAGATATAGATCACAGTTAAAAGCCATAAGTGGAAATAAAAAAGAACAGGCCCTTGAACTATCTGCACTCTGCATTTGCGTTTCACTGGTCACCGTTGGTGTGTTCTGTTCGCCGTTCTGAACTTGTCAATGTCGTCACAGACGCCGACCAACTGATCAACGGTCACGGTCCACAGTTAGCACAAATACAATCGGTACATCGATGAACAGCAAAGCAACCAAGGTTTGACAATATTTGAGTTGGAGATTACACGTGCCAAGGAGGTGAATGAGCTCACAGTGGTCCACCAATTTCGTCACCAACTACTGCAGCCATGTTCTTTTCAGCTTTTAAAAGTTATTTTTCGGTTTTTATACAGTAATTAGCTTTTAAACAGAGTATTTTTTTAAAATAGGGTATACTAGTTAATTGTAGTACATACTTTACTGACTTCATTTATATCGGCAAAAACCGCACAAGAGTTTCTGTTACTTTGGTGGTGATCGGTTCGGCTGAAAAGCTCGTGGCTTATGGCTGAAAACACTGTAGCTGGCTGAAAAAAGCACTGTAGCTGACAGAGGCTTATTTAGCATAATTAAATTTAAAAAAATTTAAAAATAAAAAAATATGTTAGCCCATTACGCATAATACAAACAAATACGGGAAAAAAAGAACCGGCAAAAAAGCTCAACAAAAAGCCAAAAGTTCAGAAAAAGACGAAACTTATGAATAGTGAAAAATAAGCCAGAAGCCGAAGCCGAAGCCGAGTTGATCAGGGCCAAATCTCTCGTACAAACAGTTTAAAAGTAACACACCGTAGCAAAAAACACAAACCGCAGCAAAAAAAAAAAAGAACAGGCCCGCATCCTTTCGCTGAAGGAAAAAAGAACGAGTCACTAGGGGCCTATTTGGTTCATGACCAGAAGTTGCCTAGCCACAAGTTAGACGTGCCACAGTTTTTAGGTAGCTGTTTGGTTCATTGACGCAACTGTGGCATGCCACACTTTCTTAGCACCCTGCCCTACACGTCATAGACTCAGTTTCTTGCCAAACTTTGCCACAAGTGTGACTTCGATTTTGTTAATCACATTTTCTGTAGCAGCTATATATTATCTAAGTTTAAATATGGCAAATTTAGACGCCAATCAAACAGACCCCTAGTGCCATTGCTTCTGTAACGAGCTGAGCTGCGCTGCGCTCGTACCACCACGTCTCGACAAAAGCTGGGTCAACGCGCTGTCGCTGCACAACACCTACCGTCCACAATAAGTTATGCGAGTGCTCCACTCGCTCACGGCAGCAGCAGCCTGGACCCGCGCATCACCGACGTCCAGGTCCAGGCAAAGCAAACGCGGCGCTCCGCCACCATGCGCCACGACTTGAACGAACCCGTCAAATCACGTGCTGCTGCCGTGCTGCAGCGTCTCCTCCTTCCGCCACCATCTTTTTCCCTTCCTTTTTTTCACCGTCAGAATCAAATGGCTGTGCAGAAAACAACGGGCACCACGTACGTATCCTAGAGAGAGAGAGAGGCGTCGCTCTCGTTAGCCAGACGCGGCAATCCATTGCGCTCTAGGCACGGTTAGACAATCGTATATGATTTTAATCGATATAAATAGTATATATTATAATTAATAGTAGAATTCGCTTTAAAAATATACTTTGTTTAAAAGTTATATACCACAAAAAAATTATTTGTTACAAAAAAAATATTTTTTTAGCAGTTCATACAAACAGATAATCACCTCTCGTTTCAACGGATACCTCCCTCAAAGCTTTTCCTTCCCTTGCCTTGCAATACTCTCTCGCCATCTCTCTTATTCCTCGCCGCGAATATTCCCAGGCCTAAATGTGTTTTGTGCTAAATGCCAATATGCCACTACCCAATAATAGCCTTATAACCTGCTAAATCCTACTACGCGCCGTTAGAAGAAGTAGGCACACATTCTAGATCAAGCATGTATGGAGAGAGATGCCGCGCACGCAACTTACGGTCTGGTTTTGATCTAACGGATGATACCCGCCTGCTTCCCAAGAAAAAAAAGGAGTCATGATGGTGTCCTATTGTGTTAGAAGTACTATTGTTTTCATTGTTTAGTCGTATCTAAGTCTGTATTTGTGTACACATCGTTGTCGTATACGTAGAAGTCGAATCCATATTAGAGTCTATAGCCGAGTTTGGTTCCAAACTGTTTCTGAGTTATATGCTTTTCCGTTTCTTAGTTGTTGTGTTGGGTATAAAAAGAGAGCAATATAATAAGAGAAGTTCACAGAGAGCGAGATGATGTGATCGGTGTGATCGAAACAAGAGAGAGAGAAATAAAGAAAAGCGGGGTGCTTTCTCTCCCAGAAATTATCGAGTTCGACTTGTTCGCAGACGTGGTCGTAAACAAGTTACGACCATGGCGATCGAGCGGAGGTGTCCGCAGGAGCAGAAGACGAGGTCATAAATGAGTTACGACCACGATCACGAAACAGAAGGCGTGGTCGTAAACTTTACGATCATGGCGGTCGATAGAGCCTTTAGTATGATCATAATCGAGTTACGAATACGGTGATCGAGCGTTACTACGTGGTCAAGGAGCGGTTGCGAGAATGAGCAGCGCAGCGTGAACGTGATCGTAACTCTCATCAGCTGAAGTTACGAGTATATGGTCGGAGTATGAAGGCGTGGTCGGAGCAGTTACAACGTGGTCGTTGCTAGACTCAGAGTGGTCATAAACTGCAATAAGTGGTATCAGAGCTTGTTGATCTTGGTGGTGCCTAAAGAACATAGCGTGCCAGATTTGATGATGTATCAGCTCATCAGCAAGGAGACGACACGGGAGGCGTGGGAGATGCTGCAGACGATGCTCGAGGGCGTTGATCGTGTGAAGGAGGTGCGGCTCCAAAATTTGTGGAGTGAGTTCGAGAATCTGAAGATGGAACAGACCCAGTCGGTGGATGAGTTCGCCGGCAAGCTAACTTCATTATACAATCAGATTAACTCTCTTGGTGACAAGATGGAGAAATATGTGGTGTGCTTTCGGAGAAATACATACCTGTTGTCACCACACTTATGTACTCCTCCGATCTGGACAAGAAAAAGACAGAGGAGATCACCGGCTCCCTCAAGGCGCACAAGGAGTTACTGAAGGGGTTTCAGTCACGTAATGAGTAGGGATCTCAGACTCATAACGAGCAGGCGTTGCCAGTAAAGGGAGATCCGGGAGACGGTCGTGGCTCATCGAGCAATCGTGGGAGGTCGCACGGTCGAGGCAGCCAGAGCAGCTGAGGCGGCAGAGGTAGCCGTGGTGACAAGGCTAGGCAAGGCGGTGGTGACAGATCCCATGATAAGTCACATGTCAAGTGTTTTGAATGTGGCGAATACGAGCACTACGCGTTAGGATGCTTCGGACTGTCGAAGCAAGAAGAAGAACGGGGAGGTGAATCTTACCCAAGACGAAGAAGATGATGAACCGTGACTACTTCTCTCTTCATATATTGAAAATGCATCGGTCATGGTGATGCTCAACGAGGAGAACATAATTCCAAAACTACGCACGAAGGAAGGCAGCCACGATTACACGGATCAATGGTACTTGGACAATAGAGCAAGCAACCACATGACAGGAGATCGCTCCATGTTTCATGAGCTCGACGAGAAAGTTTGGGGTAAGGTCAAGTTTAGCGACAGATCCATGGTAGAGATAAGAGGCAAAGGGACGATGATGTTGTAATGCAAGAACGGAGATAAGAAGTTGTTGACAAGGATTTACTGATGAAGACATCACTTCCTTGGATACACACAACACTCATCCACAAGATGATAGGCAAGGAACTATGAAGAGGGCATGCGTACACCAGTTGAATTATCAGATGAGCTCATTCCTAGGCTTGTATAATTTAGCTTATGAGAATGGGTTGCTACTTGATGCAAGTGATGTAATTGTGCTTTGGAACATGGGCAAGGATCAAGGAAGGACACACGGAGTCATGGACATGCTTAGAATGAACATCAAAGGTCACCACGTCACTTTAAGGCCGGGACAACCAAGAATAAAAGCTGGGCATGTTCTGCAATCCAATTTGGCCTCCAGAAACAACGCTGATTTCAAACGAGCATAGAAGATGCATACAGAGCCCAATGAAGTGATTTTGGACTTGTTGGAAAACTTTTGATGTCCTCTTTCCAATAGTTCTAGTCCCACCTCAAATCTCCACCTGAGAACGGCATAAAAACAAAATAATTTTAAATCAGTTCCAAACCTGGGCCCTGAACCTTGTATCAATTTGAGCCCAACTAGAGAGTTGTAGTGGGATATTCCCCCACTCTCATGGATGTGCCCCCCCATCTCTAGCACCATAAAAACTACTAGAGGCACCACTTTTAGGGTTTATACTTGTTTAGATTGATTTTAGTTCAGAAAATATCAGTTGTGTACTTATGTCGACTAGACTAATTACAGCAACTTCAGGCCTCTTCATGGTTCAATAAAACTATGTATTTCATTCACAAATTCAGATCATGCTTATTTATTTCTTGCTTGATTCTTGATTGCTTGCAGGAAAGATCATATGTGTTGGACACAGTTGGTAATGATAAGGGTGTGGTGTTGCGATTGCAAGACATACTTAATCGTTTTGGTCAAGTAGCCTCGTCGTTAACATCATATCAAACAAACATAGTTATCATTCTCATATGAAGATCGGGCCAAATCCTCTCATCATTTACTATATACCAAATCTGTACAACAACATACTTGTCTCGGGCAGATGACAAAAAGAAGGTGCGGGTGGCGCTGCAAGATTGTAAGATCAAGGAGGCCGACTAGAGGGGGGTGAATAGGCGGTTTGAAATTTTTCTTCTAATTTAGGCTAACAATTACAATTTAACAAGTGATCACTAGCACAAAGAGAATTATCCTAAGAGCAAATATACTTCTAGCTAGAACAAGGTATGCTACTCTAATTACACAAGCAATCAAATGATTCTATTGAAGTAAATTGCTTGGAAGAGAATAATGCACAAGAGAGCAAACCACAAAGAACACGATTACTTTTTACCGTGGTGATCGGAGACTTGCCGGTCTCCCCTAGTCCACGTTGAGGTAAGCCCGAACGAATCGGACCGGCTCCACGAATTGAGCCTAAGCATCTCGATCACTATCGGTAGCCCTTTCCCGCTCCGGGTAGGCGAGCTCCAAGCCTTCACAACCGTCTCGGGCCTTCTCACAATCTTCTTGAGAAGATCACCGAATTTCCCGCCAAGCCGTCTAGGAGTCGGCAAACTCCAAGAGAATGGATCGTCGCAGGGCTTGATCACGCTCAAGTGCCAAATGGATCAATCTACGGATGCAATGCACTTGAATTCACTCAACTACCTCAATTGAATGCAAATGTGTGCAAGTGAGGTGTGAGAGGTTGCTCTATGCTCAAGAGTGATCAATGAGGGTTCAACAACATGTCCTTGTGCTGGTGGGGTCGAATTTATACCCCCACCAACCTCAATTAGCCGTTGCAATAAAAAATCCTGAAAAATCAGGGAAATCGGAACTACCGCAGTGCAAAGTGCGGTACTTCCGGATTTCTGCAGGTGGGTCAGAACGACTATGTCAGTGGATCAGAAGTATCCGTTGGACATTAAATGCGGTACTTCCGCCGTTGTAAATGCGGTACTTTCGGATTCCCGGAAGTTCCGACTTGTCCCCGGTACTTCCGATCTCAAAGAGGCGAAGTGTGACACGAGGTTGCTCTCTGGAAATAAAGTTCCGCTCGTTAAGCCGGAACTTCCGCCCATGCGGTAGTTCTGTAGTTCAACCCGCGGTACTTCCGATTTCCTGGAGACTAAGTCCAACTCCGGGCGCTCTCTGGAAATAAAGTTCCGCTCGGTAAACCGGAACTTCCGCCCATGCGGTAGTTCCGCAGTTCAACCCGTGGTACTTCCGATTTTCCAGCGGCTAAGTCGAGTTTCGGGCGCTCTCTGGAAAAAAGGTTCCGCGCGGGGTCCGGAACTTCCGACCTTGCGGTAGTTCCGCAAATTACACGCCGGTACTACCGAAATTTTTTGGAGTGCACAAATTTTAATTCAGTTTTAATTCCAAGTGTATGCATGATCCTAAATTGATCCATGGGGCATATTTGCATATGATCAAGCACTTAGCTATGATCCCTCTTAATAGTACGGCATCTACCCAATAATCCGGTCTTCCGCCTTTCTCCTAAGACCGGTAAATAAAAAATAAAAAACCTAAACTATTTACCTTGCCGTCTTGGATCCTTTTGAAGCATGTGAATTCTTTTTATGTACCTCTTCTCTCTGTCTTTGAGACTAATCTTTACAAACACTCAACACACATATTAGTCCCATAATCAAATAACGTCATTAATTACCAAAACAAATAATTTTAGGGGCCTAGATGCTTTCAATCTCCCCCTTTTTGGTAATTGATGACAATATACACAATTTTGAGAAGGAGTTTTGTGGATATACTTTCTTGTTTGAAGGTTGTATATCACAATAATTTTAATATTTTGCAATTTAAGAGCATGGAGAGAGTATTCGCATTATTGAGAATAAAACAATGATAACTCCCCCTAAATCTATGCATCTATGATAAAATTATTGCACAAGAGATATGAGCATTTCACAATATTTTCAGAATTCACATAGACGCACAAGCATTTTATAGCATGATCAAAATATAGTCCATTACATCACATCATGCCATCCACATGATATAGCACACATAGTTCATTACAACCCATAGCATAAAATAGATAAAAGGTTTATTTTATTCTTTCCCAATTTCTTCTCCTAGATTTCTCCCCCTTTGGCATCAAGGTACCAAAAAGAGAGATCTACTGCTGAGGTGCACGAGGAGAAGGAGAGCGGCGACGACGGGAGTAGTAGGGAGGAGGATGGGCCACGGCGCTCTCTAGGGAAGAAACACGATCCCCAAGCGATGCAACTGTGGAGATCAGCTCAGACTGGCGGTCCTCAATCCTCAGGATGGCGGAGTAAATCTGGGACAAGGAAACATCGCCATCACCCTGGGGCTGAGGAGGAGGAGGTGGAGGAGGAGGATCGGCAGCTGCCTGAGGCTGAGCACGAGGGCGAGCAGGAGCTGGGACTGGAGGCTCGGCACGTGGCTTGTATGGCTTGTGAACTGTCCCACGTGCTCCTTGGTACCCGGTCTGCCTGGTGATCAGCGTCATAATGTATGTTGCGTAGTTGATCCTCCGCACACGATCATTCTTGTTGGCGTTGATCTCCCGGATGATCAAATCCACCACATCAAATTTCTTGCCACGCATGATGTAATCAATGACATTCCAGGCATGGCCGCGAATCGCATCATAGTTCCCGCTCTTCGGGAGGATGGTGTGGTTGATGATCCTGTTGACGAGACTGGGGATAGGGAGCAAACCTATCGTCGTCCCTGGCACAAAACCAACAGTCCGGTCATAATACTCAGTGTAGGCAGCAATGGGCAGAGCTGGCCGGCTGAAGACCTTCTCATATGCGCTGGACTCAGTGTGCAGGGCTAGCTCAAAATCATGTTTGGTGCTGCTCACCGGCTACTGTCCCGTCATCCACTGCAGATGCTCAAAGTTGGGAGAGATGTACAAGGTGGCGTAGAACTGCCTGATCATCTCCTCATTATAGCTGGACTGGAAGGCAACGACTTGATGAACACCCGCTTGCCTAAAGATCTGGTATGCTCCATCAAACTTGTCAACCTGTGAGGACCATACAATTGAGTGTACACCTGCTCCTGGAATTGTGTATGGAACTTTGGGTTCTGCGAGTTCCTTGGAAGCACATACTGGCTGCGACGACGCAAAATAGCGTAATCTTCCCCTGTGATCTGGTTCAAGTCAACTTGAGGCTCCTCTGCAGCAGGCATCTCCTCATCTGACTCCTCAGACGCCTCGTACTCCTCATTCTCTTCTGACTCAGAACGGGATTCCTCAGAGTCAGAGGCGGGCTCCTTGCCCCTGCTCTCACCATCAGCTGGAGTGGCCGAGGAGGATTGGCCATGATCTCCGGCGTAGGCCTTGTATGAGATGTTCTTCATTCTAGGCATCTTCAAGGACAGATGAAAGTAGCAAGGAATGAGCTAGAATGAAAAAGGAATTGATTTGAATTGAAAAGGAATGAAACTGCTGCTGTTTCAGGAAAATCGGAAGTACCGACGGCAAAACAGCGGAACTTCCGGAGGTCCGGTAGTTCCGGCATTAAACATGCGGAACTTCCAGGACCCCGGTAGTTCCGCTCTTTGAGCGGTAGTTCCGATTTTTCTGGTTGTTTTAGGGCAAGTTCAATCTTTGATCTGTTTGGGGTATTTCTTGGATGGAATCCAATGCATGTTTGTAAAAACACTATAATACCCAACCTAACTAGTTTGCCCTAACAAATTTCAGCAAAAATCATTGCATTTTCAATTTAACCAAAGTTTTAGCCCTAGGGTTCTTGAAGCGAGAAAACAAGGGATTTGATCTTGTTTACCTTGATCAATCGGAGGAGGAGAACAATGGGAACGCAGAAGATCACCCAAAATGACGAGCCCCTCTCGGATTTGAAGAATGGTGAGAGGGGTGGATTCTTGGGAGAGAAAGAGAGGAAGAGAAAGGAAGGAGGAGGCTTGCGGTTTGGAAGAGGAAAGGGAGAGAGAGAGGGAAGGCAAAAAGAAATTGAATGCGGGAGAGAAAAGAGGGGAAACGGCCGGAAAACAGCGGTTACGGGCATCAACTCCCGCAGAAAACGGAAGTTCCGCGCTCAACACGCCGGAAGTTCCGCTTCTTCAGAAATATCGGAAGTACCGGGCAGATAACGCCGGTAGTTCCGATTTTTCTGGAACGAGCGGAAGTACCGCTGATACAACTGCAGTAGTTCCGATTTTTCTGGAACTTCTCTGGATTTGAACTTTAGGACTTGAGTATATGCAAATGATCCCTAGTTTTTGCACTCAAATAAAATCATTAAGGATCATTGTGCATTATGTATCTCAAAATATTATTTTCAAATAGTTTTGGCTTTTGATTTAAACAAAGCCCTTTTGTAACTCGTTTTTGCACACAATCTCTCAAGCTCTTCCAATTGAGTACACATTTATTTGAGCCGTAAATTTGAATAATCTATGACATTCAATTCACTCCTTAATTTGCAAAAGCGGCCTTCATCTAAGGGTTTGGTGACAATGTCTGCTAATTGGTCTTCAGTCCGGATGTGGCTAATGCAAATGTCCCCCTTTCCAACATGGTCCCTCAAGAAGTGGTGGCGTATGTCTATATACTTGGTTCTTGAGTGTTGGGCCGGATTATTGGATATTTTGACGGCATTTTCGTTATCACACAATAGTGGCACTTTGTCAAAGCTAATCCCATAATCCATCAAGGTTTGCCTCATCCATAACAATTGAGCACAACAACTTTCGGCGGAAACATATTCGGCTTCGGCGGTTGAAAGTGCTACGGAATTTTGTTTCTTTGAGGACCAAGACACTAAAGATCTACCCAAGAATTGACAACTTCCCGAAGTGCTTTTTCTATCCACTTTACAACCCGCATAATCGGAATCCGAATATCCAATTAATTCAAATTTAGCACCTTTAGGATACCAAAGCCCTATGTTTTGGGAGTTCTTTAAATATCTCAAAATTCTTTTTACGACCTTTAAATGACACTCTTTTGGCAAAGCTTGAAAGCGAGCACACATGCATACGCTAAACATGATATCGGGCCTAGATGCGGTAAGATAAAGCAAACTACCAATCATGGATCTATAAAACTTTAAATCTACCGACTTACCTCCTTCGTCGAGGTCTAGATGCCCGTTGGTTGCCATAGGTGTCTTGATGGGCTTTGTGTCTTCCATGCCAAACTTTTTGAAAAGATCTTTGATATACTTTGTTTGGCTTATGAAAGTCCCATCCTTGAGTTGTTTGACTTGAAGTCCAAGGAAATAACTCAATTCTCCAATCATGGACATCTCAAATTTCCTAGACATCATATCTCCAAATTCTTTGCAAAAATCATTGTTAGTTGAACCAAATATAATGTCGTCAACATAAATTTGGCATACAAAGAAATCATCACCAATGATTTTTGTGAATAGAGTTGTATCTACTTTTCCAATTTTAAATCATTTTGAGACAAGGAAATTTCTAAGGCGTTCATACCATGCCCTAGGGGCTTGTTTTAAACCATATAATGCCTTAGAAAGCTTGTAAACATGATTAGGGTATTTTGAATCTTCGAACCCCGGAGGTTGTTCAACAAATACAAGTTCGGAGATTGTTCCATTAAGAAATGCACTTTTGACATCCATTTGAAATAACTTAATGTCAAAGCTAGATGCAAATGCAAGCAAGATTCTAATAGACTCAAGTCTAGCTACGGGTGCAAATGTTTCATCATAATCCAAACCCTCGACTTGAGTATAACCTTGAGCAACTAACCTTGCTTTGTTTCTTACCACTATTCCATTTTCATCTTGTTTGTTTCGAAAGACCCATTTTGTACCAATGACATTGTGCTCTTCGGGTCTTTCCACCAAGGTCCATACTTCGTTTTGAGCGAAATTGTTCAACTCTTCATGCATGGCATTGACCCAATCCGAGTCATCTAGAGCTTCATCTACAATTTTAGGCTCAAGAGAAGAAACAAAGGAGTAATGTTCACAAAACGAAGCTACTCTAGAGCGAGTTTGAACACCCTTACTCACATCACCCAATATTTGATCTATTGGATGATCCTTGGCAATTGCGTTGTGAATCTTGATGTGGTTATGTTGTTGATCCTTTTCTTCATCTTCAATGATTTGGACTTGACTTGTAGTAGACGAGGTGGGAGGCTCTACTTGTCTTGATGAACTTGGCGATGTTAGATCATCCTTAGGCTTGATGTCACCAATTTGCATGTTCTCCATAGCCTTGCGCAATCCTTCATTTCCTACATCATCCAAATTTTCTTACTCTTCTTGAGAGCCATTAGTTTCGTCAAATTGAACATAACAAGATTCTTCTATTAGACCCGAATTTTTGTTGTAAACTCTATATGCTTTGCTAGTTGAAGAATAACCTAATAGAAAACCTTCATCACATCGACTTTGGAATTTAGAGAGCCGAACACCCTTTCTTAAGATGTAGCATTTGCAACCAAATACTCTAAAGTAAGAGATGTTCGGTTTTCTTCCAATGAGAAGCTCACAAGAAGTCTTTTTCAAAAGCCGATGTAAGTAAAGGCGATTTATGGCATGACAAGCGGTATTAATAGCTTCCGCCCAAAATTTATTGGAAGTATTATATTCATCAAGCATTGTCCTAACCATTTCAATTAATGTACGATTTTTCCTTTCTACAACTCCATTTTGCTCCGGAGTGTAGGTTGTGGAAAGTTCGTGCTTTATTCCAAGTTCATCATAAAAATCTTCGATTTTAGTGTTTTTGAACTCGGAACCATTATCACTTCTAATTTTCTTTATTTTAAAATCAAATTCATTTGGGGCCTTTTTGAAAAGCTTTTGAAAATTCCGAAGGTTTCGCTTTTGTCATTTAGGAAGAAAACCCATGTATATCTAGAGTGATCATCCACAATGACTAGACAATAGCTATTACCCCCGATGCTCTTGTAGGTTGTTGGCCCAAACAAATCCATATGTAAGAGCTCCAATGGCCTAGAGGTTGACATGATACTTTTGGAAGGGTGAGAATTAGCGACTTGCTTTCTGGCTTGACAAGCACTACAAAGTCGGTTTTTCTCAAACTTCACATCTTTCAAGCCAACAACTAAGTCATTTTGAAAAGCTTTTTAAGTTGAATCATACCCACATGACCTAGTCTTCTATGCCACAACCAACCCAAAAAGGTTTTTGCAATTAAACAAGTTTTTAGACATGAATCTTTTGAAGTGAAATCTACCAAATAGAGATTTTCAAATCTAAAACCTTTAAAAACAAGTTCATTGTTAATATCTTTTGAGATTGTTACATTTTCCTTTGAGAATGAGCAAGTTAAACCTAAATCACATAATTGAGCAACGGATAGCAAATTGAAATTTAATGTTTCAACTGGAGACACATTAGAAATGGAAAGGTTATTTGAGATAGCGATTTTACCCAAGCCTAATACTTTTCCTTTGCTATTATCCCCAAATGTGATTTTGTCGTTGCTTCCACTCTCAAATGTGGCGAACATTTTCCGGTCTCCGGTCATGTGTTGAGTGCATCCGCTATCCAACACCCAATGCCTTCCACCGGTCTTGTAGTTCATCTACAAAAGAAAATCAAGGTCTTTTAGGTACCCAAGTTTGTTTGGGTCCTTGGAGGTTAGTAACCAAGGTTTTGGGTACCCAAATGGATTTCTTTTTAGCACCCAAAATCGAGGTGCCAATAAAATGAGCAATAATATTTCCATTTATATTTTTCTTAAGCATATAGCAAGAATCATATAAACCAATGAAATGTGATTTACTTTTAGAACAATCATTTTGCATATAGCAAGAATCATATAATCAAGACGATATGGCGCAAGTGATCACTAGCACAAAGAGAATTATCCTAAGAGCAAATATACTTCTAGCTAGAACAAGGTATGCTACTCTAATTACACAAGCAATCAAATGATTCTATTGAAGTAAATTGCTTGGAAGAGAATAATGCACAAGAGAGCAAACCACAAAGAACACGATTACTTTTTACCGTGGTGATCGGAGACTTGCCGGTCTCCCCTAGTCCACGTTGAGGTAAGCCCGAACGAATCGGACCGGCTCCACGAATTGAGCCTAAGCATCTCGATCACTATCGGTAGCCCTTTCCCGCTCCGGGTAGGCGAGCTCCAAGCCTTCACAACCGTCTCGGGCCTTCTCACAATCTTCTTGAGAAGATCACCGAATTTCCCGCCAAGCCGTCTAGGAGTCGGCAAACTCCAAGAGAATGGATCGTCGCAGGGCTTGATCACGCTCAAGTGCCAAATGGATCAATCTACGGATGCAATGCACTTGAATTCACTCAACTACCTCAATTGAATGCAAATGTGTGCAAGTGAGGTGTGAGAGGTTGCTCTATGCTCAAGAGTGATCAATGAGGGTTCAACAACATGTCCTTGTGCTGGTGGGGTCGAATTTATACCCCCACCAACCTCAATTAGCCGTTGCAATAAAAAATCCTGAAAAATCAGGGAAATCGGAACTACCGCAGTGCAAAGTGCGGTACTTCCGGATTTCTGCAGGTGGGTCAGAACGACTATGTCAGTGGATCAGAAGTATCCGTTGGACATTAAATGCGGTACTTCCGCCGTTGTAAATGCGGTACTTTCGGATTCCCGGAAGTTCCGACTTGTCCCCGGTACTTCCGATCTCAAAGAGGCGAAGTGTGACACGAGGTTGCTCTCTGGAAATAAAGTTCCGCTCGTTAAGCCGGAACTTCCGCCCATGCGGTAGTTCTGTAGTTCAACCCGCGGTACTTCCGATTTCCTGGAGACTAAGTCCAACTCCGGGCGCTCTCTGGAAATAAAGTTCCGCTCGGTAAACCGGAACTTCCGCCCATGCGGTAGTTCCGCAGTTCAACCCGCGGTACTTCCGATTTTCCAGCGGCTAAGTCGAGTTTCGGGCGCTCTCTGGAAAAAAGGTTCCGCGCGGGGCCCGGAACTTCCGACCTTGCGGTAGTTCCGCGAATTACACGCCGGTACTACCGAAATTTCTGGGAGTGCACAAATTTTAATTCAGTTTTAATTCCAAGTGTATGCATGATCCTAAATTGATCCATGGGGCATATTTGCATATGATCAAGCACTTAGCTATGATCCCTCTTAATAGTACGGCATCTTCCCAATAATCCGATTTTCCGCCTTTCTCCTAAGACCGGTAAAAAAATAATAAAAAACCTAAACTATTTACCTTGCCGTCTTGGATCCTTTTGAAGCATGTGAATTCTTTTTATGTACCTCTTCTCTCTGTCTTTGAGACTAATCTTTACAAACACTCAACACACATATTAGTCCCATAATCAAATAACGTCATTAATTACCAAAACAAATAATTTTAGGGGCCTAGATGCTTTCAAGGATGAGTTCTTATGTATGTACGATAAGAACAAAGATCTGTTGATGAAAGTGAAGAGATTTCTAAATCGGTTGTAGTAGATTTCTTTGAAAACATGTGGATCGGTTTGTGTGAAGAGCGGTCTGGAGGAGCCAGAGGATGGTGGACTTCACGAACGTGCAGTAGGCGCTATCTCAGTTGGCCGGCGTGGACCGCACGCATGCAGGTGGCATGCATGCAAGTAGCTCAAATGGGCATGCAGGGCACATCACGCATGTAGTAGGAGGCACGGGTGGTAACATGCATGCGGCTGATGCTGGCAGATGTGTGCATACAGGCACGAAAAGCAGAGGTGTTGGAGGCAGTGACACAGGAAATCCTCACGCACATGCTGGTGAAAGGAAGGATGAAGAGGAGATGTATCAGAATCCAGATGGAAAAAGTGCACAAAGTCCAAGAAGAACACTTGGAGTACATATTGGTGTAGTCTTTTGTGGTTTTGCAGAGGGAACACAGGAAGCGTTAGAGACTGGAGTTAGGGGCAGTGTAGCCTTAGCTGAAATGTATACAAGAAAGTGGACAGACTTGGTTCAAGAGATGAGCGGGAGGCTCAAGGAACGACGAAGCTAAGGCAGTTGTGGGAGCAGGTGCTCCAGCCCAAGGCAGACATACAAGGAAGGATGGGATCTGTCCAGGTGCGAGACGCGGCAAGCATCGGATTGTTTAAGGCTTAGGAGGGTACGGCGCACAGGAGTGCAGGTAGAAGTAAGAAGCAGAAACAAGAGAGAAGATCGGTGTGATCAAGATAGAAAAACAAGATTAAGAAAGTGATTATTAGAAGTAATCTTGTTTCCATTACTTAGTCGTATCTGAGTCCGTATCTGTGTACGCATCATTGCCGTATACGTAGAAGTCAAGTCCATATTAGGGTCTGTAGCCGAGTCCAGTTCCAGTCTATTTTCAAGTTATATGCTTTTCCATTTCTTAGTCGTTGTGTTGGGTATAAAAGGAGAACAATGTAATGAGAGAGGTACACAGAGAGCGAGATGATGCGATCGGTGTGATCGAAACAAGAGAGAGAAATAAAGAAAAGCGGGATGCTTTGTCTCCTGAAAATTATTGAGTTCGACGTGTTCCCAAACGTGGTTGTAAACGAGTTACAACCACGGTGATCGAGCGGAGGTGTCCGCATGAGTAGAAAACATGATCGTAAACGAGTTATGATCACGGTTACGGAGCAGAAGCTGTGATCGTAAGCTTTACAACCATGGCGGTCGATAGAGCCTTCAGCGCGGTCGTAATCGAGTTACGACTATGGTGATTGAGCGTTACTACGTGATCGAAGGAGCGGTTACGAGAACGAGCAGTGCAACGTGAATGTGGTCGTAACTCTCACCAGTTGAAGTTATGGGTACGTGGTTGGAGTACGAAGGCGTGGTCGGAGCAGTCACAACATGGTCGTAGTCAGACTCAGAGTGGTCGTAAACTGCAACATATTAGTTTTGCTTCATAGAAAAAAGCATTACATGGGACTTTAGCACACAAATGTTATAGATGGACCACCGAAGAAAAATAGAGCGTTGTTTTCTTTTCACTGAGACCCCATTTCCAATTCGAGAGCTCTTCTAAATTTCTATATGAATTGAACTACAACTCATGAAATTCATGTGTTTGGGGCCGCTCAAAGCGGTTTAAGACTTTAGTTTTTGGCTATTGATTGAAATTGTATTGTAGCAGCTGTTAGTTTTTTCTGAAGAAAAATTTGAGAAAAAATTGAAATAAACTATTATATCATTACAGACAATACAAAGAAATACAAGAAAAATCAAAAAAATACTAAAATAAATTAAAATTAGAAATCAATGTATTTTAAGTTACTTTTAATTTAAATAAGTAAAAAAAATAAAACTGTTTGGAGCGGAGCATTAAGAGTGATTCACGGTCTCTTTCGGAGGCAGACAGGGCAAAGCAAACGGGCATATTCTTACTTTGCGGTTAAAATATATAGTCCCGCGTGTAAGTATGTGCTGACTAGTTAACTAGTTAATGCGAAGTGTCGACACTTCGCCCTCTTCGTCCAATCAGCGGACCACCCTCTTCTCTCTCTCTCCTATCCATTTCGCATTCGATTTCTTTACAATTTTATTCTCCACACGTCCAAATCTGCAGATGCGGCTTCCCTGTTTCGTTTCTGTATTCCCGTCCGTATTCTTTCATACGTGGTGGCATCGATTTGGCTGTGTTGGTCTTCGTGGTGGACCCCATTTGCTGTTTCCTTCTTTGTTCCATGATTTTTTTTTCTGTCCTGTGAGGCTTGGCTGGCTCCCATCGATGATGCCTCCCACATCAACAAGACAACAACAATGGCGAGACCTCCACAGCTGCCCCCCCCCCCCCCCCCCCGGCGCCGCCGCCGCAACTCCTTCGCGACCTCAGCCGAGGAGCTGCTGCAGCACCTCCACTTCATCGCCATTGCCACCATAGGTAAGGTGGATGGATCGCGTTGTGACGGTGTGGACACAGACGCGGGAGGTGGCGATCTAGGCCAAGAAGATGTCCCGGAGGATGTACTTCAACTTCGGCGAGTCGTGCAAGCCCAGCTCCTCCAAGTAGTAGACGCACCATAACTTTGGTTCCATTCTTGGTTTGCCCTTCTAATCTTATCAATACTAGTTTAGTTAAATTATGCAAAGGAAAGGGAAAATCTTTCTATAGTATGAATTGCTGCTTGTGTGATGGAACCGAATATAGGGTCTATTTGATATAGCAGTTTGATATGGCTGTGTCTTATGGTTTTTAGTTGAAATTTTTGAATTTTAGATGTTTGCGACAGAGATTACAGTGAGAGATACTCATTTGTTATTTTGGTTGATATAGATATTGAGTTTTTAACGTGTAATATAATTAACTTGTAGATCCTGTCTGAAAAAATACTTTATTTAAAAGTTAGATACTGTAACAAAAACTAAAAATCACTTTTAGAAACTGTTAAAAAACATGCCCATAGGTCTGTATGCTTCCTAGGGTGATGAGTTGAGTTTGCGAAGTAACAAAGAGACAAATGGGAATATATATTAGCCAAACACGGAGAGGTAAGATCCAATCCACTTAACTTCGTCCATCCATCGCCCTCGGGTGGCTGCGCTGCCCACCTGGTATCGCGCCGCCACCGCCGTTGTGTATTGTCGCCGGGAGTTCGTCTGTTTCTTTCGGCCATCATCTTTCACCGGCGAACCAGCGGGGCAGCAAAGAAAACAAGCGTTGGCTATTTCGTCGTGAACGACAGACTTGTAGGGCCCACCATAAAGGCTAGCACCAATAGGTCGACGCCACGTACCCCCGGTGTAACATGTACGGCAACGCGGAGGAGGGAACAGGGAAGCGCGGCGTCCATCCATCTGCCCCCCATCTCCCCAATCGACTAGGCTTTTAACCACCGTACCTGAAACTTAACACAGAGCGTACTACTAATATCTCGCACCAACCAGTTTTAGCTGCAAATGCACATCAAATTAAGCGACAAATCCGTTAAGATAATTAGTGTGTGTTACTAGTAGAGGCATACTACTGCTAACTCAGATCAGCAGTTAATCCGGAAGAAATTAGTGAACGGCAACAGTATATCTTCTTTAACGAGCCAGGGATTCGCTACTAGTAGTAGTAACAGTAATACAACGAGCCTCTCCGGGGGAAAATGCCAAAACCAGAGGCTTAATTAACCTCTACTCTCCTCTGCGTCTCCTCATCGATCACAACTAGTAAAAAAAAACAGAGAAATAACTCATCAAATCGATCCATAAGGTCCTCTTCTTCCTCTAGGCGAAGCGCGATCGCGATCAGTCCTGGAAGCCGGTCTTCTCCCAGATGGCGTTGCGGACGCGGCGGAGGTCGCGGCCCTTGAGGGTGCGCCCGGCGCCCTCGCGCACGGAGAAGGGCGCCGCGGCGCGCTCCCGGCACAGCAGCAGCTCGTGCGGCGGTACCCACTGCCGGCCGCGGGCCCCCTCGCCGCCGTCCAGGTACGCGTCCCCGCGCTCGTCCGACGGCCACCGCCCCGCGCCGGCGCTGCCTCCCCCGCCGTACTCCGCGCCGAGGATCTTGGACCAGTCCGGGATGTTCACCGGCAGCGACGCCGCCGCGCAGCGAGGCTTGGAGGGCGTGGACACGGACGGGGCCCGCCCGTACGGATCAACCGGTGAGGACGACGACGACGCCGCCCCGCCGCCCCAGATGACGTCGGCCTCGTCGAGCTCCAAGGCCGGGTCCCCCGCGGCGGCGTGCGCCGGCGGCCGCGCCGGCGCGAAGAGGCGGTGCGCGGCGACCATGGAGAGGCTGCTGCTCCGGCCGGCCATCGTCGTGTGGGGGGTCCCGCCTCTCCGACTGGATCTCTCCTCTCCTCCACTCTTCCGGTGGGCGGTTTGCTCTGCTCTGCGATTGTGTAGACCACGATAGGCGTTGGGTTCTTCTCGCACTAGACCAAGCCGCGGGTTTTATAGGCGGTGGGAACTGGGAAGGGGACGGCGGTGTGGAACTGTGGATAAGGTTCGCTTCCCGCCGTGACGGAAGTGGGCGCCGCGGTTGCGCGTATTTACGACTCTGCCACTGGTGGCGCCAGTGGAGTAGGAACTGTAGAAGTGTCGTGTCTTGGGTGGTACGGGAATTGGGAGGAGCGTCTTCGCTTCGTTGTTTGCACGCGGGGAGACGAGCGAAACGTCGAACGGGCACCAGGACAAGGAGCCATGCGGTGGGGGAGATTTAACTTTTTGCCACCAATAAGAATGTCATCTATTTAAATATTATCTTTATCGTTGCATTCAATAATTTGCCACTCTTAACATGTGCTTGACTAATTTTTTACCACTTTCGAGCCCACGAAGCGCCATGTTAGCGCCTCCCCGCCCCGCTCGCCGGCGCCGGCGCCTGCACCGCCTCCGGCTCCGTCCCCGCACCTCCCCGCTCGCCGGCGCTGCCTCCGCCTCCGCCTCCGTCCCCGCGCCGTCGGAGAGCACGAGGCGCGCGGGCGGCGGCGCGGGGACGGAGGCGGAGGCAGCGCCGGCAAGCGGGGAGGCGCGGGGACGGAGGCGGAGGCGGCGCCGGCGAGCGGGGAGGCGCGGGGACGGAGGCGGAGGCGGCGCCGGCGAGCGGGGAGGCGCGGGGACGGAGGCGGAGGCGGCGCCGGCGAGCGGGGACGGAGGCGGAGGCGCGGGCGCCGGCGAGCGGGGCGGGGAGGCGCTGACATGGCGCTTCGTGGGCTCGAAAGTGGCAAAAAATTAGTCAAGCACATGTTAAGAGTAGCAAATTGTTGAATGCAACGATAAGGATGGCATTTGGATAGGTGGCATTCTTAAGGGTGGCAAAAAGTTAAATTTCCCGCGGGGTGGAGGCATGGGTACGTTGTATTGCTTTGATAGCATTTTTTGCACAAGACGATAGATAGGTCTTCCGGCAATCCAAGCCGTTCCATCAAGATCATTTTTTTTCTCCCCGAGGAGAGAGGGAGAGAGGTGTACACGGGTGAAATGTGGGAGTGAGATAGGGGAAATTAACGAGAATATAGACAAATCACGAATATGTTCACTGGATTCTATTTTTGGTTACTTCATGAGCTTACTTGTGTTGTTTAGATCTGGTGCTAGTCGTGTGTGCTTGTTTGCTTTTGGTTGTTTATCTTAAGTGATCATATCTCTTCGATGTGCCTGTGTTTGTTTCTTTTGCATCAATTTGGGGTGTTTTGGTGAAGCTAGCTGATCGTCGAGCCGTGTACTTCTAGGTGTTGGGCCGTAGACGAGTGGTGGACTTTAATATGCCCAAGCTCTAAAAAAACACTAGCTCCATCACTGGGTGTAGCCTTCCGATGATTAGCATGTATCACATTAAGCGGACCGTACCAAGCAAGTCTGGTCCATCTTGTTTTCGTCGATCGCCTCAGGGCTTACGAATTGTGAAATGGTAGCCACAAAGGATGACTCAACATATACTTTTACGAATGTAGGCGAACGTAGATCAAGTGTCGCCGTGAGTTTGAATGAGTTTTTACAAAAGATCTAGGTTGGATGTACTGATCAACTTGGCTTCGGCTTCTGACTTCTGGCTTATTTTCCACTATTCATAAGTTTCGTCTTTTTCTGAACTTTTGGCTTTTTGTTGAGCTTTTTTTCCGGTTCTTTTTTTCCCGTATTTATTTGTATTATACGTAATGGCTAACATATTTTTTATATTTTTAAATTTAATTATGCTAAATAAACTTCTGTCAGCTACAGTATTTTCAGCTATGAGCTTTTCAGCCGAATCGATCACCACCTGAGATTCTTCATTCACCAGTAAAAAATTTTTCCGAGGTAATCAATAATTGTTGCCACGATCAATCGTGGCATTCCACTCTCGTGAAACCTCTTTTCTTTCTGCTCCAAAAGGAACGCCGCACGGCACCGCACGGCACAGCACAGCCTGCCTCTGTTCACCGACCCCATGTGTCCCCCCATCCTAGAACGGACGGCTCCCGTACGACCACTCCTCCATCCGACGGCCGGCCTTACCCGTGACGTCGGCGCGCGGAAAACGACAACGGGGGAGGGCGTTTCGGTAACTTTACCCCGCGCACTCATCTCTGTGGGGGCGACGAAGCAGGCAGCGTCTTTAGCTTTTGCTCCCCTCCCCCCTCCTGTCGCGACGCGGGGGCGGGGCGGACGCGGTGACACGTGTCGTGCCTGCCACGAGGCACGACACCTGGCGGGCCGGGAGAGGCTGTGCGGCGGGCGGGCACGTGAAGCGGGGCCCGCGTGGAAGTGGGACTGCCCCTCCCGCCCCGGCGCCGGGGCCCACAGGATCCGAGGTCTAGCTTAGAGTAGAGAGACGCGGTGGTGTTGTGCTGTGGTGAAGGGAGCAGCGTCCGTGCGGCACACCCACCGATGCGCCGTGAGGCTTCGATCTGCACCGGACGGCGAGCACGTAACGTGAGGAGTAAAGGAGTAGCAGTGCTGTACTGCCACTGTATTGATGCATGCGTTAGGAGAAGGTGGTACGGTGAGAAAAACCGGCGCAAGAGAGAGAGCAAAAAAAAAAAAAAGGAACTCATGGTTTGAACTTTCAACTGGACTGGCTAGCTGCTAACTCTGACTTCTGAGGAACTGGCCAGGTCACGCAGGGCGTCCAGTTCTTTACTGCGGCACCCGACGGGGGTAAACCGTTGACAATTTTTGAGGCCTGGGAACATAGCTGCATGGAAGGCACGAGCGACGACGAAGGCCAGGGCTTAGCTC
The DNA here is from genome assembly GCA_017311315.1 of Dendrocalamus latiflorus. Classification (NCBI taxonomy): domain Eukaryota; kingdom Viridiplantae; phylum Streptophyta; class Magnoliopsida; order Poales; family Poaceae; genus Dendrocalamus; species Dendrocalamus latiflorus. The sequence goes on along the minus strand of CM029678.1, from coordinate 5,326,520 downwards.
CCGGCGATGGCCGAGAGAGCCGAGGAGTTCGAAGCTTTTGAATCCACCCGCGCGTGCGACAATGGGGATTTGCTAGGTCAATCGAGTATTTTTAATCTCTCAAACAGGCAACTCATCTTGACCCAACACACTAGCTAGTGACAGTAGCATATAAACTAGTAGAACCAACTTGTGCACACGTGAACTCGTTGAAGTATGGTTGAAATTAATCGGGGATCGTATGCCAGAGGGGAAAGCTCACAGGACAGACCACGATTGACTTAATGATCGATCAAGCACCCACACCATGGCTACTAGTTAGCCCTACAAGAATGAGCTGCCCGATAAGGCTCCTCAAATGCAAATTAAACTTAACGGTGGCTCCATTAATGCCGAGTGGCGGAGTTAGCTATGCCTAGGAGTTGGGTCGGGCTTTTTCAAGCTATCCTGGGGCTCAATCAGCACAACATGAGCACGATACATTGTGGGCTATAGGCTGGCACGACACGAATGACAGATTGTGCTGGGCCTGGAAAGAAGGTCTATCGGGCAGCACGTCATGGCACAACCTATTGGGACGTGCTCAGGGCAGCCCAGCACGAAAGTGGCACATCTCGATGCTGTTCACAAGTGCCTAGCATGCAACTGTGTAATTGGGCCATCGGAGCGCGCACATGTGTGTGTTATTGACAGCAAGGCCGAAGAGGTCATTTTGCAGTGTGGGCGGCGAGACATGGGTGGCGTCATCAGAGCAAAGCACTCCCCCGAAGAGTTGGCGGCACAGACGTGTTCTACTAGCCACGAGGGAGGATGCAGACAAGTTGTCGAACGCGGCCTATAAGGTGGCGGCATGAGGGCCCTAGCAGAACAGCGTTGGAGGTGTTGAGGTGGATGGTGCAGGAGGCTAGGGAGCGGTAGGCCTCAGGGCACGAAGTGGGGAAGCGATTGTTGGAGTGTCACCATAGGAGGCGAGTGGCGTTGTTGTCGAAGGCGGTGATGTGGTCGGCGCCGACGAACGCATCAGGGCCGTTGTAGACCTGTTGGGGTCCTGGAGGAGGGTGGGGTCCCAGCATAACAAGACGGTGGCGCCAGAGTGGAGGGCGCAGAAGAAATGGCGACCGTCGGAGAGGGCGGTGAATGTGAAGTAGGGTGGAGGAGGCTGTGTTGAGTGAGAGTGTGGGGCAGATGAGGGTGACGTTTGCGACAGTGATGTTGCAGATGGTGGAGGCTCACCCTCCATCTTGCCTCCTTATCGTGGTTGACACCACCTGAATCCGCCGTTGACAATGGTCCATGAGCCAGCGACGCTACATCTTTGCTTCACCGGATCCTTGCCGGTGGCTGACGCCGGCTCCTCGTCTATAGTGCCGTCCACGGCGACGACGTCGTTCATGGCTCCACACGTTCAACATGGCCAAGCCTAGCCGGTATGGTATGGTGATAGCTCCGTCATATCCTGAGCCTTATTAGAGGCGTGTCGTGCTGACACTGTACAGCCTAACTTCTACGTCTAGAGTTAACGTAAACCCTCCCCTTAATCTCCGCAAGAATATTGTTTTTGGTAAACGAACAACAGATGCATTCTGATTTCTCCACCGGAGAGACTACACGTGTAAATGGTTTATTTGCCTGTAGATAGTACATAGTTCATGCAGGTCTGGCCTTGGATGGTGAGCTCGTACGGGAGAGCGGGAGACCGTACAGTGTTAAAAATGTTAAAAAAAAAGTTCATACAAGTCACTATGCACATTGGCCCGAGCCAAGGGACCCACCCACAGTGACCCGTACGAACTTGGTACGAGCAAAAATTCATTCACACAGCAGCATCCTTCCTTGATTACAATAGCCAGCATATGGCAAGGTGCATTGCACCGCACAAAATGCTACGTAGGGTCAGCGACTTAGGCCCTGATTATGGCTTCAACTTATTTTGTACTATTTATAAATTTTATTTTTTTTCTGAACTTTTAGCTTTTTTTGAGTTTTTTTACCGGTTCTTTTTTTCCTCGTATGTGTTTACATTATACATGATGGGCTAATATGTTTTTTCTATTTTTAAATTTTTTAAATTTAATTATGGTAAATAAGCCTCTGTCTGCTACAGTGCTTTTTTCAGCCAGCTACAGTGTTTTCAGCCATAAGCCATGAGGCTTTCAGCCGAACCGATCACCACCTTACGCTCGCTCGCGTGGGTTCTGGACTGGAATTTATATTTTACTAGTTGAATGCTCGTATATTGTTACGGATTTTTAAAATTTATCATACTATATATTTTAAAGCTTATGGGTGGCAAATTTTTTTTAGAATATGCATTAAACATATTCTAAAAGTTTTAAAATCCGTCAAGTAAGTCAAAAGCTGTCGATCACACCTTGTGGTCATAAGTCGGAAGACATTGACCACACCTCGTAGTCGTAGGTCGGAAGCCCTCGAGCACACCTCGTCGTCGTAAGTCGGAAGCCGTCGACTATCACGCGTGATCGTAGGTCAGGAGCAGTCGACCATCGCTGGTGGTCGTAAGTTGGCAGTGGTCGACGATCGATCGTGGTCCTAAATCGGGAGCCTTTGACAATGGCTCATGATCGTACATTGGAAGCCAACGACCATCGTTCGTGGTCGTAAGTCGGAAGCCATCAAGGATACCTTGTGGTCGTAAATCGGAACACATCGACCAACATTCATAGTCGTAAGTCGGAAGACATCGACCACACCTCGTGGTTGTAAGTCGAAACACATCGACCAATGCTCATGGTCGTAAATTAGAAGCCGTCGATCACACCTCGTGGTCGTAAGTGAGAAACCGTCGAACATCGCACGTGATCGTAGGTCAGGAGCGGTCGACCATCGCTAGTGGTCGTACATTGGCAAGCCTTCGGTGCGTTTGTGCCCTGTCGCCCGACTGTCGGCGCCAGCCTGTTCGGCCTCGATTTTGACCATTGCCCCCTTCGACTTTAACCACTACCCCCTTCAACTATTGTCCTCTTCGACCACGACCCTTCGACATTGGCCACTTTCCCCTTCGACCACGGCCCCTTTCGACCATGGCGCCGGGGAGGAGGCGGCGCGGCACGAGAGTTCGGGGGAGAAGGAGGCGGTGGTTGCAGGAGGTGGGGGGGGGGGGAGCCGGCGGCGGGCAAATGGGGAGAGGAGGCGGCGGGCAAATGCGTTGGGGAGGCGGCGACGAGGGAATGCAGCACTGCTGGGAAAGTTGGGGGACTGTGACCAGATGCTGTCGTACGGGGAAGGAATTAGTGGCGGCGTTGAGGAGGAGGAGGCGTGGCATCAAGTTGCGGGAGGTGGAGTGGTTACAAGAGGCGGAGGATGTGAGGGAAGAGAAGAGGAGGAGCGCAGCCCACGCGTCGGTCCAACCTTTTCTACGAGGAGCGAAAGAATTACCTACATACAGATCTGGACGGCTGATCTTTGATCAGACGACTGAGAAGATAGGAGGGAGAACGGACCAACGACCACCAACTCACATTTTTATAATAGTAAAGATAACTATAGCCTTTATATTTTAGTCTATTTATAAGAGATAGTATATAGAGAAAAAAATATATATGTAATTTTAGTTAATATAACTGAATTTAATATAGTTTATATTATAATTTATCTGTAAACTCGGTCATAAAAATATATACTGTTTAATGATAAGTTACTATAGAATTAAAAGCGAAGTCGAAGTATAAACCTAAAATTTAGACGTCCAATCTCTTCATGTCCTGACCCCAAGGCCCCAATCCAACGATTGAATCGAACAACACGCAAAGGGAAGAATCGCCAACAAAATCCAGATCGGCAGATTCTAATGGGATAATATTTAATGTAGTGCTCACTAACCTCCCTATCGAATAAACAACCTTAGCTGGTGAGTACTAATATATCAACGGATGGATGCCAGAATCTAGTCAATGGCCATATCTCAGTACTTCAGTGCTACTTTTACTTCACTAATGTTCTGCTCATTTCGATTTAAACTTCTAGCTTATTTTTTACTATTTATAAATTTTGTTTTTCTGAACTTTTGACTTTTTTGAGCTATTTTACCAGTTCATTTTTCCCGCATTCGTTTGTGTTGTCCGTGATGAGCTAACATATTTTTTCTTTTTAAATTTTTAAATTTAATTACGTCAAATAAGTCATCTTCAATTATAATGTAATTTTAGCTAACTATAATATAATTTCTGTCATAAATCATTATTTTTCAATCTAATCATGTGGGGCCTTAATTTCCTGAGTCGATCCCAAAGCAGATGAGAGAAAAGAGGAGAGAGATGCTTGCTGCACTAGCACGGCGGCGAACACATGTGGGGCGTGCGTACGTGCTCGTCGGATTGACTAACTCCATGTTGCATGAAAACATCACTTGTTCCTCAAGATTGCTGAAGCACTGACGGAGGATCATCATCGATCTATCTATCTTATTAAAGTAAAGGTAAATAAAATCACCACATTTGCTCTTAAGAACTTGAGATTACTATGTTAATCAAAAGAAAAGAGAAATATCTACAACAACACCTTTTATAGATCTAAATTATAATAATGGAGATTAAAAGGGGGGAAAATCTATATCAACTACAGTATATAAATAACTAAAATTTAGAACAAAAATAAAATAAAATTAGCAATTTTTATTTCTATTTAAATTCTAAAGTAGAATCTCCAAATAATTGTAATTTGATTTATATATGAATTCCAAAGAAAATACCTAAATAACTATAATTTGGAATAAAATAAAAGAAAATTTGTAATTTGCTTTATATATGAATTGTAAATTAAAATCCCTAAATAATTAAAATTTTGAATAAATTAAATAAAATTAGCAATTTGACCAAAGAAGCTCAATGATAGGAAAGGCCTGGCAAAGAAGAGATGTAATTTTGCATTGAAAACGTGCTATAAACGATATGGAGTCATCGGGTAGCTAGAGAGTGCCATCGTTAGTGAGGGGTACGACGTCACCGGTGATAGCGAGAAGATTCTCTATATCGTTACACAATGACTAAGACAGATATATCGACATCAATGCAGATGGAAGATCGCCGCGGTTATTGAGAAAACTACAACGTTGAGTTGGCCAGTGTCGAAGAAGAGCGACTGACACGGGGAAGAGAACATCGAGCACGTATAATATGCATGTGTATATACATATATGCATCTGTACAAATGAAAGCACGAGTATATAGAAGAAGTGGAGCAAAGAGCTTAAAATAGAGATGGTACAGCCGTAGGGAATAAGCTCGGGGCCACCGGACAGATCATGACGTGTGTCCCCCCGTAGGGAATGACGATGGTTGTATGTGTATACGTGGTTGATGTCACAACGATCAGCATTAAGCAATAACTTGAGTGAAATAGAAGATAACTATGTGGTATAGTATTGCATTGGAAAGGGGTAGCGACTGAGAGGGATTGATCAAAATTGACTTGTTTGTTGAAGTTGAAGCAAAAAAGCTATGCACGGCAAGAAAAGATAGAAGACATACTGTTCGGTGGAGCAAGCGGCATGTGAGGAAGATAAGTTCAAGATAGGTTTGTCCATGGTGCATCGATGTATGCAAGAGTAAGGTACATTAATACCATATAAACTAATAAGATAATTTGACATACACATAATCAACGTATTGCTTAAAATTAAATAGAGATATATGTGCATGCATACATTTTAAAAAAGAGTAACTGATAGAGAAAGAATAAGGGAATATAGCTACATGATTCATACATAATGGAGAGTGATTATATTTCTAAGAACCCTAAAATTTGTTATGCTCAATGATTTTTTCCATTTAAGCTCATACTTTAATTACATTTTAAAATTGTATTTTCCTTCAAGTTTCTATTGTCATCTCTAATTGGGGTGCAAACAGGTCGGGTTAATCTCGACCGATTCGGCACCGAATCCGGAGAAAAAATATGGGTTAGGATATGGTAACAGCAATATCCATCCGAATCCGATACGTCTTCAAGTTTGATTTCAGGTTAGTGCTACTATTTGACGTTTTATTTTCTTTTGCAATGGTAAAATAAAAGCTTCCACGTCAGCTATTAAGTAGTAACATCAAGTTCTTGACAGTACGTCCTCCTACTCCATTTGTTGTACTGCATGCATACCTTACAAACAAGGAGGGGTGCAAACGGGTCGGGTTAATCCCGACCGATCCGGCACCGAATCCAATTGGTACCGAATCCGGAGAAAAAAATATGGGTTAGGATATGGTAACAATAATATCCGTCCGAATCTGACCCATTTGCATCCCTATCTTTAATGTTTATGATGTTTTAATAATCTAAATAGCCTACAAGATATGTAATTATATTATTGAATATCTAAATTATATTATTTGATTCTATAAATTTTAAAATAAATTTAGTTGTGCAAATATACGCGGCACCCTGATAGTTTAATCACTAAAAGAAAACGCCTTCTCTTGCCTTGCTCCTGAAACGGGAGACAGTGGCAAAAGGAGAGGGGTGAGCTGATGCAGATAATTACAGACATTGGAGTTGGCAAATCTCCAGCTAGTTATCCGATCGCCGCGCTTGTCGATCTGCGATTGGAGGAGATTCAGAAGAAGCTCACATGATTCAGGGGTTCAGGACTGATAATGAATTGTTCAGCAGTGTGAAGTGGCCACTTGGAGCAAGGCTGTCCAATCAGGCATCTGCGACTTTTTTAAGGCTCTTTCGTGCATTTGCATTTGGTGATTGGATGTAAGCTTAGTTTTGTAGTAGGATTAATTGTCGTATGGTTTAAGACGCGAACAGCTGTCTTAGCTCACAGAACAAGGAAAAGGCGAGCTGGGGGACGCGAGATCGATCGATTAACAATGCAAGTCCATGAGCCATGAGCTTTGTTTACGCCCGAGATTCGCAGTGTAGATAATGTTATTTGCGATGGCGGGAAAGCGACGGGAGGGGAGTGTCAGCCATGAGCTCATCCTGTGCCTGGTCTTTCAGTACTTTGTTTTATGGAAGGTGCTTTAATACTTTTTTTTAAAGTAATTTGTATAATTTTTAAAACAGAATTGAATAGTAAATTGTGATTACTTATCCTTTTATATATTTTGAGATTAATGCCATTCTTATTAGAGTGAAAAGTATAGAAGAACTACTCTTATTTTATTAGGGGCAAGTTGCTTGATTAAAAACCTTGCAAATTGTGTTGCTATTCGTTAGCTGCTCTCTCTCTCCCCTCCCTCCTTTGACCTGAAGTTTTCATACGTAATAAACATCAGAAAAAAAGCGTAGTTTAGTGTCAGGTGGAGAGGTGACAGAATGGAGAGCGTATCATTCATCTGGGACTGGTATAAATCAAGTGAGTTTTCTTTATGTGTGTTCAATTCAGCTCATGAGCTGTACCATTGTGGAGTAGATCATTGTAGGGGGGAAAAACGAGAGCCGAAAGATAGCGCGGTGATACGCTGCCGTTTGCACTCTTGAAGCCTTTTGCGATATGATAAACTTTGGGGGACGCCGACCTTTTCAGAGCGGATTATTATCGCGTGTCATGAACCCATAGGTTCAGTTAACATACTTACCAGGTCCTTTTCTGATCGCGTAGTCTTTGTTCATTGCATCGTCAGCAACTCAGCATGCAGAGTAATGAATGGCTCTTCAAAGATCATTGAGCAGCTGTAAGGCATTGCAGTAAACGCATTTGGCAGGGAAGGAAAGGGAATACCACCGATGTGCAGTATGCCAGTATGTGATTTGCCGCTGCCAAATCCCAAATCCTTTGTTTTGGTGCTTTACACACAGAAAAAACGAAAATGCTTGGTTCGGTAATGGGCCTGTATGTGTCAACGTAGTCCTAGACATTCTGATGGGATCCCCGAACCTTAGTTCTCTTAGTTAAACTACGCCGGAGTTCGCCATGGGCCAGCTCAATCTGCAAATCGGTCCATATTCTCGGCCAGATCGATGGGTTTGATCGGGCTAGTTGCCCAGATCTATTAATTAGCATCCCTTACTTTTTGGTCTAAAATTTCCAAGCCTCCGACTTCAGACTTTAAGTGTTCATTGGTTTATGTTCTATTGTGGCTAATGGTTTCGTAGCCGTGATCGATAGTTTTTAGTTCAGTATTTATGTAAATAAATTAAATATTGATAAATTAATAAATCTCTTTGAAAAAATTATTTCGATAAATCCATTTAAAAAGATGGTGAAAAGTCGTCCCGTATATTTGTTTAGAGAATGGTATAGGGCATGTTTGGCGCAGCTGCGGCTTATGGCTTTTGGCTGAAATTTTTAAATTTTAGCTGTTTATGACAGAGATTACGGAGAGATATACTCGCTTACGATTTTGGTTAATACAGATGTTAGGCTTTTAACGTGTACTACAATTAACTTGTAGACCCCGTCTTAAGAAAATACCCCGTTTGAAAGTTAGGTACTGTAGCAAAAACCAAAAGCCACTAGCTTTGGTCGAAAAGAACAGGCCTGTAAGCTATTCTTTTTGTCTGCGGCTTGTGGCTTTTGGGCTGTTCGTGCGAGAGATTACAGAGTAACAGAAACTCACGTGCGGTTTTTACCGATATAAATGAAGTCAGTACAGTATGTACTACAATTAACTAGTAGACTCTATCTTGAAAAAATACTTCGTTTAAAAGCTAGTTACTGTAGAAAAACTGAAAATCAGCTTTTAGAAGCTGAAAAGAACAGGCCTGATAAACTGAAAAGAAGCTGCCCATAGCGAATCGTTAGCTAAGCACCGCTCAAAACGGCTTAGGCTTCGAACTTCTGGTTTATTTTTCACTATTTAACAATTTCGACTTTTTTTTGGTTTTTTGGCTTTTTTTTGAACTTTTTTGACGGTTCTTTTTTCCTGTATTCTTTTATACTGTCCGTGATAGGCTAACATATTTTTTCGATTTTTAAATTTTTTAAATTTAATTACATCAAAATAAACCACTATCAACTACAGTACAATTTCAGCCAGCTACAATACTCTTTAGCCATAAACCACTTATAAAAAGCCCTTTTGAGCACCCCTAATTGCACTGCGCACGTAAAACACTGCGCACGTAAAACATATACGATTAGAAAATACGCGCGGTTAGCGTGCTAAATAATTTCCCTTTTCCTCTTCTCCTCGGTTAGCTAATGACTAACCTGAGATCTGATGCAAATTGGCATTAAAAATCTAAGAACGAGGAGTTAGTCGGCCAATCGGAATCTTCGAAACGAGAAATCCCAACCTTTATCCATTTTTTCTTCAACCCCAATATTTCATGCCTCCCCACGTACATTATTCTTCTTAGAACGAACCAACCAAATCTCGCCTTTATTACTATTAGCACTAATTCTGTTCTTGTAAGAAAGAAGGGGGAAAAAGAGTAGGTAGAAGTAGAAATCAATGGCTTATGGCTACCGAGGAAATCATACAGCAGCAGCCGCAAGGGGATGGTGGCGAGTTCACCGCTCACCGGCAGGGACTACGCCGACCCGCCGCTGCTCAAATTATGACCTTAATTTGACACATCTCAGCAGGAAATCTTGCTCCCAACAACTATATTAATATAGGTTGTCTTCGAATTTTTTGTACGGATAATCCATTTTTTAATCGAAATTACAGAAATATACCCGCGGGAAAATTTTTTTACAGAAATAGGCTCCAGTCGCCTAATGGTTGGGCGACTGGAGCCTTTCGCCCAACCAGACCGCGACAGCTGGAGAGTCTACCAACCGTTGGGCGATTCATTGCAGTCGCCCAACGGTTGGGCGACTTCCATGCAGTCGCCCAACGGGATGGCGACTGAAGGTGGGATATAAGGCCGCGCTCGGCGACGCTCGCCTCGCCACTTCTTGCATTCGGCCAGCGCAGAGAAGGAGAAGGAGAGGAGGAGAAGAGAAGGAGAAGAGAAGGAGAAGAGGAGGAGAAGAGGAGAAGTAGTGCGTGTTTTTCAGGTAATTTTTTTGTTAGTGTAGAAAATTAGTTTCGAAAATTTAGTGTAGAAAATGTAGTGTAGAAATTTAGTTTAGAAAATGTAGTGTAGAAAATTAGTGTAGAAATATAGTTTAGAAAATTTAGTGTCGAAAATTAGTTTAGAAAATTAGTGTAGAAAATTAGTTTAGAAATATAGTGTAGAAAATTAGTTTAGAAATATAGTTTAGACAATTAGTTTAGAAAATGTAGTGTAGAAAATTAGTTTAGAAATATAGTTTACAAAATGTAGTGTAGAAAAATTAGTTTAGAAATGTAGTTTAGAAATGTAGTTTAGAAAATGTAGTTTAGAAAATGTAGTGTAGAAATTTAGTTTAGAAAATGTAGTTTAAAAGTTTAGTTTACAAATTTAATTTTCAAATTATGTTTAGTAAATATAGTATAGAAATGTAGTTTACAAAATTTAGTTTATAAAATTTGTATACCATTTATAATGCATTATTGTACAAAATATAGTATTTAAATGTACATGTAGAAAAATTAATGTTGCAATTATTGTACAAATTTAGATGTAGAAAATTTAGTGTTGAAATTTAGATGTAGAAAATGTAATGTAGAAATTATTGTACAAATTTTGCAGGTATGAATCGTGGCGCGCTGACCTGCTCGGCAGATTCGAGGGTGTCGTTCCACCGGCCGCTGACCACCACGTGTTCGGAGAGGCGCAGACCCATGGGCCGACACTGAGGTGGCTCAGACAGTACCAGGTACGTGGTATATAATGTCGTTGAAGATGCAGCCCTGGGTCGAGCAGTGGCAGGGTGCGCTCGACGACCGCGTGGAGGAGGACCGCCCGTACGACAGCAGGGAGTACGCGGAGTACCTGCGCTGGTACCAGCCGCAGACCCGTACCAGGCTGGTATATGTGGTAGACCCGCCTGCCACACACGTCGCCGCTCCGACGGACACGTACCCCGCGCACTTCGCGCACGACGCTCACATCGCGGTACGTTACATGTCATTTCAAAGATTCCCAAATGGTAATGTCGTTTCAATAATCGACCATTTCATGTCTTTGTGTCCAGGCTGACGTCGGTTCTGCCCTATGGGCCGACTCCGGCACACTACTGGAGAGGGTCGCCAGTGGTGCGCATCTGACCCATGAGGAGGGTGTCAGCTTTGCGCGTCGGGTGCACGAGGGGTGTAGACGTATCGTTAGCCTACTGTCCTGCACGAGGCTACCGGCGGTCTCCACGCCCACCGCTACGACTCCTCGTCCACCAGTGCCACCCCCACCAGTGCCACCCCCACCAGCGTGGCACTACTCTGGTGCACCTACGTGGACACGTCCTCCACCACCTCACCCGGAGCAGCCAGGGGGTTCAGCCTGGGCAGGGCCTCCTACACCGGTTCACTTCACGCCTCCTACGCAGGCCCCTGTCTTCTCCACGCAGGGAATGTACGCCTCCTACATGGCGCCAGCTACGGGTACGCATAGTTATACCGTGTTTATCCGAAGACGACATGCAACGCACTAACGATATTAATATTGCAGGTACTTACGAGCACGGCGTCTCCCTAGGGCAGGAGGATGTGGACCAGTTTTTCGCGCCGTCGCCCGACGTCGCACCGCAGGTTCTTTCTGCCAGTGCCCTCCCCGGTGCTCCGGAGATTACACAGCCAGAGGTGCAGCTGACTCCACCAGCGCAGGGGCGGGATAGACACCCTCCTCCTCGTTTTACCTTTTCGGATCGTCCTAATCCGTTGCACCGGAGGAGGGCCAAGCGAGGCCGTATGGGAGGACGCGGGCGCGGTGACGGGGCACAGCAGGGTGACCAGTGAGGCGTGCTGCATATTATGAATGTAATGAAAAAACATGCACCATGTTACTCACAGTTATATTATGAAGTTTATTTAAATTTACATAAGTCTATCATCTCTTTCCGCATATAAACTATCTCACTTAACAGTGTATGTATCGATCGTTCTCTACTCAATCTTTCATAAAAAAAATTTTAAAATTTTTTTACACACCTACAATATACAATGAACATAAACTTTTATTACAACTTCACCGTATTTTTTACCGGTTCAACGTTACAAAATTCACAAATTCTATAACAATCACGGGGGCTACCTGCAGTCGCTCTACCGTATGGCGACTGCATGCCAGTCGCCATACGGAAGAGCGATTTAATGCAGTCGCTCTACTGTGCAGCGACTTATATTGTGTCGCTGTCTGGTTGGGCGAAAGGCTCCAGTCGCCCAACCATTAGGCGACTGGAGCCTATTTCTGTAAAAAATTTTCCCGCGGGTATATTTCTGTAATTTCGATTAAAAAATGGATTATCCGTACAAAAAATTCGGTTGTCTTCCATGGTCTTCTCTCTTCTGTTATTTCTCCAATTGGTACTTCATATTTACAATCACAGATTACAGTGAGTTTGTATAATCCATATTGGTTTTTTGGACTTCACTGTACGCTACAATGAGTTTTAGCTGCAATATAGTTTGGTGATGAAATTAATGATATTCACATAATTGTCTTGCAAACAAGTTATGAGAGACCAGGTGGTCGTGACTCCATGTGAATGATGAGTAATTGACAAAAGTTTAGGATAGTCGAGTTTGGTTTAAGTGGTTCGGAGTCGAGCCGTTGCGTGGCGCAATCGGGCTCGGTCGGACTTTGGTCAAACTTGGCCATTTGGGCTTAGGATGTATATTCTAATGTTTCGACAGGTTTGGACTTCGTCTGTGGTAAGTGTGATGGTATTTACGCTTTCATGTGTCGAGCGGTGCTATTTGACGTGTTTTCTTGTCTGTGTGACTGCAGGACATCGGGTGGAGTCGTGGCGAGACACGTGGACCGGACTAGGCGCAGGTGGCGCTAAGGTCAGAACGGTCGGGATGTGTCGAAGACGACGTAGACTCGAGGTGGTTGCGAGGCGTGCGAGGCAAGGAGCGCGGAAGCTTCCCGGAAGGTGCAGGAGGGGCGAATCGGGAAATTCGCGAGGCTGCACAAGCGGGAGCGGGCGCCGTTGGATTTAGCAGGCGTAACGGGGCGGAGACCCGTTAGCCAAGGCTATAAATAGGATTGAGGGACTGCATGCCCACTTGAACACTTGAAGGGATTTTAGGGTTTCCATTAGTCAAAATAGGCTTTAGAGTTTGTTTTGGCTTTAGGCTTTAGTGGTTGAGAGTTGTTGGTGGAGGCAGAGTTGTGTTCCCTCTGTGTCCCCTTCGATGGGTTTCTGAGACCTCTTTGTGTTGGTGTTCCTCCCAAGATGCATGTGTAGCTCTTGGTGTTCTTGAGGATTGAGAGGGTGAGGAGAGGGATTGAGTAGTGAATCTATGTAATCATTCATCCGAATGTCCATGCGTATGGGGACGTAGTTCCTTGTATCCCTTGTAATCTTTGAATGGTTGGAATGAAATTTGAAGTTCTTCTCCCGTGCTCTCTGTTTCCCTTCGATGCCTCATTTCTTGATTTCTTGAGTTTTTGAGTTCTTGTGTTTTTCTTGTTGAGAAGGCCCAAAATGGGTTGCTCTAGGTTGGGATGATTCTTCAAGATCATTTGATCAAGTTTCCCAAGAGCAAACTTCATTTAATCTCAAGATTTCATTTTTGAGGCTTCCCTGTTCTTCAGAGCTTTTCTAGGGTTTGGTTGAATTCTTGATTCTCTTAAGGAATTGCCCTGAGTTTTTGTCTGAGGAGTTCTATGGCTATTGCTAACATATCTGCAAAATCTCTTGGCCATAGGATCAAAGGTTGGGAAGCAATTTGATTTTTGGCTCGGGTCTTGCAAAATTTCAGATTTTTACCCATAATCTGAAACTCTTGCTTTTTGGTTTGATTCTCTTGTTTCTCAGGGTCCCCTTACTATTTGGTACATTGTAGTAAGGCTTTGGATCAAAGAGATTGAGAGCAAACCCTCTTTTTAGCCAAAAAACCGAAGTTTCGGTCTGCTGCCCGAAAATCATGTTTGCTGTTTTTCTCGAGAGGTACTACCGCTCCTCGAGAGGTACTACCGCTCGTCCTAGCGGTACTACCGGTTTTGTTCGGACCAGTCCGATCGATAGCGATGAAACGTTCGGACAGTCCGAACGTTTCCGGCAAGAGGTACTACCGCTCGGCATAGCGGTACTACCGCTCGTCACAGCGGTACTACCGCTTGCAGCCAGACTTGCGCTGAATTTGTTTTTCTTGGCTGCTTCTTTCTGGATTTGGTTTACTCTGCTGTTGTTCTTCCTGTAAGTACTTGTCTTCTACCTTCATAGCTCCCATAGTTATTGGAGAAGAAGATATTTGTTGGGGGCGATTTTTAGAGATCGACATTCACCCCCCTCTGTCGCCATTTCGGTCCTACAAGTTATGAATTACCAGTCGAGGTAACTTTCGACAAATAAATAATGGACTGAATGGTATCGCTTTCTTGTTCATGACAATGTTGTGATTTTAGTGTGCCTTTGCTCTAGATTCTTATACCTTAATTTACAGCATTATTCTACTTCTTAAATTATTACAGTAGTCTCTACTTAAAGTACATGTTCCATGGCTGTTTTCTGATTCAGTGCTTTTGGTTCGTATGATTCTGTATCCTTTGGCCTTTTTTTCCCAGAGCAATCCTTTTTTCTCCCTTGACATGCCATTTTTACGTTTACTGCACCACACATGCCAGGATGTTTCATTATATTGATCTAACAGCCCGGATAGAGAACTGAAGAATAGAGCAATTTGTTACATCAACATAAAGGTACTCTCGGTTTTTTCATTCCTTATAAGAATTCATTAATTTCTTATTTTTTATCTTTATTACACACACACATATAAAGGTATCACCGTATCGGTATTTTTAGAAAAATGGTGAATCGCGGTATCGTTGTATCGCGTATCCGTATCTATATTGGGGTATCAGGTCAACATAAGTAGACCAGTGTGCTTGCACTAGATCTGTTTTTTCTTGTTTGAACCGGGCGTGGTTCAGGACGGGCCACTGAAATTTCATTTGTTTTGTGCCTATCTAAGCCCAGCCCAGCCCAAGACGTACTCTGGTCAAGTTTGGGCTCGCTAATGTGGGATGGGCTAAGCATCGTGTAGTGTAACGCAACATAGTGCACTGTATTGTGCATCAGGCGGGCACATCAACCCGGCGGTGACGTTCGGGTTGCTCCTGGCACGAAAGGTGTCACTGGTCCACACCGCGCTCTACGTGGCCGCGTAGTGCCTCGGCGCCACCTGCGGCGTTGGCCTAGTCAGGGCGTTCAATTTGATGCACTTCAGCTACTTCGTGGGCACCAGGCTGGTCGTCGGCATGTTCGTGCTCGTGTACACTGTCTTCTCCTCCACCGACGCCAAGCGCAGCGCCCACGATAGCCACATCCTGGTAATTAAGCAATTTTGGTATGGATCATACGTTTGCATCAAGTTATGCCTATTCTTTTTGCAAAGGAGTGAGCTACTTCGATGGATGATTGTGTTGTGTAAGAACATGTAGTGACAAATTCATTAGAGTGGTGAGTATTTGATATTATTTGTACTTTACTTTCATTGTTTAAGTTTGATTTATGAGAATTTGTATTTTGTCCTGTTATTTTCTGGAGCTTGAGGTTTGACCGGCTGTTGCCTGGTTGTATGATCGGTGTGCGGTAGTACCGGCCCTTTGTTGGCGATAGCTATTTTTCAAAAAAAGTCTTTTGGAGATTTTGACGATACCTATTGCGGTAGTACTGGCTTTGGGAGTGCGGCATGACCAGAGTGGAGCGGTCTGACTGTTGTGGTTAGGGTGGTTTGACCAACTTGATGGCCATGGTTAGATAGTCCCCTGTTGCTGAGTAAGGTCGAGCTAAGTTATTTTGGGTTGTGAGTTATGGTAGTGTTCATGCAGTGTGAGTCATGGGCATGTCCATGCATGTATTTTGCTAATTGAGAGTCAAGTGCATGTCATTTGTGCTTGGATCGATTTCTTGTTCTTTGATGTGCATGTGATTTGATAATTGATTGCGGCTAGTGGCAAGATCAAGGCTTGGTGGCCATGGAGTGTCGTCTAAGTTCGGATGGAATATCATCTCAAGCTAAGAAGCCTAAGAGAAAGATAAGGGTCATGAAGAGACAGTGTGTGTATGTGGTGTGCCAATTGAACTTGTGTGTTTCAAGTAGTGACGTTCCTCTAAGCAGGTGTATGATCTTGGCGGCAAGGTATTGGGCATCACGGACTATGGTTTAATATGGTGTGCCATAGGACTCGGGCGTTTCAAGTGGTGACAGCCTCGACGCAGGCGTACGATCTTAGTGACGAGGCATTAGGTATCGCATCTTCATGAAGACCGATTGATGTCAATTGAGAAAATTATCCAATATTAGGTAGATCGGCTGTTTGCAAAATAGCAGCGTTGGTCTAAGTGATTTAAGTCATGTCTTTATGGATTGAGTGTATTAATGAGCTTGTGGAGCTTTGTGGAAGTCGCGCTTTGAAAAATGTATAACTGTGTGAGAGTAATACCCGTTTGTGGGGGTTATCGGGTTTCTCCAATTGTAAGTATTGTGATCCATTAAGGAGTAGTTGATTTCATGTAAGGTGGAAGCATCTACTATATAAATCTTGTGTGTCGAGGAGAGAGAGAGAGAGAGAGAGAGAGAGAGAGAACACTTAACATACCAAGTATAGAGTTAGGGTTTTCTTATATTTGAACCTTTTGTGTATGTGTACTTTAAGCTTGGAGCTCTACCATTCTGAGGGAGTGGCTATAAAATATTTCTCTCCAAGTGAAATAAGCATCTAAAGTTTACACAAGTGAGTTGTGTTATGGATTCTTCCTCGTGATTTTGATTTGCTTAGCTTTTTTTGTTTGGATTTCTCTCTTCTTGATATTTCTTGGTGTCAATGACGTGTAAGAGATAGATGTCTCTTAGGGATCAAATATCATCCAAATAGGCACCTTCTAGAGGAAGTTCTTAAGTTTGTTCGATTTTCCTTAAAAGAGAGGTGATTTTGGGATTTTATTCTTGTGAGGGTTTTGGCTTGAATCCATATTGTAATCTAGCTTGTTATGATATATAAGAACTCATCTAAGGTCATCTAGATCATCTAAGACTCACGAGCAAGAGCAGATCAAGATTTCTATTTTTTACCCGATTTTGGTGCAACTCTCCTTATTTTCGATAAAGGTCGGAACTTTATCATTGATCTTCATAATCCATGATTGAAATAGGTTCTTGACATCCCAGGGAATATTTGTGCCAAGTTTTAGTTTTAGATCAGTGGTTTGAGAGTTGGATTTTTTCTTAGATCGTGTGCAGTGTTGATTGCATTGTTTTTCGGTGAGTGGTACGACAAGGGTGTGATCAGACTAAAATAGTCATAGTAGCCAATGGTCAGACTATGAGTAAGCCAATAGCCAGTCCAGAATTCTGCTAGCGGTCAGACCAGTTTGAGACAGTGAGTCTCAATGGATTTTGACTTTCGGTTTTGTGAGTTTGTTTTTTCGATGTGTGTTGTTGTCAATACTTGGGGGTAGATTTTAAATAATCATTCATCCCTCTGACTCGCTATACCTGATCCTACATGTTGTGTAGGTCTTCCCCCTACTGATTAGTTTTGTAATGTTCGTGGTGCACCTGGCAACCATTCCTATCACTGGCACATGCATCAACCTGGCGAGGAGCTTCGGCGTTGCCGCCTACAGCCAGGCCAAGGCATGGGACGATAACGTGACAACCCAAAATTTCAAAATTTTGAATTTGAGCAAATTTCATTGAATTTGAAGTTTTTTGCCAAATCCAAAAATCCAGCCAAAAATTTGCTTTCCTTTTTCGAAATTTTGCTTTCCACCTTAAGGAAACGTATTCATGCAACTCGTTCTCTCCTCTATTCTCACCTGCCTCACGTCGCACCACTAGTCGCTCGCGTCACACCGCCTCAACTTATCGTTGCCTTCGCCCGTGCCAAGCTATGCCAGCACCCACACCACATCACCTGCCACCTCACTCCGGCATTAAACACAACCTGCACTAGCACTAGCACCACACCATCCTCACCATTGAATTGAACCACCGCCAAACCACGACCGCCAACTGCTCAACACATCGCACCACTGCTGTTCTTCGCCGCCACCTCGCGCGCCCGCTTCAGGGAGGAATGATGACCCCAATGCTGCCACTGTGTCATTGTCTCAATGCTGAACCCATGCGATAGTCCACACTGCTTCCCACACGCTAAGCTCTCCTCACGCTGCTACTGGTGCCACCGTCTCTCATCACCTTTTTAGTCGAGCCCTCGACTATCTTCGCATCTTTTCGCACCACCCCACACCCACTGCCACCCTCCCTTCCTCCACTCTGGCCACACCGTGCTACAACAGTCAATGCCCAAATCTCCTCCGGTGAACTCAATTGCAATTCCTCGCCTCAACCTCCTTTCTAGTGCAATTGCTCATGTCCTTAGCATCTCCTTACCATCACGAAGCTATCCCCTAGCTTCCTGCCTAACCTCACTGCCCCTAGCTCGCCACTGTCATGTGCCATAGCTTAGCTGCCCATGATTTCTATCGCCAGACTTCTATAGACCTCCTCGAGCTAAGCCATCACCACCACTGAGCTCTCCTCACCCCACCAATGCTCAATCCGTCGCCAATTTGGCCAAACCTTCACCGTGGCTCTACCGTACCATGCCTCTGTTCTGGCCAGACACCACTATCACCAGTCGTCTCCAAGTCTCCACCGTATGCGTGTGTGTCCAAAATGGGTTGCTCGCATCTTGTTGGAGCACGCCACACCACTGATAGCCACCGTCCATCATTGCCGTCGTCATTGTCGTTCCACTGTTTTGTCTGCCATAAGAGCAAGCTCCATATCATTCTAGAGGGAGCTCGGTCGCATGCTCTCTGAGCCACCAATGTGGGTTGACAAAACCATCATGAGCCGTCTTTTGGCCCAATCGGACAATCTGGGACAGCCCGTACTGCGCAGCCCAGTACTATTCATAGCCTAGCCAACACTGTGCAGCCCAATAACACCCTGTTGGCCTCACATTATTCATTCAACCCAACCCAAACACTGTTCAACCTGATCCGCCGCATAGTAAATGGGTTTAAGACTATTCACTAAACTCGATCCACTAAGAATAGTACCAACCCGATACTGTGCACCCGATCATTACTATTCATCTAAAGCCTGGTAATCTTGTTTATACTCATTTCAACCATTTTTGAGCCCTATCTAACCCATTTTAACCCCGTTCAATCAAACTAATCTTAGTTTAAACCATGTCCACCCAAACCCACCTTCTTTTATATCTTTTTCTAGATTTTCTCTTGTATTTTGTTCTTAGCTTACAATATACAAAACATGAACTTATTTGTATTTGTTTTTTTTGTCCTAGCATCTAAATTTGACTAGTTGACCAATGGAGAAGCTACTGGAGCAACTGAATTAGACAGTGTCAAACCTGAAGCCTATGAAGAAGTAATCAAAGACCCTGTAAAAGAAGGCAAGTCACATATATTTGATCAAGTTGATCATATATTATTTAATTATTTTTTATTTATGTTATTTGAGCATTGTTATTTACATAAAATAATAATTTAGAATGACATTATGAATAGTTAGATACAACCACTAAAAAATCCAGTCATACTCTCATAAGCCATATTCACATTGACAACCATAAGTGTTATCATAATATAAAATTACCCCACTAGTAATTAGTAGTTAGGTTAGAAAAATATAAATGCTTTACAAATATTGTTAAAGATTATCCGGCCTAGCGCCGACAGACTTTAAAATAAAGTTGAATATTGAGGATTCTTGATGAGCAACCACTAGATGGTTAGGGCTCACGACCTCAGCCAGAGATTGAGGCTTTGGTTTGAATATGGTGATGTGCCGGTGTACACGTGGTATGTGAATGATAGCCTCATATGTGATAAATAAGGACTAGATCCTTGTGACAAGTAAATAACATATAACTCGCTCAACCACAAGCTTGACTTGTCAACTTGGTCCAGTACGCTGCTCGATTAGATTGACCATCTGTAGGGTGATTATTATCCTAGGATCATCTGGATAGCTTGTAGGGAAAAAGGGGTGAGATGGAAGTTGAGCTCGTTATGCCATGAATATTCACAATGGTAGGTCTACTCAACGTTAGGCCGTGATTTCCACACTGGCCAATGGATTCCCATTGGTGGTTGAATTGTTCCATGACATCAGATAGAAACTAGAACAAAAGAGTAGTGAAATGACCTTATTATTCTTAGCTCAGTTTCATGCTATCATGTTGTATGTCTACAGCTTAACATTAAGAGTCTAAGATATATTCTGGGTAAACTTGGGCAATTTTGTAGAGTATAATAAATAGTATTTAAATATGTCGTGCTCTTGATCAATAAAGCTGTATTTCATGAGTGATTCTGATAACAAGGCATAAGTAGAATTTGGATGATTTTTAATGTGAAAATTGTGGATGACAAAACCCGCTTGCTAATTAAATAATGTTTTACTGTTTTAAATGCAAAGTTCTTTACCAGCAAATTTGCATTTATTCTTATCATATTACAACACTGTGGCTATCCAGTAAACAACTTGCATAGTAGTTAAGTAGCCTTCTCGTGTAGCTTGCTGAGTATCTAGTATACTCAAACTTGCTTAATTTCATTAGAACAAACACCTGAAGAATGAAGGATGCATCATATTGGACTGATGTCGGCAATCAGAGGGGGATAAATGATCGCGGAAGCTTTTTCACCCCCAAAGTAATTTTTTGCTCAAATGACTATGAGAATCAACAAGCTCATATTACACCTCCTACAAAAGAATCACATAAATCTAGAATCAACAAGAGTCAACAACCAAGCTTTGCCTATTGATCTGATAGTACCGCACTTAGCACGCTAGTATGACCACGCTGATACTACTGCCGAGTCAGGGATGGTATGACCACCCTATGGAACTATTGTTCAGGGAAGATGGTACTACTGTTTGCCCTGATCCTGAGTGCAAACCCCTCAAGATAAAAAAAATCAAATATAAGGATCTTGATCAAACCTTGTCCAAATGCTACTAGAATTGGTATGAACCCAAGCAAGGATGTCAGTAACCAAATCAAATCAATCAACATGAGGTTCTTGGACTTGGATCCATCCAATTTGGAAGAATTGATTTCTAGGTTACAAGAACACACCAAACCCTAAATCCCAAATTACTTCTTGCTCGTGGAGATCTAAGTCATAAGACTCTCTATACCATATCTTGTATGTTCTAGCAAGGTAATCTAGTCATAAGATTGGGCTAGAAAGGCTACGATCATGAAATCACAAATCTTTGTTAAGACAATACTAAAATCGAGCAAGATCTTGATTCTTACTATAGAGTGATCTTGTTGGGCAGATATTGATTCCAAGGGCCTACTAATTCCTCTTACAGATCTTGGATCACAGCAAGAACAATAGGGGCATGAAAAGAGCCAAATTAACAAAGCAAAGGTAAGAACTCATGCAAAGAGAGCCAAGAACACAATGACTGCAAAAACTTGATCTATTGCATGAAGAGGAATAATTCTTACAGCTTGCTGGTTCATACCATGAAGGAGAGGAAGCAACCGCCTAAGCATAGAACTCAACCCTAATTCCTTTTTCACCCTAGCTAGCATCCTTCTCCTCTAAATAGCTAAACCAACCCCCTTAGGGGATCTAGACCCGCTAAGGATCGAGCAACCCATCAACCCCACAATATCGAGTTTTACACTCACACACATGCCTTTTAAAGTGTTTATAAGGATCAACCCACTTACACTCGAGTGTTTGATCCACTCAACACACATGACCCTAGCCAACCCTAAACCACTTCCCTTTCATCTCTAGTGTCATAGTTTTGGAGTAGCCCTCAAGTCTGGTATTTGGCATTTCCCCTCAATGCCCTTGACGAAGCTTACGGACACCTTCTCTTAACTTTGTCTTTATCTTGTCGTGCACACCATGTATAGGTTGATCAATAGTTTCCCTTCTATTAGCAAGTCTCCCGTTTTGGGTCCCATCAGACCACACCTCACTCGAACCGATGGAACCAACTTGATCTAACCCATTGCTTGAACCTTCCCATGAACACTTTTCTTGACTTTGCCATGCGCCAAGCTTAAGCTCAACCATCCCACATGACCACCTTGGCCGCTTGGACCTTAATCCACCTTGATCTAGTCTCGGTCGCCCGTCGTTGACCATAGTCGCCTCCAAGCGTCCATGTATTCCATGTGTAGGTTGATCAATGACTTCCCTTCTATTGGCAAGTCTCTTCCGTTCTAGCTCTCACCAGACTACACCTCACTTTAACCAACGAAGTCAACTTGATCTAACCCGTTGCTCGAACCTTCCCATGAACACATTTCTTGACTTTGCCATACGCCATGCTTGAGCCCAACCATCCCACACAACCACCTTGGCCGCTTGGACCTCGATCCACCCTGATCTAGTCTCGGTCACCCGTTGTTGACTATAGTTGCCTCCAAATATCCCTGCACATCCAAAGACTAAGAAATCATTTTTAGGCACAAGTTCTCTACAACTTGACCCATGTTAGCATAAATATACAACACAATGCAACCATGGCAGAAGTTTCAATATCACCCCATGATTAAATCTCCCACAATTCATAATTTCAGAACCTACTGCCTTCATGTGGTATGACCGCACACTCTATGCCGGTCATACCACTCTGGTGGTACCGCCAACTAATGGCCGGTGTTGCCACTCCTCAAACATTCCCGATAACAGGGTAGCTGGTATGACCACTCACACCATGTCGGTAATACCATCCTAGTAGTACCTCCATTCAAAGCCTAGTCATACCGCTCTCTTTGGTAGTAATGTAGATCCTATTCAGTACTAACGGACTTGAACACATCCAAAATAACCTTCTCTCCTACCCATATGGTCTCTCACATCAACTAACGTGTTAGGATTACGACCCCACTCAAGCGTTCCTATAGAATTTATAAGTTTTTCTGAATGTAAGTTAAGTTTTGAGCTTAGACACCCATAAAGCTATTGTAGTTTGGCCGTTAGGCCATATTTTAATCAAACTAATCATTTTCAAATACTCATGAGTAGGCATGATAATCTTTCTATCTGCAACTGAACTACTGTACTGTTGCGGGAAATACAATTGTCTTATTCTCAAAATAGGGTCATCACAGATCAAGTACTTGACCAACGTATATACACTATTAGTTCATTCCATGCCAAAATTATTACTTGACTCGCATGTATGAAACTAGCATGAAGTAGTTAAATGGGATTGTTTTTATGTTCTTACAATAACTTGTACAGTCTTATTGGTTGCTGCAAATGCTTGTACAATCTTAACTCACACATGGCAATGGATTGGTAGCATCTCAAGGCTTTCCCTTGTAATCATTTTTCCTGCAGTGGATCTTCTAGGTAGGACCTCTCATTGGAGCGGCCATTGCCATACTCTACCACGAGCATGTGTTGAGTGCAAGTGCTCTCAAGGCACTGGGCTCTTTCAAGGCTAGGGAGTGAGTTCTTGGATCAAGCGATGATCAGCCATGCCTGGATTGAAGTGCATTCAGAGACAATGGGTGCAAACTAGTGGTACAATAGATGGTGAAGGAGTGGGGGGGGGGTTCAATCGTATATCTGACACTGACACGAACCAACTACAGAGATTGGGCCCTCATGACAAGGGTCATGCTGCAGGCACGAGGCCTGTGGGACACGGTCGACAATGGTGATACCAATTACTAGGAGGACCACATGGCAC
The DNA here is from genome assembly GCA_017311315.1 of Dendrocalamus latiflorus. NCBI lineage: Eukaryota > Viridiplantae > Streptophyta > Magnoliopsida > Poales > Poaceae > Dendrocalamus > Dendrocalamus latiflorus. The sequence continues at coordinate 5,302,887 of CM029678.1, read as the reverse complement.
TGGAGGTGTGGGACACCATCAAGACCATGCGCATGGGAGTGGATCGCATGCGCAAGGCCAAGGCTCAATCACTCCACAAGGAGTTTGAGGCCATTACGTTACACGATGGTGAGATAGTGGATGACTTTGCCATGAGGCTTACTGGCCTCGTCAACAACCTCCACATCATCAGAGACAAGCTTGACAAGGTGAGGGTCGAGGAGAAGTTCCTGCGGTTTATGCTCCATCGGTATTCGCAGATAGCTCTCTCGATCAAAATGCCGGTTGATCTTGATATGCTATCTGTGGAGGAGCTAACTGGGTGGCTCGAGGCCACCGAGGAACGGTATGAACATGATGGCACCAGCAAGGCTAGCGCACACCTGCACCTCATAGATGAAGAGTGGGTTGATCGAATGAAACAATGACATAAGGTTAAGAGCTCGTCCAACAACCAGAAGACCAGTGACTGCAATCGGTGCCATGAAAAATAGCTGTGCAAGAAGAGTGACAGCAACACTCATGATGGCAAGAACGGGACTCATGATGTATCACGGGATAAGTGCCACAATTGTGGCAAACTTAGGCACTAGGCCAGGGATTGTTGCAAGCCAAAGTGTATCGAGGAGGCCCATCTGACACAGTCAATACTAGCTTGTGCTACTAATGGCACAATATGCTCTCTCACTGTGACTGCTGAGAGTGTGACCGATGCCGTTGCGCTCAATGAAGTGCATGCTCAGGTGCATTTAGGCCGTGAGGATGATCACCACAATGACACATGGTACCTCGACACCAGTGCCAGTAGCCACATGACGAGGTGCAAGGACGTCTTCGCCGAGCTGGACACCCACGTCGTCTTCGACGAAGTAGAACAGTGGGACTGGGTTTGTCGGGTCACGACACATGGGGGTGATGAGTTGACAACACCCGAAGTAGCAAGTCGCATACCCACCCTAGGGCCACTAACACCGGCATGTGGACAAGACGCGGCAACACCCGTGGTGCATGGTGGGGTGGAATTCGTCTCACCACCCACCGACGCCTCAACCATGCTCAACACCTATGATGATGATGATAGGGCACGTCAATTCTAGAGTGTGCCCAATGTGTATGACATGACCAAGCCTCAAGAGCTCGACGCTGACAAGTTCATCTCCTGGCTGCTTAAGAGCCAGCCACAATTGCTGAGGAGATGAGTTCTATTGAGGAGAACTATACCTGGCGCCTCGTAGACCTTCCACTCGACCATCATCCCATCAGACTTAATGGGGTGGCCATTGTCCTCCTTCTACTACTTGCGCTCACCGCACATGAGGGGTGGCCTGCGCACCACATGGACATGAAGTCAGCCTTCCTTAATGGTGACCTCGAGGAGGAGGTTTACGTTGCTCAACCTCCTAGGTTTGTTGTTGATGGCCAGGAGTAGAAGGTGCTAGACAGCTGCTTATTGCCGCTTGGGTTCCATCGCAGCACATCAGAGCATGCCGTGTACGTGCACGGTGTTGGCCCCTCTCGCCTCCTGACGGGCATATATGTCAATGATCTGATCAAGACCAAAGAAGGCATCACGCTAAATCAGGTGGCATATGCGGCAAAGATCATTAAAATGAGTGGCATGGAGGATTGCAATCCGTGCCATGTTCCACTGGAGCCGTGGTTCAAACTGAGCAAGTGAGCACGATTATTAGCACAGATTACAAATAACTTCTCTGTGATTTCGTTTCTCTATCCCTACTCGGCTACTCCCTCCAAAGTCCAAAAGGAGCAATCATATACAACTATACAAGACATGCCTCCTTGGATATGATTACCTCAACACAACTAACACAAGATTCCAAACAACATTCTGCATCCAATTAACGAGCTGCATTAGAAGAATATGGCAATCACACACTTCTGCTCCCTCCAGTCCATTAAACAAAGCACCCTAGTGGCCACTCTTCAGAGAGATTCCGTGCTTACTATACAACACATTCAGACAAGCTCTGCCTGAATACATCTTGAGATGGTCCCCTGCAGGCACTACCTGCGTGGAAAAGATGGGGCATGGAGGCGCAGCACGCCTGTTCAATTGCTTGCGGTTCCTCGGCGGTGCGTGCGCCTTGTTCTCGAGCAGCAGCAATGATAATCCGGCATGGCTGGATGGATGGGGGAAGAAGGGGAGGTTGAAATCATGCCTCATGCTGCATTCCTGCAGGTGTTGCTGCTGCTTTTCTTCGCCATTGCAGGCTTAACGAGTGCCAGTTGGGGCCTCTCTGGTAAAGCAGTTGGAGTGGAGCCTTTCAAGAATTCAAGTGTGTGTATGGTACTTCAGGGTGGTTTATGGACTATGGATTATTAAGATGGTGTGATCTAGCATTTCAGGCCTCAAGAAGCAATGCAGTGTAGATTGAATCGATAAGGACAGTGGGATTAAGCACCTAAGAAATCATCCAATTCGCTCACGCTAATATTGACTCCTAGCCATTACTAATGTAATTTAAGAAAGTTACGGCGTGCTAGTCTTTTTACTGATCTGAAAGGAAGTTCATTCTAGATTGTGATCCATATTCTACACTAAACCAAATGACTATCTAGTACCTACGTACGCAATATCCAAGCCGCCATAACAAAGAACAGATTTAGAACACACGTCCTCAGTTCGTATCCTCTTGTGGCAAGGAATGCGCGCGTTCATCATTAGTAGCCCGAAAGCATACTTAAAGCAAAAAGAAAGTTGCTTAAAAGGCGTCCTGTAAAATAACAGTGCTCTGAAATACTTGGGGGGAGAGACTATCATTGAGCCCCTTGCTAGCCTGAATAAACAGGATTAATTAAGGTTGTGTCTCACTCTCATCTTCTGCATTTCTAAAGCTCATCCAAAAGATCAAGACATCATTCCATCTCTCTACACCTCCTCATGATTCTGCTCCCCTTTCACCTTGCCACTACAAGAATTGAAGTAGAAGCAAAGCCTCACTCCCATTTGCTTTGCTTGCTTACTCCTACCTCCTCTATATAAACACAAGCAATACAGGACACACTCACCTGCACACTTATGTGACCTGCAACTGCAAGCTCAAGCTTCTACTGAAGGTGCAGCTCGTAGCTTGGCTAAGACCATGGCAATGGCGGCGGCGGCGGTGGTGATGGTGATCGCTCTTCTGCTGGTGCCCAACCTTGGGCAAGCGCAGGAGAGGCCCGCGGAGGCCCACCCCCACGGGCTCCCCTTCGAGAGCCCGCTCGCGCTGTCGCCGGCGGCGTACGAGTTCTTCCACCCCAGCGAGCGAGCCCGTCGCGGCCATGGTGGCGTCGCTCCGGCGCTCTCGCCGCGCGGGCAGATGAGGGAGTCGGCGATCCGGGGCGGCGCGTCGACAGCGAGCGTAGCGAGGGCCGACCAGGAGGAAGGGGGCGTGGCGCCCGTCAGGCCGGCCCGGTGCGGCGCCGCCCGCGCCGGCGTGGTGGCAGGAGTTTTCTTCGGCGCCGCGGTGGTGGCGGCGGCGGCTCTCGGGCTGGCGCGAAGTCGAATGCTTAGTGGGCCGATGGGTCCCACGGGCTGGTTAGCTACGTACGTACGCGTGTAGTAGATTTCGGTGGCTTTGGGTGGGCCTAGATACTTGGCCCACGGACGTGGGCTGTACTGCTAGTGTGTAAATTTGGAATATTTTGTGGGGTCGAGAGAAGCTTAGCAAGATGCTCTTTTGGGAAAGGCGGAAAAATGCAAGCGTACGCTTCCACCGTTTGAATGTGCAGTATAGCCTAGAGAAAGCCTTTGTTTCAAATCTCTTGCGTTTGCAGGTCCACGTCCGCAAATTAAGGGCATGTTCTTTTCGGTTGCAGCTTGTGAATTTTAGACTGTTCGTATGAGAGATTACAGAGTAACTGAAACTCACATGCGGTTTTTGCAGATATAAATAAACTCACATGCGGTTGTTGCAAGCCAAAGCGTATCGACGAGGCCCATCTGACACAAGTCAATGACGACTAGCCTGCGCTACTGATGGCACAGGTATGCTCTCTCACTGTGACCGCTGAGAGTGCGACCGATGCCGTTGCGCTCAATGAAGTGCATGCTTAGGTGCATTTAGGCCGCGAGGATGATCACCACAATGACATATGGTACCTCGACACCAGTGCCAGCAGCCACATGACGAGTTGCAAGGACGTCTTCGCCGAGCTCGACACCCACGTTGTTTTCGATGAAGTAGCACAGTGGGACTGGGTTTGTCGGGTCACGACACACGGGGGTGATGAGTCGACAACACCCGAAGCGGCGAGTCGCATACCCACCCTAGGGCCACTAACACTGGCATGTGGACAAGACGCGACAACACCCGTGGCGCATGGTGGGGTGGAATTCGTCTCACCACCCACTGACGCCTCAACCATGCTCAATGCCTATGATGACGATGATAGGCCACGTCAATTCCAGAGTGTGCCCAACGTGTATGACATGACCAAGCCTCAGGAGCTTGATGCCGACAAGCTGCATCTCCTAGCTGCTTAAGAGCCAGCCACATTTGCTGAGGAGATGAGTTCCATTGAGGAGAACCGTACCTGGCGCCTCGTAGACCTTCCACTCGGCCATCGTCCCATCAGACTTAATGGGGGTGGCCATCGTCCTCCTTCTACTACTTGCGCTCACCGCACATGAGGGGTGGCTTGCGCACCACATGGACATGAAGTCAGCCTTCCTTAATGGTGACCTCGAGGAGGTTTACGTCGCTCAACCTCCTGGGTTTGTTGTTGATGGCCAGGAGTAGAAGGTGCTAGACAGCAGCTTATTGTCGCTTGGGTTCTATCGCAGCACATCAAAGCATGCCGTGTACGTGCACGGTGTTAGCCCCTCTCGCCTCCTCATGGGCATATATGTCGACGATCTGATCAAGACCGAAGAAGGCATCACGCTAAATCAGGTGGCATATGCGGCAAAGATCATTAAAATGAGTGGCATGGAGGATTGCAATCCGTGCCATGTCCCATTGGAACCGCGGTCTAAACTAAGCAAGGTGAGCATGGCACCTCCGACGGATGCGATGGTGTACAAGAGCATCGTAGGCAGCCTTCGGTACCTAGTACACACGTGCACAGATATATCATTCGTGCTGGGCTATGTGAGCCGGTTCATGGAGAAGCCGACCATCGAGCACCTATCTGCCATGAAGAGAATTTTTTTCCGATACATCGCTGGCACATGCCACTTTGGTTGCCGCTACGTGAGAAAGACGAAAGAACCACAGTTGGTCAGCTACAGCGACAACGACATGGCGGGTGATGTTGACACCTGCAAGAGCACCACAGGTGTGTTGTTCTCCCTCAGCAAGAATATGGTTTTCCATAACCAAAGTAAGCATATTGATACGAGGTATCATTTCATTTGGGAGTGCGTTGAGAGTAGGAAAGTTGAGGTCGAATTCATTAGCACCGACGAGCAGCTTGCGGATATCTTGATGAAGGCGTTGAGACGCATCAGGTTTCAGGAGTTACACGCAAGTATTGGGCTCGTCGAAGTTAAGCAAGTGCATGAGGTTCCTCGTTGAGATCAACAAGATTAGGGAGTGATTTGTTGAGATAATCTTGTTGCCTCTTCACCTTATATATTCATTAGATGATTGCATGGCTGCATGAGTGGAAGTCAAAGTAGAACAATTGCGTTTTCATTTAGATAATTGTGTTTCCATTGATAATTAGTATTCACGTGTGAGAGTGTTCACATGTGTTTTCATTGATAATTAGTATTCACATGTGAGAGTGTTCTCACTCATGTGCTCATATATAAATAGATGATTAATAGAAGAGAAGAGTATCCCAGTTACAAATCATTTATGTGTTTGTGTGTGTTAGGAGTAGGCACAGCTATCATGATCATGTTCACCTCCTTAAAAGTTGCACAAGCCAATCTTTTCTTCTTCCCTTTTGGATAATGGCCCTGTTCTTTTCAGCTTCTAAAAGCTGCTTTTCGGTTTTTTTACAGTAACTAACTTTTAAACGAAGTATTTTTTTTAAGATAGAGTCTACTAGTTAATTGTAGTACATACTTCACTGACTTCATTTATATCGGCAAAAACCGCACGTGAGTTTCTGTTACTCTGTAATCTCTCGTACAAACAACCTAAAAGTCACAAGCCGCAACCAAAAACCATAAATCGCAGCCAAAAAGAGCAGGCCCAATGTACTATCGCTTCATTCTTGTTTCTCTAGGCCTATGGGCTTTCCCTTTTGATGACTTCATGTAGCCATTGTTGAGAAGCTAGTTGTAGTGTACTGTACTGTACCAAGTAATTGTTTCCCCCCTCTCCTAAAAAATAGTTGTTTCTGGTGAAAATGAGCCTGTGAACTCTCTAAAACACGCTGAGAATTTCTGCAGGCAGAATCTGTAAACAAAGGGAGAGAAACAAAAAACCATCTCCACTGTCATGTAATCATGTCGCATCAGTTACCACTAAATATTCTTCTCAGATGTCATCGGCATTGATTGAGTGCTTTGTGCTTACAATATGAAATCCGAATCTCATGACGAGAAAGAGATAGAAGAGAGCATTCATTTTCCTTATCAGTTCTCTTTCACAGTGTCACGCACGATTATTAGCACAGATTACAAATAACTTCTCTGTGATTTTGTTTCTCTATCCCTACTCGGCCACTCCCTCCAAAGTCCAAAAGGAGCAATCATATACAAGACATGCCTCCTTGGATATGATTACCTCAACACAACTCAACTAACACAAGATTCCAAACAACATTCTGCATCCAATTAACGAGCTGCATCAGACAGGCATCTTAGCTAGCATGGCAGTTAATTAACCTTCAGACACATCAGAAGAATGTGGCAATCACACACTTCTGCTCCCTCCAGTCCATTAAACAAAGCACCCTAGTAGCCACTCTTCAGAGAGATCCGTGCTTACTATACAACACATTCAGACAAGCTCTGCCTGAAAACATCTTGAGATGGTCCCCTGCAGGCACTACCTGCGTGGAAAAGATGGGGCATGGAGGCGCAGCACGCCTGTTCAATTACTTGCGGTTCCTCGGCGGTGCGTGCGCCTTGTTCTCGAGCAGCAGCAATGATAATCCGGCATGGCTGGATGGATGGGGGAAGAAGGGGAGGTTGAAATCATGCCTTATGCTGCATTCCTGCAGGTGTTGCTGCTGCTTTTCTTCGCCATTGCAGGCTTAACGAGTGCCAGTTGGGGCCTCTCTGGTAAAGCAGTTGGAGTGGAGCCTTTCAAGAATTCAAGTGTGTGTATGGTACTTCAGGGTGGTTTATGGACTATGGATTATTAAGATGGTATGATATAGCATTTCACTCCTCAAGAAGCAATGCAGTGTGGATTGATTGAATCGATAAGGACAGTGGGATTAAGCACCTAAGAAATCATCCAATTTGCTCACGCTAATATTGACTCCTAGCCATTACTAATGTAATTTAAGAAAGTTACGGCGTGCTAGTCTTTTTACTGATCTGAAAGGAAGTTCATTCTAGATTGTGATCCATATTCTACACTAAACCAAATGACTATCTAGTACCTACGTACGCAATATCCAAGCCGCCATAACAAAGAACAGATTTAGAACACACGTCCTCATTTCGTATCCTCTTGTGGCAAAGAATGCGCGCGTTCATCATTAGTAGCCCGAAAGCATACTTAAAGCAGAAAGAAAGTTGCTTAAAAGGCGTCCTGTAAAATAACAGTGCTCTGAAATACTTGGGGGGAGAGACTATCATTGAGCCCCTTGCTAGCCTGAATAAACAAGATTAATTAAGGTTGTGTCTCACTCCTCATCTTCTGCATTTCTAAAGCTCATCCAAAAGATCAAGACATCATTCCATCTCTCTACACCTCCTCATGATTCTGCTCCCCTTTCACCTTGCCACTACAAGAATTGAAGTAGAAGCAAAGCCTCACTCCCATTTGCTTTGCTTGCTTACTCCTACCTCCTCTATATAAACACAAGCAATCCAGGAGACACTCACCTGCACACTTATGTGACCTGCAACTGCAAGCTCAAGCTTCTACTGAAGGTGCAGCTCGTACCTTGGCTAAGACCATGGCAATGGCGGCGGCGGCGGCGGCGGTGATGGTGATCGCTCTTCTGCTGGTGCCCAACCTTGGGCAAGCGCAGGAGAGGCCCGCGGAGGCCCACCCCCACGGGCTCCCCTTCGAGAGCCCGCTCGCGCTGTCGCCGGCGGCGTACGAGTTCTTCCACCCCAGCGAGCGAGCCCGTCGCGGCCATGGCGGCGTCGCTCCGGCGCTCTCGCCGCGCGGGCAGATGAGGGAGTCGGCGATCCGGGGCGGCGCGTCGACAGCGAGCGTAGCGAGGGCCGACCAGGAGGAAGGGGGCGTGGCGCCCGTCAGGCCGGCCCGGTGCGGCGCCGCCCGCGCCGGCGTGGTGGCAGGAGTTTTCTTCGGCGCCGCGGTGGTGGTGGCGGCGGCTCTCGGGCTGGCGTACGCGGCGGCGCGGCGCCGCGTGGCGCACGGCGACGCCGAGGTGGCGGGCGCGAAGTCGAATGCTTAGTGGGCCGATGGGTCCCACGGGCTGGTTAGCTACGTACGTACGCGTGTAGTAGATTTCGGTGGCTTTGGGTGGGCCTAGATACTTGGCCCACGGACGTGGGCTGTACTGCTAGTGTGTAAATTTGGAATATTTTGTGGGGTCGAGAGAAGCTTAGCAAGATGCTCTTTTGGGAAAGGCGGAAAAATGCAAGCGTACGCTTCCACCGTTTGAATGTGCAGTATAGCCTAGAGAAAGCCTTTGTTTCAAATCTCTTGCGTTTGCAGGTCCACGTCCGCAAATTAAGGGCATGTTTTTTCGGCTGCAGCTTGTGAATTTTGGACTGTTCGTATGAGAGATTACAGAGTAATTGAAACTCACGTGCGGTTTTTGTAGATATAAATAAAGTCAGTACAATATGTACTACAATTAATTAGTAGATACATCTTAAAAAGATATTCCGTTTAAAAGCTAGTTACTGTAGAAAAGCCAAAAGTTGAAGCCAAAAATTGAAAAAGAACAAGCCCTAAATGTCGACATCAGGTTTTACCCTTAGGTATAGCGTTAAGAATTAACAATAACGTGACATAGTAGTCCCACAACGAACTTGGAGCCAAAATCATGTTGCAAAAGCGACTTGGCAGCAAAGATTTTTACCCGGTGATCGACGAACATAATGAACAGTCAATCCGAAACTTTGTTCTTACAGCACTAGCAGTTTAATTATGGGAACAATCTTAAACGGAAGACCGTAAGTGGCATTGATCGGGATAAATATAGGTCATTGGCCCATCCATGCATGCATGCAACTATCATATCTTATTCAATCTTTTGAAGCAAAACGAAACGTTATGACCAGGTTGTCATGCTCCTCCACTCTTTGTAATGTCCAATTCGATCTTGAATTTACCATCCCCGAGAGCTAAGGTACATAACGAGTCGGCCAAGCGTCAAGTCCACTGCCATGTTCCATGCACGAGTCTTGTCAGCTGCGCGGCGCCTTCTACCTTCTAAGCATGAAGAGTAGGCCGGCTGCACCATCCATATATTCATTAAACTATAAGCCATAATCCACAATCTAAAAGAATAGGCATATTAAGGAAATGGAGCCTCTTCAGTCTCCAACTTCCAAATGCCATTTATATATTATGTTGCTTAGATATTATTAAGGCAGCAATGATCGATCATTCCTCTTTAACATGTACTACAAAGGGCAGACCAGCAATGAGGTGGTAAATTCGAAGCAACGCGAGCTAGCTCCCAAGTTTCCATGACCATGCCACCATGGGATGGGGTTAGCCTATCTCTTATTCATGAGGACTAGCTAGCTTATTGTAATAATATAGAAAATATAGACAACACGATTGTTGTTGTGTTGATGTTGTAATGTAGGCAAAGGACCAATTATACATAGAGTACGCATGACCAAGGTTATCAAAACCGGGGGCACCAGTTTTTAAAAATTTTCAGTAGTTTTTGGACCAAAAGCTTCAAATAAAAATTCAATTTTCAAATGAAAATGTCTGAAACTGGTGTAAATCGGAGACAAAATCAGACTAAATTGGAATAAAACGAAATATTTGAGACTGATTTGTACTCTAATGGAAGTGCTCTGTTAGGACCAATTTTCACCGATTTTCAACAATTTTCGGTCGATTTTTATAACCCTGTGAATGACACGCGAGTGCAGGACGGCAGTACTAAACCTATACCAAGTTACTAACACTAATACATATATATAACCTTATCAGAGGTGAGCCACTTTGTATTCCTGATCCTAATTGATGAACCAAGCTGTCGAGTTGTGTACCTTGGTAAATATATAACTATTGAGGAATTAAAGTGAAAACGAAAATATAAAGGAGTAGAGGGGCACCAGATTGGGTGAGAAGGCCCCCAGAAATCTCCTCATTTCTTCCTCTCCAATCCCTAACATCCCAAATCCAAATCTCTCCAACTTACAACACAACCTGATCGGTACTAAAAAAAACCACCTCTGTACGTGTTTCCAAGAGACACCGATTATCTGCATTCTTTATTTGTTATGATAGCTTTTCTCCAGAGATACCAATTCAAGGCTTCGTTATGAGTTCATGGTGCTTGTGAGATTAGAGCTTGTGCACGCGCTGACAGCCTAAATGCCTAATGACTACAACATTACAGAAAGAAAAAAACTTACTAATTAAATAGCCAGAGTTCTTTCATATAGAATTGACATTCCGATGGCTACGATATGTTCTTTTGTGCAGTTATATTTCTACTGAAACTACACCATGAGTTTTGAGTTGCCTCACAGTGTAACTTCCGTCCAATTGATAAACCGAACACCATTTATTGGTTTTGCTTCATTGTTCCTTTGTTCTCTACGCTCATGTGAGGTTGCCATGTAACTTTCTGCACATAAAGCTGTGTATAGGGATGTTGTTCAGTGAAACCTCCTAGTGCTGGGGAAAAAAAGCTGCAGTTAAAAGCAAGCTGTGGGAAATAATAATATAGGTCGCCAGGCGCTCCTGCGCGCATGCAGATTGAAATTTGTTAACCAGCAAACCAAATCCCTATACCTATATTATTATTTCCCACAGCTTGCTTTTAACTGCAGCTTTTTTTTCAGCACTAGGAGGTTTCACTGAACAACATCCCTATACACAGCTTTATGTGCAGAAAGTTACATGGCAACCTCACATGAGCGTAGAGAACAAAGGAACAATGAAGCAAAAGCTGCGGATCAACGCTATTCCTGTAAGGACATGATCTCACCACACACATCATGGCAACTGACCTTTCGAATATTTCAGGGAGCAATTGAATTCCGACACTCCATAAAACGCATTGCTAACACCGGATATTAGATTGAATATGAACCGTGCCTTAACAGGCTTTGAGGGTAGTAGGCCCTTAAGTTACATCCAGGTCCCAGTTTAGGGGAACAATTTGTAGCAGAAGAGGCATTGTTCGGGATAAATAGGTCATTGATCCATCCAACTATTATCTTGTTCGACCTTTTTTAAAAAGCAAAATAAAACATCATGTTCAACTATGGGTACAAAGAAACGTTAAGAGTACATTGGTAATAATTTAGCACAACAACGACATGAACAGTCGTGCTCCGCCCTGCTCACTTGTTATATCCAAGATAGTGCTTGAATTACCATCCACGAGAGCTAAGGTATACCACAAGTCGTCCAAGGGTCTCATCCACTGCCTTGTTCCATACATGAGCCAAGTCAGTAGAGCTTCTGCCGGTGATCTCACTAGGCTGCACCATAGAGGAAAGAATCGGTCCTCAAAATGCTATATTACATTATGATTATTTGCATACGAGAAAACTGCAATGATCGTTCCTACTTAACATGAATAAAAGGAATTCCTACAATAAGGTGAAAAATTCAAAGAAATTCTACCATAGTCTGTGTTCCAAGCAGAAAGGAAAAACTGTAGGCGATGTCTAGAGAACACCTGGTTTTTCTATATATAAAAAATCATCCATCGGATCCTTCATCTAGTGCATTTCGTCACTCCCCCTTCTTCCTTATATATTCACATCCTCACTCCTCCTAAAAACACTCATGCTCAATAGCAAACCCCCGAAATTTGAATACCTCTTGTTTACTAGAAAATCATCACCAGATGGTGTTTAAATATATTGGGTCGTAAGGTAACGTTTCTTTTGAAATGAACAGAGCATGGGTTGTGGTTAGCCTAACACTCACTGAGGAGGTTCCTCATAAGATAGAAACTGGCACAAGCAACAAAGTGCAACGAACAACTTTCCACGGTTCACAAAGTTGCTGAGGTTCATGTAAGGGAACAATGGATTTATTACTAATAATATGATGCTATCTATGCCCCCATGAAAAAGATTACAAATCCATGTTAATAGGCGTACCACTGTCAGGCTTGTGATTCTAGTGCTATTTCTAGTCATCAGATCCATTATAAAGATAGTCTAAACACAAAAGATTCACAACTTCACAATATTTCATGAAATGATAGTTTGCATCTACTAGAACATATTTGTCTATGGACCATGTTCCGGTGTCGCCGGATGTGGTGATTACAATCCATTCGATCACCGATTTTGGTATGAACGTTGCAAGTCTTTATCTTCATATAAGAAAACTGCTATACGTTTATTTATCTTGCCATCAACTTTTAGCCCCCCATATCATGGCATTCTTCTATTTATTCATATTCTAGCATGACCTATTTATTGTGACTCACACATACAGTTTACTACAGTGGCAAAGTGTAACATCCCATTTTGGGAGCTTTGATTTTTGCTTGAATAAAATTTCAATTTGAATTGCATTCAAAGTTCAAAGTCAAATTCAAAAAATTTCAGGCTGAATTTCAAATATTCCCAAAGCCCAAACCTTCCTTAAGCTTGGTCGGTTAGCTCAGCCCATCCTCCCCTCTCCCCTGGCCCACCAGTCCTTTGGTCCAGCCCAAGCCGGCCTATGCCGTCTTCCCATCGCCCAGCCCACGTCCACCGCACCCACCTACGCCACAGTGTTGCGCTGCCCGTCCCTATGTGCCACTGTGCCCCGCCACCCGTGCGCCGCCCTTGCCCGGACCCCCTCTCCTCCCTCTCGACGCCACGCCGCGCCGCGTCGCCCCTCGTGCCCAAGATCCGCGCTCCCGACTGTTGCCTTCGTGCATCCCCTCCGCCTTTACTCCTCTTTGCGCCGCATGCCGAGCTCCGCCCTTGTGCCTGTGCCATGCGCCGAGCGCCGCCGCCTTTGGCCCAACGGCCAACTCCCCTCTCGTGGCTATAAAACCCTCTGGTCAACTCTGCCTTGACCCCAATTGCATCCACATTGCGTTCATTGCCCCCCCCCCGGCAACTCCCCGCACCTCTCCTTCCTCGGCTCCGACCACTTCGCCACCACTGAGACCGTTGGCGAGTCCCCGCACCTCCTTTCGATTTGGCTTGTCTGGAGCACCACAAAGACATTCTGAAGACGTCTCGTGCCACGCCGACCCTCCTCATCCTCTCCGGCGAGTCGTCCACGTCATCTACCTCACCAACTGGGTCCACGCCACCAGCTCACTACACTCATCCTCGAGCTCCACCCTTGCTTCCGGTGAGTCCCTCCTAGCCTCCAGATGCTCCTCTAGCAAGTAATTAGCTTCTAGAGCCATAGTCCACTATGGTGCCATGCTCCGGCCACTGCCACCGCATAAGCTCGCCGCCGACCACCCCATGCTCCAAACTGAGCCCTGCCACCTCACCTCTACATGCGAATGCGATTTGGCACTAGGATCCAGTTTTTGACCTCCCCTCCAACCGTCGTGCCCCCTCTCGTTGGCGACGAGCTCCGCTTCTCTTTGACGGGAAAGAGAAGGCACTGTTCATGTGTAATTAGTTTAAATGCATAATTAATTAGTGTAATGACTGTGATTAGTACTTGTTAAGCCTCGCTAACGTGCGGGCCCCCACTCGTTAACAAAATATATGACATGTGGGCCCCTCCCGTTTAAACCCTGTTTAAACCGGTTAAATAAGTTTTAGCCACTGATAAGTGGGCCCATTTTACTGTGGCTACAGTATGGCCCCACCTATCAGCCCCTTGGATTTTTCCTTTAGAAAAATAAATAAAAAATGAATTAAAAAGCCACGGGTCCCATTTGTCAGCATCTATTGTCTTTTTCAGTAGAAAATAATCCAAAAAATAATTTAAATCCCATGGATCCCACCTGTCAGTGAGAGAGACTTTCTCTCCTCTGTTAATTTGGATTTAATCCAAATTTAAATTTTGGAAAGCCCATTTTCACTCATTTTAACTCCAAATTTAATGAATTTTTTCTATCATCTAAATTCAGAATCTATCTAATATCAGTAGAATTGTTCAATTTGAAGTTCATTTGAATTTTCATTTAAATTTATTTGTTTTGTTCGCATGTTTATTTGCTTTTCGATGCGATCGTCCGAGTAGAGTACGAGGACATGGAAGAGCCGCAGTATGAGACAACTCAAAATTTTCAAAACTAACCCGCTTGTGAGCCAGGTGAATCAATACTTTGATCATATTAAACCTATATTTTATACAAATTTATGTTTGTTTAAATTATCAAATTGCATGCTTTATTTATTATACAAATGTATGTTAAAGTTAAGATACATGCCTACTCAATGTTGTATTATTACACCAGCCTTTGGACACTTGAATCACATAATCCTTATCACCCTAAAAATTATAATGGTAACTTTACTAGCTATAAATCATACTTAAGCATCATGCTAGTTTTGCTTAAGTATCAGGATATTAATTTACCCTACCATCATATTTTAATCATAAAACTTATTTTGGTCAGTCATTAGAGGAAAATGACTAAGTATATTTGAGATTACTTAGTTTTGTACTTCTCAAAACCCTAAAACTTGATGGTACTATATAATAGAGAATTCTGAATTGGCTAAATCGGGGTCCGACACAAAGGAAAGAGAAAGGGGAAGGCACACAACACATCAAGTTAGTTCACATTTTTGTTCCATGTATGACTCAAAACACTCCCATACTGGAACTTCAATGTAATGCATGTTTTAAGCAATGTTCGTTGTACTTACTAAGCTGCTATTGCATAGCCTCTCTTGACAGCAAATTAATTATAAATGAGCTAGAATTTACATTGAAATTAACATTCTGATGGTTTCTAGATGTTGTATGTGCACTGTTTCTACGGAAATCACAACACGAATCTCGACATAGAGTTCACAAAGCAGGCAACAAGAATCAAATGCATCGAGAAAATGCCGACCTGGTAGGTGAAGGACGACCCGGCGGCGTCGGCGAGGGAGCGGTAGATGGTGCGGCGCTGGTGGAGCACGTAGGCTCCCATGGAGACGGAACCCAGGGCGAACCCGAGCAGACGCTCCTGCGCGCAGATCCAGACCAAACCCACAAGAAACCGAACCGAATCAATCAACCAACCAATCGAACGGGACGGACGCGGAATGGAATCAGGAGGAACCAAGCCTATTGATTTGTGGAGAACTTGGGAGTTAGGCCGGTTACCTGCGCGAGGATGCTGATCATCGCGGTGGCGGCCGCCGGGGAGACGGCGAGATTTGGGGGCAGTTTTTTCCCTTCCCTCGTACGGTTTCGACGAGCCGTGGCGAACTGGCGATGCCACGCGGGTGCTGCGTTCAGATGTGTGGTGGTCGGTCTTCAACGGCGACAATACCCTGCGCAGTGCACTCACCATATACTCTTAACTATAAAGATCATAATTTTTTTTAAAAAAATTTTAGATATATTTTATAATTTATTTCACCTATATATAAAATTCTAAGTTTAAATTCATTCTATTTAAGAGCAGCAAAAAAGATAAAATTTTGACAAATTTGAATTCTTTGCATTTGTCAGTTTTTTCTTTTTTGTGTGACTACTAACATATAATGAATCTAAACTTAAAATTTTATATATAGTTAAAGTTTAGAAATGCATATAAAATTTTCTTAAAATTTTATATTACTTTTTTAGTTAAAATGTTCCGTAAATACATCCCAAGTTGCATATATGTTGCCGTCCTCAACAATGCAGCGCTGGTAGGTGCAACGCCACCGGTGCTGTGGGCTAGCTGGTTAGACTGGGCATTCATAGATGCAGCTTCGGCAGTACTGCTGAACGCATAGGCAAATTTATCCACAGCCTGAGTCGAAACGCCACGCGCACAAATGGCCTTCACATCCACAGCGTTACCAACGCAAAGCTGAGCACCCCAAACAAGTTAACCATCATACGGGGTGATCGGTTAGGCTTAAAAGCTCATGACTTATGGCTGAAAACACTGTAGCTGACAGAGGCTTATTTCGCATAATTAAATTTAAAAAAAATAAAAATATAAAAAATATGTTACCCCAATATGTATAATACAAACGAATATGGGAAAAAAAGAACCGGTAAAAAAGCTCAACAAAAAACCAAAATTTCAGAAAAAGACGAAATTTATGAATAGTGCAAAAATAAGCCAGAAGCCAAAAGCTAAGCCGAACATATCATATGCCGTGATGAATGATTAACCAGGAACAGCTCCATCTAAAATGGGATTGGCATAAACACGAGCCCGAGAACAGTGAGAATCAGGAGCCGGGTATTTACATCGGAGGAGTGTGATTTGATCGTAATCAACAAGCTTCAAATTTGGGCTCGTCTTCGAAGAGCAGCGTGTCAGAACTACAACAAGCTATCACAAGGAGAATCCAAACACCGACACCGACTTAGTGCTTCTATGCTATTTACAGGCCTAACTATACTCCAGGGTGGTACCCACTGGGCGCCATGTTTTCCAGTCTCGGCATGCTTCTCCTCGAGCCCCACTCCTGGCAGCATTCAAGAGCTAGTCGAAGGGCGGTGCCCAAGCCAAGAACGATAAGAACACCTGCGAACATCAGCTAGTTTAAGTCAACGAGCAACATCCTACATGTGGCACCTTCTTCAAGAGAAAAAAAATATTGATTGTGGATGGAAGTGGGAAATTCTAGCTCCGGATCAATGGCGGAGCCACAAAATTTTTATAGAGGGAGACATACAGTAGGAAGTATATGATAACATGTGCCAAATGATACATTTTCTACTAAATTGTAGTGTTATTTCGCGTGTACAAACATGATTCTGGCAAGAACACCTAGTTATTAGTCAGTCATTTCTACGATTCATTTTTTATCCAGATTTGTTGGGCAGTTACTTGTCCTCCTCTGCATGTACCTTACTCGTGCAGACCCTAAGCCACCAAGATTATTAGAGGCAGACAAAATCAAATTAATAGGCTCGACGTTCTGCAAACATGATAGTACTTGAAAGTGGAATGGCACTAGAAGGAAAAAGTATTAACAATAACATCGGATGTAATTCAATTTCCATGAGCAACTTGTTGTAACATTGCTTTTACAGGAATTAAGTTTAGTCCCACGCTCTGCTTGCCCAATTTGGAGGCATACAAACTTAGGTTGGATGTTTTGACTTTGGGCAGCTTGTTTCTTAATAAAATAGGAGAATACTCATTCCTCCCTTGCCAAAGAAGACAAACTGTATGACTAAGTGCGAAAGAAAGGTAACCCTCCACTTCCTCTATCTCAAATTTCACGTCAACAAAAGGTAAATAGTAACAGAACTGTAAGGGATATGTGGGATTTGGTACACCAAAAAATTGTTCCATACCAATTATTATGTTCACAGGAAGTGCGGAAACACCAAGAGAAACAGATATCAGCACATCCAATAAGAGCCCACCAATCAGAATTGCAAATGCAACCCAAAGTGGGCTAAACCATCCCTGCACAAAAATAGAGAAAGAGCATCAAATATGAAGCAGAAAGAAGTGCAAAGTTCAGCACAATTGAAAACTTGCACATGATGATTTAATTAGTAATTTATTTCTGCAGCCAGATAGTCAAATTAATGCATTTGTTTCTTTTTCTCGTATCCACAGTTATAAAAATACCCTTTCACGTCCTCCTCGGCCCCTTCCATAAGCTGAATCAACCCTCCAAACCCAATAACTTGTCTGCTCAATGAAAACAAGCAAAATTTTCACTACGAGAAAGAGGAAGTCGATTTATACTTTTTGGGCACAGTGCCTACTGCAATTTCAGGAGGACCTTTAGTTATTTAACTGTGGAATGGAGATATTCGAAGTACAGTCAATAGAAGATGACATATATAATGAAATATTCTTCAAACTAAAAACATATAAAAGCTAACAATAGGTGATAAACTTAGCTCAACACAAGTATAGCTCAGACAAATTTTACTATAACTAACAATGGATAAACACAGGATGTATACATTTCCGAAATACATCTTGAAAATGATATAAGATAAGGTGCAAAATTGTAAACATACACTTGCTTGTATCTCTGGAGGGGGGATATTTACAGCAACCTGCCTGTGTAGTAAACAACTTCAGTAAATCAAAATAATTCTCAACAGCCAAAAACCATATAAGAAGAAGACTTACTGGCATATCTCACACTTGTTTGAACCTCTAGTACGAAACCAAACATCAATACATGTGCGGTGAGCTTTTGAAAGATCACCTCGACATCGGCATCCAAGGTCTACCAAAGGTTCTTCTGTCTTCTGCTGACAAACTCTGCAGTGGAAGTATCATATATTAAACCTTCAGAAGAAATAAAAAGGTAATCAGCAACATTGAGGTCACAGGAAAATGTAAATTTTGAAGGTACAGATGGTAACAAAAAAGCGACATTGGTGCGCAGTTTTCACAAGACTGTCACGACCTATATACTGGCCACACATTGCCTAAAAAATAAAACAAAACACGGACCTTGTAACTGGGTGGCATTGCAATGTCTACAGGTAAGAATCGTTTCTAAACCAAGCAGGTGCAAACGTGGCTATATGTTAACTTACATCATTCAACAATACAGGTCAACGTTATATCAGTATGAGGGAACAAAAGCTTTAGCACCAAAGCATTGTGTATTGCACCTGTCAAACCAGTGACCTAAAGCACGAACTCCCCGAGCACTGCTAGCTATCATGACTTTTACCTGCCTATACTTCTAAAAAAAGGGGAAAAACAGGCAAACGGATCATAAGGAACCAGAACTGCATTGGCATATATAAGATAACATTGTTATCAAGACGCAAGATTCCCTTAAATAAATAAGACTATAACATAAAGAACCAGGATGGCTTAAGCCAGTAAGGCACAAGGGAACAGAATGGATGTGTCAGTTTTACTGCAAACAATCAAAAGATACTTTGCCTCTCATTATTGTTTGCTGAGCTGTTGTTGTAACGAGTAAATTAAAAGATTTCCATAAAACATCAGTGCATCATAAAGAAGTGGTGAAATACACGTGTGTCAGAGTTGGTACACTAAATCTTTAGCCCAAGCATTTTTCACCAAGGCACTAGGCGCTAGTCGGGTGGTAGACCAGTGCCTAGCGCCTAATCGCCAATTAGGCGGGCCTAGGCAGCAGCCTAGGTGGGATAAATCAGCTAGGTGGGCTAGGCGGGAGGGTATCACCTAGCACCTAGGCAGCCAGCGCTAGTCGGGTGGTAGACCAGCACCTAATCGCCGATTAGGCGGGCCTAGTTGGCTAGGCAAGAGGGTATCACCAAGTGCCTAAGCGGACACCTTTTAGAACACTGAGCCCAATTGGCATAACTCTAGTACTGACTATCAAACATCAGCATGCCGCCTCACAGTTTTTACCTGCAACCTTATAGCAGCTGGATAGATTTTCACAGCTAAGAACTAAACAATATAGAACAATTTATTGAAGCCATCCACATGCAATAATACTGCCCTAGTCTATAATAACAATGTACTAAGTATATATAAGAACATAGAGCCTGCTTGGTGAAGCTTGAGCTCAAAGTTGCTGTCAGCTTAAGCTACTCCAATTAAATCAATTATTGGTGTTGCTTCTTAAATAAGGGCCAACCCGAACAGCATTGAAAAGCTTAACCTGACTCCCCAGATTACAAACTTATAGGAATTAGGGATAAATAATGAATTAGCATCTTGTCCCTTAGATAACTTCAAACTACAAGTGCATAATTTATTAGATGTTTGTTTGATAAATTCAGCTATTAACCACCTATAATTTTTTTTCTCTTGGTCCCATTTGCACACCCTACTGCAGTGTAGTAATATATTACCATCCTGAGAGCCAGTAGCTAGAGGAAGGACAACATTAAGGAAGATGCTAACGAATTAACAATTAACATCTTCATGGTGCTACTGCTCAGATGTGATAACTGACGAGCTATCTCTCAGTAACTATTGCTGCCACATGGCTGCCACATCAAAAACCGTTGATAGTATCACATATAGAAAGCCAACCAGAATAATCATATAGCCAATCGACATGATCCATGTGATCAGAGACTGTAAGAAACGCATGACTGTATGAGAATTACATGACAAGAGTGTCCGTAGCATGAGCAAATTACAATATTTAGGCCCTTCTTTTCCCTTCAGGTTGATACACCTAGATAGACAAAGGGATCGGCAAAGCCCTAGGATATAGTTCGACTACGAAATGGCCAATTATTAAATCTAACGTAGCAAGCACACAAAATCGAGACAATCCTCAGCCACAAACGTTTCCCCTCTCCTCCTCGATTCGCAATTCACCAAAAAGATCAGAGCTTTGGGACAGGGTTCCACCAAAGACCCAACATTTCACAACAGAAGGAAACAAAACCCCCCAGCGACGGTCTACCTGCATTGCTCGTCGAAGCTATCCGACCTCGCCAGCTCAACCTCCTTTGTGGAAGCCACTGCGGCCACGGCCCTGTCGTCCCCGACCTCCAGACAGGCCGGAGAAGCCGGGGCGGCACCCTTCGGCTCGGGCGACACCTCCTCCGGCTGCGAGATCACGACGGTAACCACCGCCGCCCCCGGCGCCGGCGCCTCCGCCGCGGCCACGGCCACCTCCTGCTGCGGCGCCTGCTGCAGGGCCTGGTCAGTGCCAGGGCCCGGGCCCGCGCCGGGCTCCGATCCGGCGCTGCCGCCGCTCGACATGGGCTCCCTGCCTCCCAGCCTGCCTGCCTACTCCTCTGCGGCTTTCCGTCGAACACCTCGCGTGCGAGACGGTTTCCTTTCGCGGAATGGAAGGGCGGGGGCGCACCTACTCCCTGCGGCTACTGGCTGCGGCGAGAGACGGGCGGTGGGGGCCGACACCGGCGGGGGATGGGGATGGGTGGGGGAGGCCGCGGCCTGCGGGTGCGAATCCGAATAAGTATGGGGGATTCGCGCACATGCTGAATGTGACTGACGGGTGGGGTTATGGGTTGCGGGGCGTGGTTGTCAGTGAGACAGCGTCGGAGAGCGATACGTAGGGGAGTCGCGGCGGATTCGGATCTGGTGTAGGGAGGATGTACGGGCCATTGCATAGTGTGAGGATTATGCGACCGAAAGTCGTAGTACTTGGCTACTTGCTGCAAAACGGTACAAATGTACTGTACTTGCCTGGATCTGGCTGAACGACGATGCACTGGGAGCTAGTTTGGCTGTTCCTGTCGAATTCTGTTTTCGGTTTCTATTTAGAAAAGAGTATAAGTTAATATAAACATCTAATTTTTAAAAAATATTTTTTTTATTTTTCTTACTACTGTCTCATTTTAGATATAAGATAGGGGTTCACGTAGTGGTGCAGCCAGCCGCTGGCTAGGCCTCGGGCATAGTTCACTAGAATTTTGATCTAGTGTGGCACTATTGATGTTGCTACAGTGTTCTTGTAAGAAATTTTGATTTGGGCCTTAGATCATTGCCCCGACAACCCAAGGTCCAGCTCCACCTCTAGGTTTATGGGTGCATCACGCTTCCTACTCTCGCTCCCGTCACACGTAGTATCATTTCCTTGCTTTTTTCACCGTTTGCCTTATTCTTTTAAAAGTCACTTTTTTCCGTTATTACTATTTATTTTTAGTTAAAAATCATAAATTACAGTAAAAAGTATTAGTAAAAATCAATACGAACGTCCCTTAATCCAGGACTCCTAGGCAGGTTAAAGATTTGCATTAGATGCGTGGAATGGAGAATTCTTGTGAAAATTTTTGAAATTTTTGACCATTTTCTCTAAACGTTTTGCAAATTTTTTCTTTATAAAAATCGTGCATTTTAGACATGTCCGCCCTCCAAATAGGGTCTAAGCTCTGAATCTCAACGTAACGGGCTCAAGATCGAACATGCCACTTTTCTAAGCAAGGTCGTTCTCATGTATAAAAAAAATACAATGCAGGAGAAACCTCACATCTTTATCTTACAGAATAGAGTATGATATAGAACACTAGACTACGTGGGCATGCAGTGCAATGTAGGAAAATGTCTACGTGCTACCGAATACAAATTGGTTGTGAAAGCTCGACGAGGCAGCCCTGATCAATATGGCTTCAGCTTATTTTTACACTATTCATAAATTTCGTCTTTTTCTGAACTTTTGGCTTTTTTTGAGTTTTTTTACCGGTTCTTTTTTTCTCGTATTTGTTTACATTATACGTGATGGGCTAATATGTTTTTTCTATTTTTAAATTTTTTAAATTTAATTATGGTAAATAAGCCTCTGTCAGCTACAGTGCTTTTTTCAGCCAGCTACAGTGTTTTCAGCCAAAAGCCATGAGGCTTTCAGCCGAACCGATCACCACCACATACACGCGCCGGTGGCAGAGCGAAGTTGATAGATGCGAGGTCAATTGACTGCACTACTTTTTTTAAAAAAAACCCAACATATACGAGAACTAAAAGAAAAGCCCATAACATATAAACAAAACTCCAAATTTTAGTAGTTGGCTTTAGAGGGCTGCAAATAGGTAATCATGTATTTGAACCTATAGGGTTGAAATTCTGGCTTCGTCACTGACACATATGCGCACTCTGGTGCTGCTAATCACATAATGAATTATCTTTGCATCTTATTGCCAGGGAGAAAGGGACTGAAAACATTGCTCAAAATATTGTCCTTGTAACACCATTGAGACATATGCGCACTCTGGTGCTGCTAATCACATAATGAATTATCTTTGCATCTTATTGCCAGGAAGAAAGGGACTGAAAACATTGCTCAAAATATTGTCCTTGTAACGCCACTTAGACATATGCGCACTCTGGTGCTGCTAATCACATAATGAATTATCTTTGCATCTTATTGCCGGGGAGAAAGGGATTGAAAACATTGCTCAAAATATTGTCCTTGTAACGCTACTATCACTATCTTGAAACTTAGAAAGGAAGATATCAGAAATGTTCTTATGAACTACGATTTATTAGCCTAATAAATAATAACTATTAAAAATATTCAAAGTCAACTCCTAAAAAAAATTCAAGGTCTATTTACGACTGAAAAGAAAAAAATAATATAATCATGAGTGGTCCTGAGACATGCCACGTATATGAATGGCCGAACAAATGCGGCCTCCTTTTCAGTAGTTATGGAGCACTACATCATGTGTTATGTGACCGGGCCCATTTTTATATCCCATACTGTTGTAGTTCGAGCCTTCTTACTCGTCTCGTGAAGTTTTTGGAAGGGCAACATGATAATTGGGTAACGGCAGTAGGTATCGAAAAGATACATGATGGTAACATGATGCTACTACGTTTTAGTGGCGATCTAACACACAAGCAACTAACAATGACATGCACTGATCTTGTTGATTTGTGGTTCGAATTTGATGATGCACATCGAAGAATAGTTAGTGGGAGCGTGGGGTCGGCGGCCTCTGTTACGACCAGGATTAGCATATTTGCATACTTGTTTACTGTTTTGATTTGGAGTCGTTTAATTTGTACCGTCATATATACCGTATGGGATTTGTTAAAGCCTCGTTGTGGAATCCCCCTGCCTGTAAGTCTTCTGGCATAGTTGATAATTGTCTTTCGTACGTCTGTGATTTTTTTTCTTCATTTATGTTTTTATGTTAAATCTTTGTCCCTTGTGCTTAAATATATGAATTTTTTGTATGGATAATCCATTTTTTATTCGTAATTACAGAAATATACCCGCGGAAATTTTTTTTACAAAAATAGGCTCCAGTAGCCCGATGGTTGGGCGACTGGAGCCTTTCGCCCAACCAAAAGCCGACACAATACCTGTCGCCGCACCCTGGAGCGACTACATCTACTCGCCCTTCCGTTGGGCGACTTTCATGCAGTCGCCCTCCCGTTGGACGACTTTCATGCAGTCGTTCCCTCCTTAGGCGATTGCATGAACCCCCATGATTGTTTTAAATTTTGTGAATTTTGTAGTTTTAAATTGGTAAAAAATGTGGTAGAGTTGTAATAAAAGTTTATATTCATTGTATGTTGTAGGTGCATAAAAAATTTTAGAAACTTTTTTTTACGAAAGATTGACCGTAGAACGATCGGTACATACACTGTTAAGTGACATACGCTGAGAATTCCTGTGCGGAGAACCGGTATGTTAATATTTGTTAGATGACTTGATATATGAATGATTGAATGCGAAAAGAAGAGATAATAGGCTTGTTTGAATTTAAATAAACTTCATAATATAGTTGTGAGTAACATGCCGCATATTTTTTCATTACATGAATAATATATAGCATCGGCAGCACCCCTCACTCGCCACCCTAAGGTGCCCCGTCACCGCGCCCGCGTCCTCCCGTACGGCCCCGCTTGGCCGTCCTCCGGTGCAACAGGTGATGACGCTCCGAGAAGTAAAACGAGCAGGAGGGTGTCGCGGTAATGTAAGTACTTGCGAACACAGTAGTAAGTACGTACATATTTATGAGAAGCAATCACTCCGCGCCCAATCCCGTGCCTCTCAGCTGGCAGAGGTAGGAGGAGGCGCGGCTGGCTCGGAGAGGAAGGGGGCGGAGGAAGGAGGAGGCGCGGCTACGGCGGGGGCGGAGGTAGGAGGAGGCGCGGCTGCGGCGGGGGAGAGGAAGGAGGCGACGGCGGGGGCGGCGCCGGTTGGGGGTGGAGGAGAGGAAGGAGGCGACGGCGGGGGCGATGATCCTCCGCATCCGCAGCCGTGACGGCACGGACCGCATCACGGTGCCCGACGCGGCCTCCGCCACGGTCGGCGACCTGCAGCGCCTCATCGCGGAGCGCGTCACCGTGCCCGTCCATCTCCAGCGCCTCTCCCTCGACCCGGCCCTCCTCCTACCCCAGGCCGCCACCGCTGCCGCCCCGCCGCCGCTGCTCTCCGACCCGGCCGCCCGGCTCGCCTCCCTGAACCTCACCAACGGCTCCTTCGTCTACCTCTCCTACCCGTCCGACGCGCGCTCCTCCCAGCCGCCGCCGCCGCCCAAAGGCCTCTCCCCCGCCGGCTCCTTCGGCAAGAAGATGACCATGGACGACCTCATTGCGCGCCAGATCCGCGTCACCCGCCAGGAGGCGCCGCTCTGCGCCGCAGCCTCCTTCGACCGCGCCGCCGCCAACGCCTTCCAGCTATGAATTGAACCTTGGATACCACTGCTGATATCAGAGCATTAGTACATATGACGCATGGTGACCAACACTGGCCATATGTAGATGAAAAAAATTGTGAAGTTAAACCATTTTTTTTAACTCGTGACATTTAATCAACTGAGCCTGCATTGTTGACTACAAACAGCTGAATCTGTAGGTGTTGACTGCAGGAGTGAAGCGCCCCAAGGCGATATAATGCGCGCAACTACTGCTCTATGCTAGCTATAGAGGAATAGTGTTGTGCCTCTCAAGGCGTTTGATTCCTCATGAAAGCGATCTTACAAGTAGCAAATAGAAAAGCGAAATCCACACAATTCAAGTCCCTCTCCCGCAACCTACAAAGTCTGATCTGTTCTGTACTTCTGTTACATTTCCCCGGTTATGAAGTTGAGCCAAACTTTCGCAGAATACTACTCTCTTTTCAAATGAAAATTTGTTGATAATGGTCCTTGAGCCGGATTTTAACCTTTGATTCTGGAGGAAAATGTGTTAGCTCAATGTATAAGTGAAATAGCTGCCTGTTGTAGCGTTGGCTATTCTGAAACTATAGAAGGTAGTAGTGTCAGAGAAAAGTTCATTTCAGAACGTAAAATGACATATCTTTCCTTTTTGCAATTGTTGATTTGAACTTCTGTAGTAATATATATTCATCTTACTGTCTGTGTATGCAGAGCATGAGATGGCCAAAGCTTTTCTGGATTTCAGCTTGTGCTCCCTTGGCATCTGTCATCATCTCCACCCTGCTTGTTTTCCTGTTCAAAGCGCAGAACCATGGCATTAGCATTGTAAGAAATCAACACCACTGAAAGAATTGGAAATTTACTACTCGTGCTTGCAACGTGATGGAAATCGAGAAATGTCTGGATCTTTTCACCGCAGATTGGGCAGCTCAAATGTGGACTGAATCGCCCCTCATGGGACAAACTACTATTTGATACTACATATTTAGGCCTTACCATGAAGACCGGCCTTATCACCGGAATCATCTCCCTTACAGTATGCCTATCATCATATAACGTTATATTGTGCATGCCATGCCTATTGTCTAAAATAAATATATTCCATGAAGTTGCTCATTAGAATTAAGTAACTAAATTGTATCTTCAAAATCAGTATCACTGCTAATCTGATGTGCACTGAATTTCACTCTGTCAGGAAGGAGTAGCAGTTGGTAGGACGTTCGCTTCACTCAAGGACTACCAGGTTGATGGCAACAAAGAGATGATGGCCATAGGGTTGATGAACATTGTGGGCTCATGTACATCATGTTATGTAACAATAGGTACATTCACTTGTGACCAAAACCATGCCCAATCCTCTCTCAGATTCCTTGTAAAATCCTAAGATCAACACCAAGATACAAAAGAGTGATGACTTTCTTTTATTCTCAGGAGCATTCTCTCGCTCTGCCATGAACCACAATGCCGGTTGCAAGACTGCCATGTCCAATGTGATCATGGCACTAACTGTTATGGTCACACTGTTGTTCCTCATGCCGCTGTTTGTGTACACACCGAATGTTGTTCTTGGAGCAATCATAATTGCTGTTGTCATTGGCCTAATCGATCTCCCTGCTGCATACCACATCTGGAAAATGGACAAGATGGATTTCCTCGTGTGTTTGTGTGCATTTGCTGGTGTCATCTTCATCTCGGTCCAAGAAGGCCATGCCATAGCGGTAACCACAAAACCATTATCGAGACAATACTGATTGTTCTGTAGAGAGAATTACTGGTTTAATTGCTTGGTGATTAAAATTGTCAAATTTGCAGGTTGGTATATCTATATTTAGGGTATTGTTGCAAGTCACAAGGCCAAAAATGGTGATTCAAGGGAACATTAAGGGAACCGATATTTACCGGAACCTCCATCAGTACAAGGAGGCTCAAAGAGTTCCTGGGTTCTTAATCCTGGCACTTGAGGCTCCTATAAACTTTGCAAACACCAACTATCTGAATAAAAGGTAAAAGCAACTTCTAGGATAAGAAAGATATTAAATCAAACTGTAGAAGAAGTTGATAAATATTTGTGCAAAATTTTCGTTTGTAGGATTAAAAGATGGATAGAGGAAGAAAATTCTTCAGGGAATAAACAAAATGAACTCCATTTCGTAATCTTGGATCTATCAGGTTTGTGACTTTGAAGAACAATTTCATTTACTTCACTGTATATCATGTTTATTATATTCAAATCAAGCTCACTAGAACAATATGCAAGAGGGTGTTCATTCCTAGAATCCCTATGGCTCCGTCCGACGATATCTCACTTCCTTTCAAGTTCAAGCGGAAACAATTCCCGATCCGCCTGAGTTTTGCAATGACAAACGACAAGAATTTTGGCTCCGTCCGACGATATCTCACTTCCTTTCAAGTCCAATGATGTTGTCGCCTCCTCAAAGGATCAATCGTTATGTGACATTCATCATGTGACAAAAATATTTGGTTATACAATATATGAGACATGAATCTTAATGAATCTGATTGTTCGTTTTATTTTTTACAAATTTTATCTTATTTTGCATTTTACCGTAGCGTTAGCACGGGCACACTACTAGTAAGTGATAAGGCGCGCATCTACGGAGTTGCCGTGGATAGTGGTGAAGAGCACCCAACCAAACAGCCACAGCACGTACGCCTCCAAATGGCGCAAGACTTGGTAATCGTCTGCCTGTGGATCCATGCGCTCCACCTGAATGCAAACAAGTTGTTATTAGTATGTAATAGCACAAATAAGAGCTTCGAAGACACGATCGATTGTAAATACCACTTACCCGGTACTGTGCGAGACACCTCAGCGTCGGCCCATGGGTCTAAGTCTAATCGAAGATGTGGTGGTTATCGGCCGGTGGAACGACCCCCTCGAATCTGCTGAGTAAGTCAGTGCGCCACTCGACCGGGGCCTCCGGTAGGAAGGCAACGCTTCCCGCGATCGAAAGGCCAAGAAGTAGGGACACATCCTGCAGGGTCGGCGTCATCTCCCCGAATGGGAGGTGGAAAGTGTGCGTCTCGGGCCGCCAACGGTCCACCAAAGCCGTCAGTAGAGAACGGTCGAACAAGAAGTGTCGTGATCGCTCCACGCCCGCCTCATCCCCGCCTGCGGCCAAGGCAGCTCCATCCTCCTTCGTGGCTGCACCATCCGGGCAAGAGGGAGTAGCACGGTATCCCGCAGCCTGCAAACAAAGTGAAGGTCAGTACGGAACGTTCTTACTGTAGCACTAAAACGTTGGTGTAGTGCAAACCTGGCTGTCCAACGGGGGTCGAGTCCCCAGGGCACGCGAGGTGTGTGTGTCTGGACCACTCCCAGTTTAGCCGGCTAGTCCGTGCTCCCCGGTGGCGGCACACGACGGGAAGCGCGGTGCATGCGGTCCACGTGCTCGTCCAACAGCGGGTACCGCCAGTCGGAGTCACGACCATCACGAGTCATACCTGCAAAATTTCTACACTAAATTTTCTACATGTAAATTTGTACACTAAATTTCTACAATTATACATCAAAAATACTATACAAAATTTTGTACATCTAAATTTTTACACTAAATTTTCTATAATAATACATCAAAAATACTATACAAAATTTTTACACTAAATTTTCTACATCTAAATTTGTACACTACATTTTCTACAATAATACATAAAAAATACTATACAAAATTTCGACACTAAAATTTTCTACATCTAAATTTTCTACAATAATGCATTAAAAATGTTATACAAAATTTCTAAACTAAAATTTTCTACATCTAAATTTGTACACTAAATTTTCTACAATAATACATAAAAATACTATACAAAATTTTGACTCTAAATTTTCTACATCTAAATTTCTGAATTAAATTTTCTAAACTAAATTTCTACATCTAAATTTCTAAACTAAATTTTCTACAATAATGCATCAAAAATGTTATACAAAATTTCTAAACTAAATTTCTAATACTAACAAAAATAATATACTGACAAAATTACCCGGATCCTTCTGCTCTTCTCTCCTCCTCTCCCTCTCCTTCTCTCCCCCTCCTCTTCTTCCCCTTCTTCCTCTCTTCTTCTCCTCTCCTTTCTCTCGAAATCACGCTCGCTGGATCGATCGGAGAAATGAAAACAGTGTGCGGTGCCGACGGCCGAGCGCACGGTACTTTTATGCCACCCGCAATCGCCAAATGGTTGGGCGACTGGATTGCAGTCGCCCAACGGTGGGGCGACTGGATTGCAGTCGCCCAACGGTAGGGCGACTGCAATTAATCACCGAACCGTTAGTGTATTCTCCAGCTGTCACCACTGGGTTGGGCGAAAGGCTCTAGTCGCCTAACCAGTAGGCGATTGGAGCCTATTTTTGTAAAAAAAAAATTCCCTGGGTATATTTTTGTAATTTTGAGTAAAAAATAGATTATCCGTACAAAAATTTCTTAAATATATTCTTTGTTTGTCGTGCGTTTTCTAGCAGATTTAGCACACGGAGCAAATTGACGAGCACCACTAAACCCGAATGGTCGTGAGTGATTAGTCTCGTGACCAATTTTTCTTACGCTGCATGTTCGGTCAATCGGTTGGCCTCGCCTCACGTCTCGGGTTGCCAGTCTCGCCCTAGGCGCACGGCGTTTGTGACTGCGCCAGGCGGTCCCCGGCCGTGTAGGCCCGTAGAGGACGGAGATAGCGAGGAGGTCGTCTCTTTTGGTGTTGACGCATAATCTATGCAACTAAAGCCCAAGCGGCCCAACCCGACGGTCCCAAACGAACTGCAGGGCACGGTCAACTCTCGCGCCATTGCGTGTCATGCATGGAGTCAACGGATCAGTCTTGCACTCCTGCAGCACACGGCTTTGGCCAATGAAGTGTTCCTTTCTTAGGAATGCCGATGAAAGTCAGCTTTTAAATTATCCAGAAAGGCCAACTAAATTTCTTGGCAAATGGCAGCCACACCTTCAGCCCTTTACACGCGTATCCCTCGGCAGTACGTTAGCAGTAGGGGTGAAAACGGATCGGATACGGACGGATATTGCTCATCCCGTATCCGTTTCCATATTTTTTGTCGGAGTCGGAATCGGATACGGATAGTGCCGGATACGAATACGAATGCGGATATTCTCGGTCACGAATACGGATCGAATACATGCCGCTCCGGATACGGTTAGTCTCGGTCACGAATATTTAGTCGGATAATGCGCGGAAGCAAATTTTACACGATGACAGACAAATTAAGCAACTAATAAATTCTAACTAGCAAAGTAGCAACTAGCAAGTAAATTGTAGAGGCTAGTTAAACAAATAGTAGTCTAGTAGCTAACTAGCTACATGCCTACATGCAACATAGTTCAAAAGTACGAATTGCTCATAAAGTAGTCTAGTACATCACTAGTTCATCATAGTTCATCACATTTACATCACATGATAAGTTCACAACGCAGATCTAGCCAACAGCGAGCCAGCGAGCCATCTCTAACCATGTTTCAGTGGAGCTCAACCTCGGTCATTATCTCGTCCTACAATAAAATATCAATTGGAATCCAAAATTATTAAATGAAGAATAGAAACCCAAAATTAATACTTGTATAGTTCAGTTCTACTCACTGTCCTGTCAGTATGTCATTAACTCATTGGAAGTAAATAACCATCAAACTAGAGAAAGCAGTAATAGTGTATATATGTGTAGGATTACCAAACCTTCTCATTTATGTTTGTGGTAGCACATTCTTTATCATCTAGCTCCAAATCCAACTCATCAATAAGTGATGCTATCTTCTCCTTGCAATCTAAAATTCAAAAATAACATGAGGTTAATAAACAAAAGTTGTAAGCGGTACAATTGGTGAACTAAATGACTTATTATTTACCTTTCCTAGATGAAGATATCCAATCTTTTGTACATATTAGAGCCTCAACCATCTCGGGCTCTAATCGACTACGAAATGGATCAACAACACGGCCACCAGCACTAAAAGCCGACTCTGAAGCAACAGTTGACACTTGAATAGCTAGCACATCACGAGCTAGTCGTGAGAGAACAGGAAACTTCCCTTGGTGTGTGTTCCACCATGACAATATGTCAAACTGTGCACCCTTACCTGTAGGATCAACCCATCGAATTGGTTTCTCTTGCATGTATACCTCAAGTTCATTTATATTACCATGTGCTGTAGCGACATCCTCATACAAAAACTGTTCAATGTCATCAAGGCCTAAGTCAGGATCACCAAGTGGCTGAGAAGGTCCTTGAGCAGGGTCAGGCTTCGAAGCTTCAGATGTATTGGACATGTAAGCTTGAAATAATTTGGTCACAACATCCATAAAGCGACTAACTTCATGGGCAGCCCTCTCATGATAAATCCTCCCTATGAAATACTCCACAAGCTTTTTCTTATATCTAGGATCAAGAAAGCATGCCACAGCGAGAGCTATGTTGGACTTGTCCCAATACTTATCATATTTGGCTTTCATAGCCTCTGCCATAGACGAAATAGTAACATCAGCACTTTCACACCAATCTGCAAGTGCTAACTTAATTTCACAAAATTTCCACCAAAACAAGTTTGCTGTTGGATATTGATTTCCAGAAAATAGCTTGGTAGCATCATGAAATTTCTGCAAACACTTGCATAATGATTCTGCCATATCCCATTCTTCATTTGATGGAGCACACTTATCGTACTTACTCTCATTCAAGTACAATAGCCTATCAAAAGCCCTCCTATAATAAATAGCTTGTGACAACATTTCATATGTTGAATTCCACCTTGTAGGCACATCCAATGGAAGACCAGATGTATTATCTAAGTCACATTCTATTGCACACTTTTGAAATTCCTCCCATTGCAATGGAGAATTCTTCACAATAACAACAGTAGCTCTAATATTTTGGACTGAAGATGCAATAACTTTCAAGCCATCTTGGGCAACAAGGTTTAGTATGTGACATAAACATCTCACATGAAAAAAGGCACCATCACAGATCAAGGGAGAACGCTTATGCAGCTCTATCACAACTTCTCTAACACATTTATCATTGGATGATGCATTGTCTAGAGTGAGAGCAAATAACTTCTTCTCAATATTCCAAGACATGACACCCTTGATAAACTCAGTTGCTAGATTACTTCCTGTATGATTCCCTTTGACATGAATGAACTTAATTATTCTTTTTTGCATTTGCCAATTATCATCAATCCAATGCACAGTGATGCACATATAACCTTTATTTTGATTAGATGTCCACATGTCCATAGTTGCAGAAAACCGACAAGAAAGAGATTTTAATTGGTCATATAACCTTTTCTTTTCATCTCTAAACATTTCTAATATCTCTTTCCTAGTGGTTATGCGAGACTTGAATGAAAAACCAGGACGTAGAGACTTGATGAAATCAATGAAGTACTCATGCTCTACCATACAAAATGGATATTCGTGCATAACCATTGCCACATAGAACTTCTTGAGGCTAGCTTCGGCATCATACCTGAATATCTGAACTCCTGCACTATCTTCATCACCCTTCTCATATTGGAGTTGTTGCTGGCCTTGCTTTACGGCATGCTTTAGCAAATGATTCCATAAAGACTTCGTGCCCCTTGAGGTCTCACATCGAGCTTTATGAGGACATTTATGACATTGTGCCCAAAGTTGTTTCTCTTTTCCACCCTTTGGTGTGTCAACAGTCACTGTATATTTAGTAAAGTGGTCCCAAACCTTTGAGGTGCACCTCTTCTGCTTCTTCTCAGCAGGCTCAACTTCTCCGGTGCAAGTCGCTTCATCCATATCAACAACCACATGTTCTTCACCTCCCGTGGCTGTGGTTATCAATGCACGGGCGTTCGGTGGCGATGGTGTTGGTGCTGAGTGGCCCGTACCAACTGCTGTGGAAGTGCCAGCAGGGGATGCTCCTGTGCTTGCACAAATGCTCGCACTTCCACTTGCAGCAGCCATATCAAATTATCAATATCCTATAACCAAATCAGAAGAAGGTTAGTTTTTATTTGAATGAAGGTGACTAGGTGAGACATTCTGCAAATGAATAAATGACCTCATGTTGCAAATGAATAAATGACCACATGTTTGAATAAATAATTTGGTTACAACTCACAACATCCATGAAGCTATTTTTTAATTGAAACAAGCTACAAAGAGATAGTGCATGTATCTGTATGTATATGTGGTTTTGTATTTTTGTAATCTGATTGCACAATACCGATGCTTTCCCGAGGGAAAAAAACAGAGGAACTTTGCTACTTTGGAAATATGTGCAGTGGATAATGGTTACGTTGTGAACCCCGACAATTGTGAGCATTATCTGTTTGGGTAAATTGCCTCGCCCTGGGATCCTCAGTGTCAAATTCATAGTGAATTAGGAGTAGTCAAATTCATAGAGAAAGTGCAGAGAATCATAGTTGACATGGTCATATGCCATTTATTGGAAATCAATGCTCGACGAATCGAAGACACGGTTCTTTATGCATACAAAGAGCAGTCGCAACAAGAACAAGACCCAATTCAACCAAAAAGGAAAACAATAACTGTCTGTTAATAATCCTATTGCACAGTGAATTAATGAGATCAAACCACTGCAGAATTGATGGATCAATGCTCCTTTCTGCTCTCCTTCCTCTCCCTGAAGTATGCCACCGATAGGTTGCCCACCCACAGCCTACAATGAACCATAACCATAATTGAAACTACATTTGACAGTGCATACATTACATTTGTGTAACTCAACTGCATACATTGCCTTTACTGCATACATTGCATTTGTGTAACTCAACTAATAATACCTATGTTTTAATGAATCTTTCCTTTTCACTCTGCTGGTCTGGAAGGAATTGATTTCATATGAGTTTTTGGACATCAACTGGCTACAATCTACCTCTGACTCTAATACAAATTGAGGCAACTGTGTTGTTTTGCCACACCTTGTCTCTCCAGAAATAACTATAATCTGGCATTGCACAAGAATATTTCAGACAAATAGAAGGACACAAAGGAATTGCTAAACATGTTTCCACTGAGTGTGAGTGCATATTGCTCATAAATTCCTCTCAGGCATTTTACAAGTATGTATACCTGATTACGTGCAATGGCTGCTAGAAGCTTAATTTATGGTGTGCAGCAAGGACCAAGGAGCAAGGAGGAGCATACCAGGCGGGAGGCGGCGACGATGGCGTTCTACTTCTGTGCGGTGGCTGGTGGGGGAGGACCGAAGGAGAGGCAGCCAGGCGGGAGGCGACGACAGCGGTGGGATCTCGAAGACGAAGACGAAGCCGACTAGCCGCCGCCGCCGCTCCCGCAGTCCCGCTCGGCGCTCGCTCCCGCAGTCCCGCGCGGTGGGATCTCGAAGACGAAGACGAAGCCGACTAGCCGCCGCCGCCGCCGGGGGATCTCGATCTGAGGGCGCCGCCGCCGCTCCCGCAGTCCCGCTCGGCGCTCGCTCCCGCAGTCCCGCGCGGTGGGATCTCGAAGACGAAGACCAAGCCGACTAGCCGCCGCCGCCGGGGGATCTCGATCTGAGGGCGCCGCCGCCGGGGGATCTCGATCTGAGGGCGCCGCCGCTGGGGGACTCGATCTGAGGGCGCCGCCGCCGCTCCCGCAGTCCCGCTCCGCTCGGCGCTCGCTACTCCCGGGCCCGGCTCCCACAGTCTCTAGGGTTGGAGGAGACGGTTGGCTCTTGGGCTCTTGGCTGCGTGATAGCGTCGCTCGGTGGATGGACTGGGCCCGATTGCCGATTGGGCCGTTAGTGTTATCCGGATAGTTACCGGATTATAATCCGGTAACTATCCG
The DNA here is from genome assembly GCA_017311315.1 of Dendrocalamus latiflorus. NCBI lineage: Eukaryota > Viridiplantae > Streptophyta > Magnoliopsida > Poales > Poaceae > Dendrocalamus > Dendrocalamus latiflorus. Next base: position 5,267,761 of record CM029678.1, on the reverse strand, counting down.
AAAAAAAATCCGGATATTTCCGTATCCGTCGGATAATGTATGTTCCGAATCCGTATCCGTATCCGACAAAAAATATCCGAATCCGTATCCGTATCCGACAAAAATTTCGGATATCCGAGAATATGCTCCGAATTATATCCGAATTAAAACGGTCAGACGGTCGGTCGGGAAATATCCGCTCCGTTTTCACCCCTAGTTAGCAGCCTAAACACTCCTTCCATAGGTCAAAGAACGTGCGTATAATAGCATTATTACGTACGTGCCCACCCCGAGTAGCACCTGCGATGCTTAGGGGCTGTTATTTTCAACCGAAGCTAGCGGCTTTTGCTATAGTAACTATTTTTAAATGGGGTATTTTCTCAAGACAGGGTCTACAAGTTAATTGTAGTACACGTTAAAAGTCTAACATCTATATTAACCAAAATCGCAAGCGAGTAACTCTCTCTCCATAATCTCTGTCGTAAACAGCTAAAATTCAAAAATTTCAGCCAAAAGCCATAAGCCGCGCCGCGCCAAACAAGCCCTAAGGGACTTGGGACTGGGAGTCTCCAAGTGAACGTTGTGATGGTTAAACCGTTTTTTTTCTCTTAGCGGACGCTCTCGTATTAAGGTGCCGCTCGGTTGGGCTGAAATAAGGTAGTTTATTATTAAAATTGTACTGTGGTTGACTGAAATTACACTATAGCTGATGATGGTTTATTTGGTGTAACTAAATTTAAAAAAAATTAAAATAGAAAAAATAGTTTAGCCCATCACAAACAATGCAAATGAATATGGGAAAAAAGAACCGGCAAAAAAGCTCAGAAAAAAATAAAAAGCTAAAAAAAATAAAATTTAAAAATAGTGAAAAATAAATCTAAAGATAAAAGTTCAAATCAAAATGACCGTCCGTCTATTTCATACTGTAATGTGTGCACGTATTACCAAACTTTTTTCTAGTCATTCAACAGAGGGGCAAATAGACTTACGTATCTCAACTCAGCTGCGGCTTTTGCTTTCTCAGAGTTACGCACTGTTTGGTGCTATATCAGGTTTATTTTGGTATTATAATTGCTGTTGGTTTTTTAGTATAATTAAATTTAAAAAATAAAAAATATTATATCATCACAGATAATACAAAGAAATAAGAGAAAAAACAAAAAAAAGCAAAAAACCTAAAAACAAAAAAGAAGAAAAAACGAAAGAAGGTAGAAGTTAGAAACTAAAAGATAAAGGGCTTTTTTTTGCTGAGGCTTATAGCTTTTGACTGCAGCATGTCTTTTGGACCGTTCGTGTGAGAGATTACAGAGTAACAGAAACTCACGTACGGTTTTTGCCGATATAAATAAAGTCAATACAGTATGTATTAAAATTAACTAGTAGACTCTATCTTAAAAAGATATTCTATTTAAATGCTAATTATTATAAAAAATTTAAAAGTAGAAGTTAAAAACTAAAAAAACCAGGGCCAAAAAAAGCTAAACCTCAATTGAGCAAGCTTTTCCCTTCGATGATGGTGTGAATGCTTCTGGTTTCAGTGAGAAGCTAGATTCTGGGTTCGTACGTTGCGCCTGCTTGGTAGCTAGCGAGTTGGCTGGTGTACCTGCTAATGAAAGTTTCCTCTCCATCTCAAAACCAACCACTGATCAATCTGCGTCAAGTCGTCGCATAGATGACGGCGCCGCCTGCTGAGTTGTACCTGCCTAATGAAAGTTTGCTTTCCATCTAAAAAACATACCACTGTAACTCACACAAAGATTGTATCGAGTTAATCTGCCAGGGCGGAGCCATACAAGACTTGTCCTCGCGTAGACTTCTTCGTCGACGCTCGACGCCGACGAGGACAATATAATGTGGACACATGAGATTCTTTTATTTCCATGTACGTGTGAGTACAAAAACTGCCTCTTGTTTTTATAAAACGAGGGGTTAATCGTATGCAGGTTCTCTGGTTTCTCGTGGCACGATTCCGTCGCAATTCCAAAGAAATGCACACAGAAAAAAAAAATCAAAATGGCTCGATACGTTCGAATACACGTTGATGAAATTTATCAAAATGATCTATGGCGTTGTTGCACATTACACATGTTGTTATCTCCGAGTCGTACCATTAGTTCACCTTGTAATACACGCTATGGACGATAATAACCATGAACATGTCTCACAAATGTCAAGGAAATTGCGAGTACGTGTTCCTTGACCAGTCTCACATGGAAGATAGATATAACATGTATGCTGCATGCATGTTTTGATCATATCCCAGCTCCTCGCCCAGTAGCCCTGTACTGCAATCGCAAGAGCTTGCTGCTCGGTCTAGACAAGTTTATCTGTGCCGGGCGGGCAGTTAAGTGATTAAGCTGAACAACGATGGGGTTTGTGTTCCGGATCGCGAGCCCGTCGGAGTACCTGGCGATCACCGGGTACGGCATCCCGGACGTGAAGCTTGCGAAGAAGGCGTGGGTGGCGCCAGGGCAGCGCTGCACGCGCTTCGACATCTCCCCGGTGAACTATACCTTCGAGGTGCAGGCCATGAGCGCCGAGAAGCTCCCCTTCGTCCTCCCAGCCGTCTTCACCATCGGGCCTCGTGCCGATGAGGAGGAGTGCCTCCTCCGCTACGCCAAGCTCATCTCCCCGCACGACAAGCTCTCCCACCACGTCAACGAGCTCGTCAAGGGCGTCATCGAGGGCGAAACCCGCGTGCTTGCCGCCTCCATGACCATGGAGGAGATCTTCAGCGGCACCAAGTCGTTCAAGCAGGCCGTGTTCGAGAATGTGCAGCTGGAGCTCAACCAGTTCGGCCTCATCATCTACAACGCCAACGTGAAGCAACTCGTCGACGTGCCCGGGCACGAGTACTTCTCTTACTTGGGGCAGAAGACACAGCAGGAGGCGGTGAACCAGGCGAAGGTGGACGTAGCGGAGGCGCGGATGAAGGGGGAGGTCGGCTCCAAGGAGCGGGAGGGGATGACACGGCAGAATGCGGCCAAGGTGGACGCCGAGACGAAGATGTACACGGTGAAGCGGCAGGGGGAGGGGGCCAAGGAGGAGTCGAGGGTGAATGCGGAGGTGAAGGTGTTTGAGAACGAGAGGGAGGCAGAGGTGGCGGAAGCCAACGCCGGGCTGGCGATGAAGAAGGCTGGGTGGGAGCGGCAGGCGAGGGTGGCCGAGGTCGAGGCTGCCAAGGCCGTGGCCATACGAGAAGCCGAGCTGCAGGTGGAGGTGGAGCGCACGAACGCCGCAAGGCAGACGGAGAAGCTCAAGGCTGAGCACCTCAGCAAGGCCGTCGTCGACTATGAAATGAAGGTGCGCATGCAGATATATATGGGGTGGGTGGCTTATGGCTTTTGCCTCTTGAATTATGTCTATTCGTGAGAGAGTATGAAGAGAGACAATTACATGTGACTTTAACAGATATAGTTGAAGTCAATATAATGTCTACTACAATTAACTTGTAAATCTTACCTTAAAAAGAAGCTAGTCACTATAACAAAAACCAAAAGCTATAAACACGAAGTCTAAAATAACCCAGCCCATGTGTTGAGCCTATGCGGTGCATGTACTCATGGCATCATTTGATGCATGCAACGCTTTTTTTTTTTTGACAAAACTAGTGCCACTTAGGTCCCACTTAGACGCCACGTGTGAATTATGTTCAGCTAGTGTAGGACCAATATATCAATAGAGCAAGTAAATAGTGCATTCAAATTTTCCCTAAACATCTATTGATCCTTCACTCCGATAACTACAGAGCTATAACAACCAGGATAGGAAGCCAACACCAAAGCTAGCAAGTCAAATAATCAAAATCCCGAGAACTACAGGGTACAAGCGGTCAGACCGGCTGCTAGGGATGGTTTGACGGGTGCCTGGTGGCCAGAACGCCAGCTAGGTGTTGGTTTGACCGGCCCTAGTGGTATGGCCGGAAAGGGGACGGTCTAACCAGCCTTCCTTGTTTCAGAACTGAAATTTTTAGCCCAAGTCGATGCAACTTTTGGTACAACTCTACAAATACAAGTCCAAATGATATGAAAATTTGCATACTCCTTACTTTAGGTCTCAAGAATCTATTCCAATTAACGATTGCAAGAATCCATGTCAAAATTCAGACATTTTTCAAATTCAAACAAGATTGCCCCAAAACTGAACAAAAATCAAAAATTCAAAATATAACTTACACATGGGTGAAAAATGGTCAAGATGACTCTAGTAGTATTCTCACATGTCATAGCAAGTAAGGACACCCAGGATTCGAGACAAAAATACTCGAATCAAGAAATCACTCGAAAAGGTTAGATCCAATAAAATTAGGCAACATCAAGAACTTGTCAAACCTAAAACCTAAATAGATGGGGATTGATTTCCGTGGGACAACTCCTTCACTTACTCATCCTTGGCATCCAACAAGATCAAGAAGGAAAGAGAGAAGACAGATACTAAGCAGATCAAGAGCACATCAACCAAAACAAGAGGGATCTATGGGAGATGAACACAACTAATATATTGCTACTTGAGAATGAATGTTTTTTTAGCAATTTCACTTGGAAGATAAGAGAGCACACTACATCGCTCACACTTCTCAAACCCCAACCCTAGAACACTTGGCCTCAATGAGTAAAGGTAGGATGGTTAACTAGTGTTGGAACCCGAAGCAACGTCTCCAGATGCTATGTGTTAATCGCACTAGTCCAGGATCAGCTAGTGCGTATAATGGTAACAAGGATACACATCATGCACAATGACAAGCCTTTATTAAATAAAGATTATGGCCTTATCGCTAAGGGTCACATCAACATTGCTCATTGGCTAAATATTAAAGAAAATAATAGAAGGCCATGATATGTGGGGCTACCATGTCACTGACTGGAGGGAAAATGAAGCAACTTCACCACAAACAGAGGGCAGCCATGGGAGGCGCATGGATAACGGCTTGGCGCCAGTAAGAGAAGGCATGGGAGGTAATGCCAACTAGTAAAATAGGTTGCTAGGGACCAGGAACATGTAGGAGGTCACAGCGCGTAAAATAGAGCATGGTGGTGGTGTGAGCAGCGCTCGAGGCAGCGGACGATGGTGATTCCTTGAAGAAATCAAAAATCCGCTTGAATGAAAATATGGGGAATGAGGAGAGGATCATGTGAGTAGAAGGATTTTTTAAGATACCTAACGGATGAAGAGATCAGGCATGACAGAGTTCTCGCCAGAGTTGAGGAAGAAAGTATGGCCAGCAGTGCTCTGGTGGGTGTTGACCAAAATTGCTAAAAGATATTGTAGATCATGGTGTGGGGAATCTCTAGAAAAATATGGGGACCAACGGAGTACAGGAGAGGATGGGAGAGTTCATTGAAGGCTTCACCGGAGTTTAGGAAGAAGGGCCGATTGAGGAAGCTCCAGAGTGTTTTGGGAAAACCGAGAGAAGACGTTGTGGGGTATGGTATGAGGCACTTGTAGCTCAATTTATAGGCGAAGAGGAGCTACGAAACTGATTGCCGAAGTTATGGTCGGAAATAATGGTGGCCGTTTTCAACTTTGAATGTGAGAAAAACTAAATAACTGATGATTTAATGGCTACAAAACTAAAAAGGAATTGATTCTAGCAGTGATGAAGATGTTATCAAGCAAGAAAATTAATTTTGTTGGGAGAGAATTGATTTTTGCTTACATGCAACGGCTCATGGCTTGTTTTGGTCGGTTGACTATGGAGAAGAAGAAATAGGGGAGGCGAGAGAGAAGTAGCCAAACAAGGTGCAGTCGTACAGGAAAAGAGGAAGGAAATTCTAATAGTTGAACATCTAAGAATCCTCAAGTTAAGCATGCTGGACTTGGATCACATCTAGGATGGGTGACTTTTGGGAATTTGAATTTTTGGAATTTGATCAGGGAATTGAAAATTGGAATTTTAAATTTTGAGATTACACAAAAGAACCAAATAAACTCCAAATTTGAAAAAACATTTCCAGAAAGCCAAATAAATAATAATGGTATTATATTTTTAACGCCTAAATTATTATTCGGGTGCACTAACGAGCGTGTTCGCACATGCTATGTGTGGGTCATAGGCTGCGGACGTGACTTGGCTTCCTGGTGCGATGGCTGCATGCATGCAAGAGAGAAAAGAGAATAAATATAGTTAAAAAATAAAATAACTCTATAACTAAAAGTATAAAATAACTCTATCACTAAAAGTTCGATCTGTGATCCATTTGCACCATTGTGTTCGAAATTCAACCTTAATAAAACAAGATACATATTGAATATATTTCGACGCTGTGGAATTACTGTCAATAGTAAATAATTCATATGGATATATAAAGTTACTGTCATGTGTGAGTAAAGTTGCTGTCAAATATATGTAGAGTTACTATTAGTTTTATAGATATGATAGTAACTTTAACACGCATGAGAACTATAAGTAACTTTAGGAATTATTGATGGTAACTTTTTGTGCATCATATAGTAACTTGCTAAATATAAATAATTTCATAAATTATAGATGATAACTTTATGTGTAGGTGATAGTAACTGTAAGTAAGGGGGAGGGGGTCGTATGGGTCTAACACGCGTAAAGAACTGTTAGTAACTTTATGAATTACAGATAATGACTTGATATGCATATGATAGTAATTTTACCATATTTAACAAATGCTAGTAACCATCCGTGGGGTGGGATGGTGGGGCCATTGGCTGATTGGGTCAGTCAGGGGCGCGCGCTTATTCTACGCGTAGTCACTGAATAGTACTTCTAATTATTACTATTTTAACTTCAGGAAAAGAAAAGGCCTTTTTAAACAAAGAAAATTAGGGCAAATAAATTTGAACTTAGAAAAGCCAAATTAACATTAAATTAAATTTAGATTTTTGCTTATAAAAACCTAGCTATGACAAACTACCCCTTTAAAAAGAATCTCGTCCCCGAGATTCGAACGGGCTAGCAAAGAAATGGATTGGGAAAAACTCAACTTCGGGTTAGCCATCATGTGAGTCCAATCGAGTCTATTAGCAGGTGGCGGTGGAGGAATTGAAGCAACCTTGTTTCCATTGGTACCATTGTTGTTGTTGTTACCGTTGCTCCTGGCGTTTACCATTTTGCTTGATGCTACCAAGGTTAAGAGTGGAGAGGCTTTAGACAAAAGGGGAACAGGGGTCGTTTTGCACAACCCAACACAAAACACTAGCTTAGTAAAATTAAGCAAATAACAAATAACAGTTATTGTGGTTGCTAACAAACGAGAAAAAAATTGACACTCGCAACTCGTCTACTGGTTGCTTAACAACTTAACCTAAATGTGTAAGGTTTGTCTTGGTGTACTCCCTCGCGGCTCTTGAGGTACGAAGCGTGATCCTTAAAGGCAATGATTGAAGTGGTGATAGAGTTGATGAATCCCAACCATTGGCCATCTATAGTTGTTTTGAATAAGTAAAGGATTAGAAATATGTTTCAATTAATGATATAAAGATGAGAAAGTATTGAGAGATAAGGGCAAGCCAAGATTGAGAGGTAAGGGTAAGTAAATCTTTTTTAAAAAAAATTACTGGTTATTTAAATTAAGTCCTTAGGGTTCAACACTTCTATTCTATCTATGGTCACGTCCTAGAGTCGTCATGGCTCTAACACCATCTCTGTTAGACCTCGAAGCAATGCCTTCGGATTCTCTATGTTAATCGTACTAGTCTAGAATTACCTAGTGCACATAGTAGTAACAGGAATACATATCATACACAATGACAAACCTTTATTAAATAAAGAGTAAGATCTTTGGCCAAGGTTTACATCAACATTGCTCATTGGCTAAATATTAAAGGAAATAACAGTAGAAACAAATAAATAAAGTGGCAAAGCCAAATGCCTGCTTATAAGCAAATGACAGTAAGACACGGCCTATTCATCCTGATCCTCATCGTAGTTGAAGTCATCTTCATCTGAGCAACAGAATTAAGTAAGGGTGAGCACATAGAATGTACTATATAAGTTACTCGGGAAATGCAATAACAATGCAAAACTGACAAGTGAAGGCATATAGGGTTAATTGAGCATAAAGCAACATTTAAAGAAGTACAGTAAATCGATACAAAATTATGGAATTTAATACAATAAATAAAGATAGCAATATAAGCAAATTAATACCATTGGCAGAGGCATCAACTTGACACTAACCTAACCACAGGCATCCCCACCCAGACCATCTTTCTCCAAAAAGATTCCAACAGTTTCACTTAAACCGGTTTTTGAAAACAAAGTCTAATCTATGAAAAACTTTACTTAGCATGCCGACCGTGGGCATGGCTATCTAGGATAGTTTATACACTCTGCAGAGATGGTGTAACTTTACTCACAAGACATGATTATCTCATATTGTCACATGATTAGCACACTTCTTGGGTGTGTGTGGTGGAGAGATATGATAAGTCCTTTACAATGCAAAGCTGTCAACCTGGCCACGCCTCCACTAAAATTTCACCCCAATAAAGTTCCACTAAATCGAGGCCCCCTCTTATGCCATGTACGACTTCTCACGGCCTACCCTACGCTCACATTCAACCTATCATGAAACTCAGATTGAGACCTACAAATTAGTTAACCAAGAATGTCCCATATCAGCATGGTGGTAGTATAATAGGGCTTTATAGTAGTAGCTCACAGACCGATCCTTAATCTACTTAGACAAACTTATCACATACCCCTTGTGCCTAGCACCCTCGTTGAGCCAACGAGTAGCAACGTATGCTAGCAAGCACCCACCACCTCACCTTTTGCCTAAGTTTAAATCATATTTTGTATTTTTATTTGTCAAATATTTCATAGTCTTTCTTGGCTCATCGAAGTCAAGAATATATTTTAAAACTCATCATTTTATGTGAAAAAGTTACCCCAAAACTAAAGTTACTTCTAGGCATGTCTAAACATTTGCTACAAAATTATCTAGTCCATGCTAGTGTACTTACCAAAATTTTATTCTACGATGACAAGGTATTCAAGGATTGATGTCAAGTGAGGTAATAACAAATAGGTATTAACTAAGTTGAAAACTGGAATTAAAATATAGGGAATAAAATTAAGCATGCAGATAATTTAAAATAATATAATTTTATTTACAAACTAGAATCAACATGGTCATGGTGTGTATCTTGCCTTGCTTTATGGATTGGTGAGACTTATCGAAGTATAATTCTTCAAAATCGTTACAGTCTACATGTGAAATTAACAAGCTAAATTTAAATAAAATTAATTCAAATAAACTTTAAAAATTGAATAGCATAGATTATGATTTTAGAAATTTGAATCACTTGATTCAGAGTTCGAACAGCAGAGAACGGGCTCTCGAAAAATTGTTAGATGAGAAAATGCTAAAAAAGAAAAATACGGGAATATTATGATGGAATATTCCTTCACTTAAAAAAGAAAAAAAAGGCGGCGCATGGAGAGCAGCTTGGCATCAATGAGAGTAGGTGTGGGAGGTGATGTCAACTAGTAAAATGGGTTGCTAGGTACCTGAGGTACACGTAGAAGGTGATGGCGTGTCAAATGGAGCATGATGGCGGCGTGAACGACGCTTGGGGGGACGGATGGCAGTGATTCCTTAAAGAAATAAAAAATCCGCTTAAACAAAAATGTGGGGAATGAGGAGAGGATCTTGTGGGTAGAAGAATTTTTGAAGATACCTAACAGATGAGATCAAGCTCAACGGAGTTCTCGCTAGAGTTGAGGAAGAATGTATGGCCGATAGTGGTTCGGTGGGTGTCGACAAAAACTACTAAAAGATATTGTAGATAACGACGTGTGGAATCTCCAAAAACAATTTGAGGACTAGCAGAGTATGGGAGAGGACAAGTGAGCTCACCGAAGGCTTCACCGGAGTTGGGGAAGAAGGGCTGGTTGAGGGAGCTCTGGAGTGTTTTGGGAAAACCGAGAGAATACATTGTGGGGAATGGTGTGAGGCACCTGTGACTCAATTTATAGGCGAAGAGGAGCTATGAAATGGCTAAAAATGATTGCGAAAGTTATGGTCGGAAATAATGGCGGCAATTTTCAACTTTGAATGCGAGAAAAACTAAAAACTGATGATTTAATGGCTAGAAAACTGAAAAGGAATCAATTCGAGCAGTGATGAAGACATTGTCAAGCAAGCAAATTAATTTGGTTGGGAGAGAATTGATTTTTGCTTCCATGCAATGACTCATGGCTTGATTTGGTCGGTTGATAATGAAGAAGAAGAAACAGGGGAGGTAAGAGAGAAGTAGCCAGCCAAGTTGCAGCCATACAAGGAAAAGAGAGGAAATTCTGGTAGTAGAATACCTCTAAGAATCCTTAAGCGTGCTAGACTTGGGTCACCTCTAGGATGGGTGACCTTTGAGAATTTGGATTTTTTTGGAATTTGAAGGAGGAATTAGAAATTAGAATTTTAACTTCCTAGATTACACAAAAGAATGAAATAAACTCAAATTTGAAAATAAATTTTTACAGAAAGCCAAATTAATATTATTATTGCATATTTTTACGCATAAATTATTATTTTAACTTTGAGAAAAGGAAAAGCCTTTTTAAATGCAGAACATTAGGGCAAATTAATTTGCACTTAGAAAAGCCAGATTAAAACTATATTAAATTTAGTTTTTACTTTAATTAAATTATTTTTTAGAAAAAAATAAAAACCTAGGCTATGACAACTAGAAAGTTTCTATTCTAACCCGTTAAATAGACAAAGCAGCGAGCCCCATCTAAACCTATCAGGGAAAACCCGTTAATCCCGCACAACTCAGGTTTTACTCACACACTACACTTATGTATGTTTTTCAAAGTACATAATCCGAATCCACTAATTCCTTAGCATTTGATCCAACTTGATGTTCTCAGCTTTTTCTTGACCTAAACCACTTTTTCTAGCACTATGATCTTGATCCAAGATAATTTTTGTATTTTGATCAACTTACCCAAATACCTTTCTTGATCCGGTCTTCATTTTCCCTTGTAAGTATCACCATACTTGCCATGTGTAGGTGCACAACTGACTTGCCACATGTCGGTAAGACTCTCCTATTTTGGTTCCACCAGAACATGCCTTACTTGGACCGACCAGACCACGTGGTGCAACCCATCGTTCAAACCTTTCTTCAATATTTTTCGCTATTCTCATGCCATGCTTGAGATCAGGTTCAGCCATCTCACCCCACATTCTTAATTGTTCTAGGCCTCAGCTCCTTTATGAGTGTAGTTTTGATCCTTATCATTGACCATGGTTGACTCCAAGCATCTCTGGATATACAAAGAAAAAGAAATCATTTTTAGGCACAAGTTCTTCACAACTTGACCCATGTTAGTTAAAACATGTATCATGCAACACATATGCATTGACTTAGGTCAAACCAAATCAATCCATGACCAAAATTCTCAAGAATCATATTTCAGCCGAAACAGGACATCTCTGCTAGTCAGACTACTACCTCCAGCTGGTTTGACCATGGTGGTAGCCGATCAAATCTGCTGCAAACAGTCTAGAAAAATTGCAAAACTATAAATTTACAAAATTCAAATTTTTACTCATTTAAAATAATAATGGTTCATCACAACAAAACCCTGGACATTTTCGCATGGTTCTTCAGCTAGACCACAAACATTTGTGCATGACATCATACAAGCGCGTTTTTTGTCCACGTATGTATGTAGGTGCAACAAGCGAACTGGGAGCTGTACAACCGGCAGAGGGCAGCGGAGGCACTGCTGTTTGAGCAGGAGAAGGAGGCGGAGGCGCGCCGCGCGTCGGCGGATGCAGCCTTCTTCACGCGGCAGCGAGAAGCGGAGGCGGAGCTCTACGCCAAGCACAAGGAGGCCGAGGGGCTAGTGGCTATGGGCAAGGCCCAGAGCGCCTACCTATCCGCCATGCTTGGTGCACTCAACGGCAACTATGGTGCGTTCCGTGACTACCTCATGGTCAGCTCCGGCGTGTACCAGGAGATGGCGCGCATCAATGCCGACGCCATCAAAGGGCTCGAGCCCAAGATCAGCGTGTGGAGCAACGGATTTGGCACTAGCGATGGCGGGAGTGGGTGCGATGGCGGTGGCGCCATGAAGGAGGTGGCCGGGGTGTACAGGATGCTGCCGCCTCTCCTGACGACAGTGCACGAACAGACCGGGATGCTACCGCCGGCATGGATGGGCACTCTGTCGGGCGGCCCCTCAACTTCCAGCTGAGATTGACATGAAGCTTATTTACTAGGTCTGTTCCTGGACCTGCACATTCTAAATGTACGTGTCGATGTGTGTTTATGTTCTTGTTCGAGCTAGGTGTGTTGATATATTTGTACCAAGAAGATGTTCGGTTTGATTGTATGTTTCACTATACTTAAAACACCACAAAATAAAAGACCTTACCCTAGGCGTGTGCAAGTGGACGCACTTTGTCACTAGCCTGTTATTTTTTGGCTGCCGCTTATGGTTTTTGGCTGTGGTTTATGACTTTTGGTTATTTGTGTGAGATAACAGAGTAACTAAAACTCACGTGCGGCTTTTGCCGATATAAATGAAATCGGTACAGTATGTACTACAATTAACTAGTAGATCACATTTTAAAAAGACACTCCGTTTAAAAGTTAGTTACTATAGAAAAATCAAAAGCTGAAGCCAAAAGCTAAAAAAGAACATGCCTGTAATTAAACTTATGGAGTGAAGGGTTAATTGTATTATCAGAAATGCTATATAAAACTAAGTTACAAATGTTTGCTACTTCAATCCAATTTTTCATCACTGGATAATGCTTGAAGATTTATGCGCCTCTAATTCTCCTCCTTTGGCTGTGGGGAAATCTGGTGAGCGCAAAAGGTGAAAGGCCTGAATGGTCGCCTTCGTTGTAGCCGGCTTTGCTCCAGCTTGCCAGCACCTCCTGTTTGCCGTCTTCTCCAAAATCGCCTTCCATCTACTAAGGTTTTTGTTGTGTCTATAGCGCCAAAGGCGACAACCGTGTTGACAACAGCTATTCTTTTGAGTTATAGTTGATGGTTATACGTGAACACTTGTACGAATAAACTAAATGATGATAAATCATTTAAAAACGCTGTCCCAATAAACCGTTTTGAAAAGACTCTAAAAGACGTTATATTTGTTTGTTTATTAAGAGAACCTATAACTTATAAATCATGATCTAAAAAAATGAGATAAAAGTGGTGATGCACAGGAAAATAGTCGCATGCTGATTTGGCCAGTACAGCTGAACTTAGTACACTTTTTACTACAATCTTCCTATTAACCATGCCTTAAAAATACACCATTTAAAAGTTAGTTACTATAAACAGTACAAGCATAAATCGGCTTTAAACTGATTCGAACTCACCCATACAAGTGGTGTTCTATGAGAAATAATATAGTTGGTTAATGCATCTGTCTCGGGGTCAAATTATGAAAAACTCACAAATGGAGGCCACACATGGGTGCCAAATGTCTTGGCACATCTAATGGTATTTATTTATTCTGCACTGTAGAGTCTGCGGTGGCTGAAAATATACGTAGCGGCTGGTATTTTTTTAATGTAATTAAATTTTTTAAAGATAAAAAATTATATCATTACGGACAATTAAAAGAAAAAAAGCAAATAACTGTAAAAAACATATCGCTAGAAAAAGATAAAAAGTACGGGGTGAAATACGGGGCCGAACCGACGGCAACGGCCCGTGTCGCGCGGGAGGCGGGTGTGGTTATTTCGGCCGGCGCCGCTCGAGTGCAGCGCGCGGGCGGGAGGAGGCCGGCGGCTGACGCGCGCGGGAGCTGAGCGGTGGAAGTGGACTGGAGGCCGGCGGAAGTGTTCTACGAGCCGCTCGGGAGCAGCGCGTTGGTCGGGGAAGGCCTACGTTCAACCTGTTACGGTGCTTGAGAACTGCAGTTTGCACTTTGGTCAATTTAGTAGAACTGCGTGGCAGTCATGCATGTTGCCATAGATAATACAAAAGTGCTAAAGCTCAGTCGGGAGTTTTTTTTAATTGCAATTAGTCAGATTTTAGACCGCCCATTTTGCTTTAGAATTCGTGTTCTGATCGGGTCCGCAATTTTGTTGTTGGTTAGGCGCTCGAACCTGTTTAGTGCAGTCTAATCTGATAGAAGCTTCCGGGATATGTATGTATATATACAATTTTTTTGTTGTTGGTTAGGTGCCCATTTTGATGTGTATGTATATATACAATTTTTAAACATCAAAATTTTAATTTCATTTATTTACTTACATGATAACCAATTTTTTAGAAGTGCAATTGAACTGGGGGGATTGGTGCGTGCTAGTTTGAATTCAAAAATGGTTCTGCATTTTACTGCGGTCGTCCGGGTGATGACGACTGATCTTTTTTTTTTTTGAATTCTAAGAGGTTGGAGTGTGATTGTGTTATTCTGGCTACATGATAGTAGTCGGGCTATGTTTGAATGCTATGTGTGTTTAATTTTCATAAGATGTTTATTTGTTAATTAAAGAGGCAGCATACATTGCTTTTCTAAATCTTTTTCTTAATAGGCTTAACTAATTTGTTAGGTCAAGTATCACTACTGGTTTTGTATGCTCAAAAGCATAGTCAAGTTTTGTTTGATGAAGTTTCTTAGTTATTTTGTTACATTCTCTAAATATTTTCTTAATAGGCTTACCTAATTTGTTAGGTTAAGTATTCATAATGGTTTTGTTCATTTAGAAGGATAGTTGGGTTTTTAAATTAAATTTCCCAAGATGTTTTGTTTGCTTTTCTGAATCTTTTTCTTAATAGGCTTAACTAATTTGTTAGGTCAAGTATCACTACTTGTTTTGTATGCTCAGAAGCACAGTCAAATTTTGTTTGATTAAAGTATCATTACATGAGGTCTCGAGCGCTCTTGGGCGCGTGGTCCCAAGTATATGTGTAGCCCAAAAACGCTAGGAAAATTCTGAGAAATTAAACAAGTTATCTATTGAATAGATGAAACCAATCTTTACTATTTTGCACTCGTTTCATGCATTTAAGTTTTTACCAAAAAAAATTGCAAACATAATGTAAGTTTTGTTGAGACATCACTATGTTAATGTTTGCCTGCCTTGAATGGCAGCAATCGGCTTACCTGGGTATTTGTTTGATGTAAGGGCCTTCTCATCCCTAAAAGTTAGCTTGTGAGGTGAGAGACGCCTCTACTTTTAAGTTAGGTCTCGTGCCCTTCTACGACCAATGCGGAACTATTCTAACAATCTTTTCTTTCAGACATTGGTGTCCCTCAGCCATTCACCCATCTCTTCACCATACACCGATGGTCTCTCCGGGTCACAATCCATTAGGTTTTCACATACTAGTGTCCATTGGGCCTCTGATACCACTTGTTGGATCATAAATGCACATTCTCTTATGGTGAAGGCAAAAGTATTCACTTCCTAAAGAATGAGTACTTGTCTAAAAAGGATCTATTAACAACTTGATGATCTATGAAGGAACGCTAAAAGTAACAAAAAGTCAATTGTGCCCTGTAGACATGATGTGACCAGATACAATTGTGCTTCAAGGACAAGAATTCCGCATCATAGTATAATCTTGTCATACACCATATTATATCTCTATTAAGGCTATGTAACCTATAGTTAATAAAGCTAACATGATTGAGAGGATTGTATCCACCTTCCATCACAACAAAGTGACTTTACAATAGCAGTATCGATACACCAACTATGTTGTGTATTCTGAGTTAATCTCCACCTTGCTAAGGTATGGAGAAGCAGAATGATCTCTTGAAGAATCACACTACCATCAGGACTATGCCTGTTCCAGAAGAACATTTAAATACTTAGAAGAAAAGGAATGCACTTAGCCACAGAAAAGGCAATAGACAATATAGTGGAAGGGAAAGCAAGTAGGTGCATTCAGAGTATGGGTAAGCCCACAGGGAGGTATATTGAGACCTATAGTAATCTCGTGGTTTTATTAAAATATTTGTAGATGCAATTTTATTTGTAAACATTTTTGAACATAAAATACAAATCATATACTTCTTAAGGAAATTGGGTTTCAAAAACTTGATTACCAGATTCAACATTTCCAAATCATTTCCATGCTTCGCTATTGGACTCACCGATTGAACATAGTTTCTTTTACCAGAAACATGACGTGTTTGAAATACCATTGTGATGACTCCGTAGAGTTGCCCAGCTTTACTCATAAGATCTCTTAATCCTCATGACTGAGTTAAGAAAACAAGGTTATTTCACTGCCCATCTCTTTATATAGTCTCTACCCGTTAGATTACCAACGCAGCCCAGGTATCCACTGGCCAGGTTGGAACATTTCCGGCTGTGTCCTGAGTGGAACCTACCATTGTTCAGTATGGTTTTACCGTTTTCATACCAACGCTCCTTCACTCCTGTAGAGATTCAATCGATTTGAGCAACTACTAGATCAGATTTGACGAGTCAAAGCTTGTGGTTTAGATATCACTATGTTATTTGCTCAGCATAAGGTTCTTATCCTTACTATTCTCCAAAGCTTTGTCTTTACTTTTTCTCTGAGGCATTTTTCATCGCTAAATCCATATCCAATGCTTGACGACAGTGCTACCCAACCATCTCGTGGTTTTTCATGATGTTCTCTTTCCTAGAACCACTTTTGCATGACTACCGGTAAAGTGCTCTATCGCTTAGTAGCATGAAACAGTTGAATTTTTTACACTACCATGAATATTTAAGTAGTAGATTTAACATTACTAAGTCTTGTCAAGGTGAATATGGCTATCAAATTGGGTTTTCTCTGCGGTGGGACATAGCTAGATATCACATCATTTTAAACATTTATTTTACATAAAATAATAGTGCATAAATAAAGAATAATGAAAGTACAGATAAATAAATAGTCAACGAAATGTAGATTCAACGTGATGAAAAATATATGACTTGCCTCCTTGTCCATAGTATACTGGTTTTTTTAATTGCTCTTGTAGGTCTTCTATTGACCAACTCACTGGATCTGAATACTAGTGCGGAAAACGAGAGCAAATAAGTTCCTTCTTTGCAGAAGACAAGCTGAAAATAAAACACAAATAAATAACCAAGAAGACAGAAATAAAATAGGTTTGGGTGATCATGGTTTGGATAGTGAGTGGTTTGGTTGATCGGAGTTGGAATTGGGCTAGATGAGTCCAAGACAGTCGAAACGGCTATATATATGTTTTTGGGTTTTTGATGAACAGTAATGACCGGAATAGTGCTTGACATAGGTTTGGAATGACATCTGGGCTCGCTAGATTTTTTATCGGGGTTTGATATGGGAGAACGGAGCTAGGAATAGGATAGACAGGCTCGAAACGGATGAAATGGATATACTTTGTATTTTGGGATATGGATGAACAGTAACGGGTATTTCTACTGTTCATCGTGGGTCTACGCTGTTCACTTGGGTTGGGTCTGCTACAGTAATGCACAATACTACACAGTGAAATCAACCGGCCTAGTCTATTATTTGAAATGGCCTTTTACTATGCGGCCCAAGTCCAAATATTGTTCATCACTTCCTTCCTCCCGATAGCACTGTAGCGACTAAGAAACAGGGTATATTGGCAGTAGCAATTGGCGATTTGGCAGGGCTACAATGGTTTGTGATAGGGTTTAAGACCATGGATGGGTTCTAAAAGCCATGAGGGTTCTATTTTTGGGCACAGCATGGCTTGGGGTGCACTCTAGAAGGCCGGTGGTGGAGAGGTAGGCGTCAGGTTTTCATGGCACAGGAGCGACGGGGAGGTTCATCGGCACACTTGGCGGTGGTTTAACCATCTACAGGTGACTAGGGAGGCTCGGGTGGCGACGGCTTGGGTGGCGGTGGTCGAAGGTAGGCTGTCCACAACAGAGGGGTACGGCCCGGTGGTGGAGCTAGACTTTGGTGAAGACGGGGGCAAGGAAGTTTATGGTGAGGCTTTGGTGGTGTTACTAGGGACATGAAGAAGCTACAGGCTAGAGTAATTGAAATGAAATAGACCGAATATGAAGAATTGAAATGGGCAGCTTACTTTGGGTGTTTCGGCGTCGACGATGATGTGGCGCTTGTGAGAGCAATTGGGGTGGTGGTGGCTTACCTTCCGGTGCATCTCAATGGAGGGGCTCAGGGGGTTTATATAGGGCGAGAGAGGCAGTTTGGCACATGGGCGGCTTCGACGAGGAGGTGGCGCATGGCTAGGTCGAGAAGGTGCAAGAGGGCTCAGCGCTGCTAGCTGCGGTGATCTTTGTATTTCCTCAGGCACAATAATACGACCGGCAAGGTGTGTCAGGTCGGCCGAGAGTTGAGCTGAGAGCAGAGGTGGCGATAGGGTGGTCAAGACGCTCTGCCAGGTAAGGGTCACATCAATTAAGGGCTGTCAAAACGTGCAAAGCGAGGTGTACAGTCGGTTGACTGAATTGCAAAGGCACAGCAACGGGAATGTGTCTAGGCGCTTGGAACGTGCAGCGGGGAAGTCAGTCGTGAGATGAAAAACCGAAGGTTGTGGGGATTTAATCTCGAGCTATCTGGGGGAATGTCTGAGACATTAATGACCACGCGAGAGTGTGGCAAGCGAGGTACGGAGGGGAGACTTAGGGGCTGTTTGGTTGCTAGCCACACTTTGCCAACAAAAATTGCCACACTTACCTAAGTTGAGATTGCCAAATTCTTTGCCACACCTTAGCAAGCCTAAGGGAATCTTGCCACACTTTTTTGAGTCATTGACGTGTGGGACCTAGTTTGCTGGAAGAGAATCTTACCACAATTGTGGCTGCAACCAAACAGCTCCCAAAGTTGGTCAAACTTGCCTAACCTTAGGCGTGGTAAACTGTGGCTGGCAACCAAACAGCTCCTAAGACTACGGCTGTCATGTTTGAAGAGTGTGGCGGCAATCAAACGGTGGAATTTTTTTTGTCGGATGAAGAATAGTGCCAACTGGCCAAATTGAGCTCAAATGGACGGGGAGGGGGTGTGGTGGGGAAAAGGTGGCGTGACCGAGTGAGGAATGCGTTAGATTGATCCAAGAATCAAATGAAACCAAGATTCAAAGCAAAAAGCGAGCTGCGTCAAAGGCTTCACTGTGTAATTAAAATTTTACTGGTGGTGTACGGGGGAATCTGAGTTCTTTTCCCCGTGCAAACTAAGGTGGTGATCGGTTCGGCTGAAAAGCTCATAGCTTATAGCTGAAAACACTGTAACTGGCTGAAAAAAGCACTGTAGCTGACAGAGACTTATTTAGCATAATTAAATTTAAAAATATAAAAAATATGTTAGCCCATTACGTATAATACAAACAAATACGGGAAAAAAAGAACCGGCAAAAAAGCTCAACAAAAAGCCAAAAGTTCAGAAAAAAACGAAATTTATAAATAGTGAAAAATAAACCAGAAGCCAGAAGCCGAAGCCAAATTGATCAGGGCTAATTGTAATGCAGTAGTACCAGTACATGCATGGAATGGTCAAGCTACTAGCTAGGCACTAGCTGGTTGGCTGTGTGCAATAGCCACTGGGTCTCCCTTCCCTTTCCACGCATGCACTCTCAATAAGGATTTCCCTTTTAAACTTGTCTTCTGAATGGGGTGAAAAACGGTAACAGATAATTCGTTTTATCCGATATTCGTATCCGAGAAAACATAAATGTGGTAAGTAAAATCCGTATTCGAGAATATTCGTATTCGTATTCGTATCTATATTCGAGAATATTCGTATTTGTATTCAAGAATATTCATATCCGTATTCATATTCAAGATTATTCGATTTATATTCGATCCATTTTTAGAACCCATAAAAAATCCGTACAAATTTTATGATTCAAAATTTAAATTTTAGCGGTTTAAAACCAGTAACCGCTCAAAAACCGATGAGAAATCGGCAAAACGTTTTATTCGATATTCGTATCCGAGAAAATCTATATTTGAAAATATCCGTATTCATATTAGAGAATATTGGTATCCGTATTTAAGAATATTCGAATTCATATTTGTATTCATTTTAAAAATATAGATTCGTATTCGTATTTGAGACTATTCGATCGTATTCGATCCATTTTCACCCCTCTTCTGACCAAATGGCTTACTCCATGAATGGATGCCGATGCTAGAGAGGGTATCCACGTTTCTGACCGGCCCCGGCTGACCCACAGAATAATTTCGGATAAAGGAGATGTAGCCAAGAAAAGTGCATGGCTACAGCATGACAAATCGCAGAAGCAAATCAATGGCAGCAGCGGCGCCAAGCTGCCTTACCTGTTACTGCAGATGAAAATGGTTTAAATGTCAGAAAGCCAGTAACAAACCAACTAGAGCTTTTATCCTGTTTAGGATCATAAGCTTTATTCACAATAGAATTCGCTAGATGCAAACGCAGCCATTCAAGGTTGACACAAGCTCAAAGGATCGACTAAACAAAGCAAGCTCTACAGCATTGCACTATTCCTGAGAATAGTACTCCGTTACTTTTACACCTAGCCCTGATAGATCTATCAACCTGAAATTTAATTAATCATTTGATGACCACCAACGCACCCTTGAATAAAAATCAACAGCATATAACATATCCTATACGCAGAAACAAGCTTAGCCAAAGCAGGTCTGTTATGAGCTACAATCAGTTTAGCAGGTCAATACAGAGCAATCATGTTCACAAACACACAGTTACTTCCAAAACTCACGCCAACAAGTTCAATTGTACAAGTATAATAGCAAATTCAGTCGACAAAACAGACTCGAGTGCAACATGAGATCAGAGCATCAAATCACCAATACCAATTAAAAAGCAAATGCAACTGATAGATATTATATACTTGCGAAGTCTGGAGCAACTCAATGTTCCACACCTCTAATCATAACCGTATTAGTACATCACTAAAAATTTCATTACATGGAAGAAAAGCAACCATTGCAAGTAGATCCATAATAGCAAGACCTGACAAAAACCAAATTTATTATTTAGAACACTGCAAAAAACAACACATTCAGAATCACATGAATGGATAATTATATGAATTATGTGGACTGTAGTCTTGTAGTAACTGTTACTTCTACACCCTAATGAATTTGTATCCTTTCTCTACACCCTAATGAACTTGTATCCTTTCATGATCACCCAGACAAACATCAATGTAAAAATACGTTCTACAAAGGAAATACCATGAATGCAAAAACAGGCTTAAGAAAAAATACACAATTGCTGAAATAAACTAGAACAACACGGCCAATAATGAACGCAAGGCATCCAGTTAATTCTTCAACAACTCATATTTCACTGAACTAATTAAGTGCAGTTGCCAGAACATGCTAAAGCAAATAAGTTTAGTTAAGCCAAGCGTTACAAAATTCTGAGTCATCTCAGGAGCCTAGTAAATCAGTGTGATATTCTGCAGTATCAGCAACACCATCTCTTCTAGCACAAATCAGGGTGACCCAGAACAATTAAGTAACATCCAGTTTATAGTGCATACGACAGACTAACAGTTCATACCATCAAAACTACATAAACCACCAGGCAGTCAAGTGACAGCAAATTTGTTATATAATGTCTAGCCAACCAAGGACATGCCCTCACCCTTGGTGAAATCAACGGAAACTACACGGCTATAACATGTAAGCAAATTTTGTCATCAAGTCACACCACCAATGGCCCTAACTGATATTAGTATAATGCTATGCTATTCTAGGTCTAACGACGTGCAATTCCAAACATTCACTACTTTGATAACACAAACCTAAACAACAAGCAAGCTTTGGTTAACTCCAAACAGCATATGGTGAATGAAACATCACAGAAACATTAACATTGAATGAGCAAACACATAGCACAACACAAGAGGTAGCAACATCTCATAGTAATATATCAAATCGCTTAAGATTTCATCAACTGCGATAATATAAAAACTCATGTCCATCGTACGCAGATCGAAACACTAGAGAATTTAAAGCGTCAAGCTCAAAATCTTACCCGCTACATAAGCAATCGCAGATCTTAAAAAACTTAAACTTAGTAGCATAACTACGAGAGGCGATGCGACTAAGACATAACCGCTGGGCGGGAGGGGAGGACCTAGACGCGGTCGCGGCGGGGACCGCCGTACGGCGGGCGACCGTAGGCGGGAGCGGAGGAGACGACGTCGGCCTGGCGCTCGACGCCCGGTAGGTCGGACATGCCGAGGGCGGCGAGCATCTCGATGGTCTCCTTGTCGACGCGGATCTCCTCGACCTCGAGCGCGGACTTCTCCGGGACGAAGTCCATGCGGCGCTCGCGCTCCTCCTCCTGCAGCTTGAGCGAGATGCCGCGGACGGGGCCGCGCTGGATGCGGCGCATCAGGTGGGTGGTGAAGCCGGCCACCTTGTTGCGCAGCCGCTTCGAGGGGAGGATGGAGACCTCCTCGAGCACCTTCTTGTTGGTGTGGAAGTCCAGGGTCATGCGAGAGTAGTACTTCTCGATGACCTGCCGGGAGGTCTTCTTCACGGTCTTGGTGCGGACGCGGCCCATGGCTGGTGGTCGGTGGCGGCTCCCTCCTCTTCTCCGGCGGCGTCGGCTGGGCCCTGGTTTGCGGTGGCGGCGACGCGAGGATTAGGGCAGGGTTTTGTGGAGGAGGGAGAGGGGGAACTACTTATACGAGAGGCGGCGGCGTGGGTGCTAGGGCTTCGGGGTGGAGTACAGATCTCAGCCGTTGGCTTGTGTTGGCGGACGAGATCAAGATTGGCCTTTGCTAGGCTTGGTTTGTTCTGCTTGTCTGAAGCATTTTGGGCCGATCCGTCCATCTCTCAGAAGCTCTGTCTTATTCTTATTCCGATCGATTTGAGCCCATTAGGATTTAGGGATAGTTTGAGCGTGTGTAACCAAGGCTCATTCGTTTGTTCAAGAAACGGACCTCTCCTGTGCAGCAGCAGTGTTGTGTTTGAGTCTCATCTCCGTCTCCTACTCCCAATCATCACATTGAAGTTTTTTTTATATCTGAAGAACATCAGGTTGAATTAGGATGCTACAGTGTTTAACCCTTTTGCAACGCCTGAACTGTAGTTAAGACAACTAGCCTGAAATCTCACCAAGGCTAGAAGATGCTATAATACATGCGTTTATGTCGGAAATTTGAGTTGTATTTGTCATGCAGTTCGAATTCATGTATGATATTTGGTGTTGCAATATAGGCTGGGTTAGTATGACTAAACAGCAATCCGGTCAAGCCAGTTCAGTTGCGCTTAGGCGAGCAGAGACAAGTCAAGACACGGACAACAGCATAAGTGCAGGACTGTCATGCTTTGCTGATTTCAGAGATAGAAGACAGGAAACTCGCTTCTGATATAACTCCATAACACCCAGTAGAAAAAAGATTCTGCATCACTTCATTGCCAAAATGCATACTTCTCTCTTATTTTTCCCTTAGGAAATCACTCCACATGCTCACAATACTATATACATCTTCAGACTTCCATCTAGCAATAAGCTCCATATATAGATGATCTCTAAGCTCCAATCAAACAAAAAACACAAGTTTGCAACTCTCAATGTATTGTGGCACTGCTCCAAGTATCACCAATTCACCATCATATGCACAAGTAGTCCTTCAGACGAGTTCTCCTCAAACGTTCAAGCACCAGTCGTAGTTCTGGTAAGAGATGTGGATCGGCCCACCGTCGTTCAGGAGGTGCGTCAGGAGCCCAGCTTTGGTCGGGTCCAGGTAGTTCAAGATCCACCTGAGGATGTCCCTGTCTTGCCCAAAATCAGCACTGTACCTGAGCACAAGCAATGCCGATCATGGTCAGGAACTCGGCATGAACCAGATAGACTGAACTCATGAACAAATTAGTCGCAACGTCTGAAGTCCTGAACATGCATTTAAGACATGAGAAGGGAGGTCACCATTTGATGATTCTGGTGAGGTGGACGGTCCGGCTCTCGAGGTCGATTTCCACCCCGCCGTTGAGGAAGAACTCCCTCGCCGCGTGCCGGAGCTCCGGCTCGACCCCCTGCGTGGAGTAGAAGCGCACGATAGGGCTCGAACGCGTCGCGTTGCAGAGCGCAAAATGGACCAGTGGGTTCACCTTCCGTTCTGCCAACTGCGCAAAATTTTCCAGTACAAGAGGGTTGTCGATTAACTCTCTAAGAACATACAGTGATCACAGAGCGTTTCGGAGCTGATGCTACTGAATGTACCTCTAGCCTCTTGTCAAACGAGCCGAACGGCTTGACCAGGGTGTACGGTTGCCTCCTGTTCGACCGGAGGATGCCGTTCTTGATCGTCGTCAGCGAGTACGGGTACCCGCCGACGATGTACTGGAAGTCGGTGAAGAAGAATCGCCTGTCGATGATCCCCGGCTGGCCGATCCTGATGACGGCGTGGATGGCCATCGCATTGTGCAGGTTCAGGAAGAACGGCAGCCTCTCCTCGGCAGGAACCGCGGACATGTCCACCCTCTGAAGATCCTGCACCAGGTTCGCGTATCTGCTTGCATGTCGCAGCACACCAACAAGAGTCCATTAGTCACTGGCATTGCCTGATTGGTGTGCACATATCTGATTCTGGGCAATGGGAGCAGTTGCTAGTTCGCATTGTACCTTCTGAATTCCTCGCTGGAGGCGATGCGGCTGTAGTCGATGTGGCGGCGGTCGTCGGAGGCGTAGGCCTCCAGGATGGCGATCATGATCTTGGTCATCCTATTCCCGACGGCGGTGGCCGGCTTGGGCTCGCTGTCGTTCGTGGACCCCCTGAAGTTGTAGTACTTGGGGACGGCAGGGTCGTGCTCCAAGAACCGGTACAGGTTCTGGCTGCCATCTTGGAAGTCGTTCTCTCTGCGCAAAATATACCATTCATCCATCAACAAAAAAACATTGCAATGACAGACACACTTAGGTAAAAGATGGACGATGCGCACTAACCTGAAGACATGGTGAATGAAGTGCTTTCTTGCAAGCTCTTTGCCGATCTCCACAGCCTACAAGTACAGTTGAGATAATGTTAATAGATCAAGGGACAAAGAAGCAATGCAATCACTGCAACTCATACTGTTGAATTGCTTTAACCTGGAGAACTAACTGTTCTTATCCAAATCTATATTTTTGTTTATAAAAAACACAATGCAAACTGCCCAAGACAAGTTCTTTGTCCACTACAATATGCATGGCGAAAAATCTACTGCTCCTAGGTGCGACCATCACTACGACAACGACAGTGACTGAAACACAAGGGGAACAACCCACTAGACCGTAGTTGGATCGGTGCTTAACCCACCAAGGTAACTGGTCTCCTCTTTCGGTTGTTCACTAACCACCACTAGTCCAAGGCTCCAGATTTTCCAGCAAATTAAGGTACCACTCCAAACAGTCTCTAGCTTCAGAACAAAAATACGTTTATAAAATGTTGACTTCTTACTTCGTTTTTTTTCTCTTTTTTCTTTGTATTATCTATATAAATATAATAATATTTTTTATTTTTCTTATTGATTTATTTAAATATTTTAAAAATTAATAACTCATACAGTGTTATTTTAATTAAAAATTAAAAATTACAGTAAAAAAAATAGTCACAACACTTTTAAACGGAGCCTTATATTCCCTGACGTTTTCTACTCCGACCAAAATCTTCCGGCACGCAGACCAACCAGAGAAGCATCACTATTGATTCACAAGATTGCATTGAACTAAGCATTTTGCCGTGTAAGTGGTTGAGCTACCAGCAGTGTACGTGGTCTATCACAAAATCTCACTTGTACATACAAGCACGACAAGTTCAATTTCAAACGGGCACTAAGTAAGGGCCCACTTGCAAGTAACTTGCACGCACATAGCTTTTCACCGATGAACAGAAAACAAATAAATAAAAATGCGTGGGCCCCGATGGCAGAAACAGTCAACGCGCGCGCGAATGCGATGAGCCGGTTGGGAGTGGGTCCCGGCAGCAACTAACCTATCACTCTATCAGGTCGTCCATGTGGGGTCCGGAACCGTTCCGTTCCGTTCTGATCCGCTCCGCCCACCCGTTGCGGCGCGGGTGACGGACCGGCTCGGCACGGCAGCACGTGCCGCTCCCCACACGCCCGGCGCACGTGATCCTAGGGAGAGTTTGCGCCCGGGCCCCTCACTTCCACCGTAATATCTTTGGTTCGTACATTTTGTACTACTTCTGAAAGGTTTTGCAAGGGTGGACCAGTAAAGGTCCAATAAAGACACGTCTTTCACTTAATCTTGAGACTACATCTATGTTAATTAAAATTTTATCATTTATATTTTCACTGGCCCAACAAAAATGCTCCTATTAAGTCTAAAATTGGTATAAAAAAAGCTGAAATCCAAACCCAAAGTTATTTATGCTCCACTCAATTTTCATTGTGGATCCGCCCATGAGGTTTTGTACCCGAGTGGAATGATAATTGTATCGATGCCATTTAGGTTATAAATAATGGTTTTATTACTATCTTATTTTAGACAGCATATTGCATTTCAGGGTACAAGTGTCATGATAAAAAAAACGAGAAAAAAATATGGCATTGTTTGGCAAACATGCCAGCTCAGATTTTTGTCACATCAATCCTGATTGGCATTTTATTTCTTGCTTTACTTAAGCACGACTTAAATGCACTCAATGTATGACAAAAAGTGTCCAATAGAGATTACTTGTAGATTCTAAAAATACCAAGGTTAATACAACGTGTGAGGAAAACTAGCTAGCTAGAAATGCATTCTTGTTCAAACTTGATATGAATATGGATTTAGTGAAGCAGTTCCATAAAAAAAACTCCACTTAATAACATGAATTTGTGCTTAACTTAAATTGCCCATTCGTGATTCATTCCATATTATTAGCAGCCTAGCACTACTGTGCCCCTTAAATAAAGTGGTAACTCATTAACAGAGACAAATGACATTCTCCCACAACTTCCTTAACTAATTCCAACTAAGCCCTTCAGTCCAAAACTACTGTTACGGCCCTGTTCGTTTGGATTTAATTTTGGTTTTGGGTTTCTAGTTTTTTAATTTCATTTTTTTCTAACTTTTGGCTCTTTTGGGCTTTTTGTCTTTTCTTTTTTTCTATATATTTTTGCATTGTTCATAACGGGATAAATTATTTTTCCATTTTTTTATTTTTTAAAATTTAATTATGTTGAAAAAGACACCGATAGTTACATTGTAAAATTGTAAAATAAATCAGATGTAATACCAAATAATGAAAAATAAATTATTAAAAAAATGCCCAAATAAGCGGACCACATAAACAAAGATCAAAGAAGCACCTACAGAACAAAAGGTCAAACGATGGAGAAGTGATCTAGTACGACAACTCACCTTCTTCCTGCTGCATTCCAAGTGGTTCACGATGGCGTCGACCATGTCGGCGCCGGAGAAGCAGTTCTTGACGAGCTTGACCCTGACGAACCGGTCCTGTATCGGCAGCCGGTGCCGGAGAACCCTCACGATGCCCACCATGGCGTCCTCTTTCTCGTCTTCCTTGCCAGCCTCGACGTCGAACCCGTACACGGGCACCCGCGGCGCCGCGTCGGGGCACCGCCTCCCGGCGAGGTCCCGCACGCGACGCTCGAACTCGCCGCTGTTGCGCAGGGAGTTGAGCACAACGAGGCCGCCCAGGAGCTTTTCATTTAGGAAGATCAGGGGAACGCGGGCGGCGGCGCCGGCCCGGGACGCCAGCTCGGCCTCGCGCTCCGGGAACACGTCGATGTTGATCTCGACGTAGGGCAGGCCGGACTGCCGGAAGAAGGCGCGCACGGCGGCGCAGTCGCGGCAGCCCGAGCGGGAGAAGAAGCTGACCCGGCCCTTGATGTGGCTTCCCGAGAAGGAGTAGCCGTCGTCGACTGCGTCCTCCTCGGTGTCGGCGTCGATGGCGTCCTTGAGGCGAACGGTGACTTTCACGTCGGGAAGGTGGATCTCCTGCACGCCGTAGGTGTCCACTGCGGCCGGAGGCGAGCTTTCCTTTAACGACGAGATGCGGCGGGTGAGGGCCGAGGATAGCACGTCACGGCGTTCGCGGAAGAACCGCCCGATGGATGCCACGTCCACGACGGCCGCGGCTGAGTTAGAGGAGGCGGACCGCTCGATGGGCCTCTGCTCTTCCTCATCCTCCCCGTAGCCGTCGGGCGCGGGCGTGGAGAACGCCCTGGTTAGCCCCGGCGGCGCCTCCGGCTGAGGCAGGTGCGGCGGCGGCCGGAGCACCACGCCCTGCAGCATCTTCCGCGCGTAGTACACATCCTTTTCCGCCCCGGCGTCCGCCACGACGGTGAGTCCTGGCGGCGTCTCCGGCCGCAGAACGTTCGCCGGCGTCGG
Source organism: Dendrocalamus latiflorus (assembly GCA_017311315.1). NCBI lineage: Eukaryota > Viridiplantae > Streptophyta > Magnoliopsida > Poales > Poaceae > Dendrocalamus > Dendrocalamus latiflorus. The sequence continues at coordinate 5,239,570 of CM029678.1, read as the reverse complement.
CGCAGGCGGCTCGACGACACCGTCCGCCGGATCCTTTTCTTGCTGTCTCGCGACGGTTGCCTCCTGCGGCGGCGGCGGCGGCGATGAAGGGGCGGCGAGGTGGGGAAGCCCGTTGAGGTGGGCATGGTGGTGGTGGGGCGCGAGCGGCATGGCCACGAGGGTCTCTTCTCCCATGGCTCTCGCCTCTCGGGGTCTCTCTGGGTTTACGAGGGGGATGGGACCGAGCCAAACGGAACGGAACGGTATTGCCCTTTTGCTCTGCTCTACAACGGGATTGGGGATTTCGTTTTGAGGCGGCGAGGCGAACGAGGCGGCCGAGGAGTTTAAGAATGGAAGGGGTGTGTGCGGATCACGACGCGCACCGGTGGACGCGGTGCACGGCGCCAAAGGTCACTGGCGCGTGGGGCCGGGCGTACACCGTGAAGTGCGGGAAGGGATCGAAGGGAGGGGGAGAACCAACCGGGGAAGCGGTCAGCGAGTCAGGCCGGGAGGAGCCGCGCCGAACCGCGCGAGGGAGGGAGTCGTCCGTCTCGCCGATTTCGGCTGGTTTCTTTCGTTTTCCGGGGCACTTTTGGTGCGTTCGGCCGGCAGATTTGGAGCGGCACGGCGCGGGCACGAATTGCTGCGCCGTGCACGGCGGGATCGAGCCGAGTTTTCTCGCCTCCGAGACCTCACGGGGCTGATTCCATTTGTGACCGGAGAAACGGTACTACCACGGTAGCACCAGCGGCACTCCAGTAATCGAGTTGATGTCAGCCGTTATTAAATTCTAAAATCAATTTTATTATAGTAAATATCTCTTTTATGTTACCCGATTTTTAAACGGAGTTGTTTCAAAGCGAGGTTTATTAGTCGATTATAGTACATATTATAGTAACTTTATTTATATTAAGTAAAATCGTATATGAGTGTTTCTCTCTTTACAAAATTCTCTACAAGCTGTTACTATTTATAAGCTAAAGTCAAAAACAAATATGAACGAGCCCGATGTGTATACAGGCACGTCAAGTGACTTTTTTCCCCAAATGCATGTCAAGTGAGCTGTGATTGTGGACTTGAAGCTAGAAGTTTACGAGCATGTTTATATTAGCTACGGTTGATATATTTTGGTTGGAGATGAATAGTAGCAGGGCGGAGCCACTGTCCGATGAGCCTAGGTGGTTGCTTGGGCCCACTGACGACAAGCCGTGGATTTCGCATGGGCGTGAATTGGAGAGCCGGGCATCACGTGAGCTTAGGCGGTGTGCCTGAGCTCTAAAAAAATTCCGGCTCCGTTACTGAATAGTAGTAGCTGAGCAAGTGGCTTTTAGAAGGAGGCAAATGGTAGAAAAGGTAAAAGAGAGATACGTGTGCGAGATAAGTAGCATATATGATACGCTCGTGACCCCTTGTTTTATCCTCAAAACGATATAGGAATAAGAAGAGTGAAGAAGCCACTTTAAAAAATCAGATTTTTTTTATTAATTTGTGATTTCTTCGAACTATTAGAAGCAGAAGTTAATATGGACGGGCTGTACGCCGTGCCACTCAAAAGGCACGGGCAACATGGTTCCTGAGGCCGTTCGATTGGAAATCAATGTTCCTTGTTGGCCTCGATCTGGACCGTTCGGCGCTGGATCGGTCGGCTATGAAGCCGCTGGGAATTGGCAGGCAAGCGGTGTAACTGCCAAACGAGTCGGACACATGCACCGTGATAGATCCGGCGAGGTGACGATTTTCACTAGGTGAGAGCATCGAAATCGTCGAAATTTTCGGGTGGCTTCCGTACGACTTCCTCTCCGAGGCAAATGAGCTTGGGTGAAGTGAATCCTTGTTGTTTTCACTTTTCCCGCTAAGGACAAGTCGGTACATGACGGTCTCCTCTGTTTCCTTTTATCGGGTTCATCGGGAACCCCGGACGCGGACAATTGCGTAGCGCGGTTGAAGCTTCGACCATTGTCAGAGCTCGTCAGGTGCCATATTATAAGCAGTGAGTGTAAGTTCGTCAGGATCACGATGCTCGTCAGGTGCCATATTATAAGCAGTGAGTGTAAGGTCGTTAGATCACGATGCTCGGTATGATTGTTTTTTATCTGGTAGAATCCGATCGTAAGATTAGATCACAGAATTATAATTCTATTAAATTTTAAAGAGTATATAAATTTAATATAAAAATTAAATAATATTTTTATGTAAGTCTATAGTATAATTTTGAATTTTTTTAAATTTAATTATGTAATTTGAGTACACGTACTAATATTATATTGAATTAAGGCTGATTTTTAAGCTTATTTAATTATTTTTTAATATAATAATAATAATATAAAAGTACAATATGTCAAAGAAAATACTTTTTACCTTAGAACAATATGTAAACAATAAAAATAAAGCAAATTAAATTAGTGTAACTTAAACTAGCAATAGACAATATTAAATTTTATATGCTAATATAGTTTGTTGTTAGGATCATAATGCCACTGTGATCCTAACGATTCTATGAGTTGAATCACGATTTCATTGTGATACTACCTAATTTCGATCTATATTACGATCTGTGTTATCTGTATCTTGTAGGATCTTACGATACTATGATACGTGTCACGATTCAGACAATCTTATGTAAGCACAGTGTAATCTGAACTCTGAAGCAACAATCCTTCAAACATTAACGTACAAACAAATGCTCCAAATTGAGCAGGCACAGCATCTGCTCGTCCGACCATCCGGTTACTTGAGCCATCTGGTTCCCATTGAAATGCTGCTGACTCTTTCAAGAGTATCCAACCATCACTCCATCAGTGAAGATAGTTCCCCAAAAATAATGTATATCCATCTAGTTCTGAACAAGTAGTTCCCAGAATTAGCAATTAGGAAATCTTCTGAGTGCAAATAATTGTCTTACCTGGTCCTGTTGACACATACCAAGTCAATGGTTACATGCTCGCGTGTTAGAGCTGATACTGATCAGTGATAAAAGCCAGCAACATCACAGAACCGTCCTCGCTTGTATGCTAGTATTATTCAGACTTAGACGCAAATCCGAGACCATTTCAATTGGAAGAGAGAAACTTGTGCACGCTTGACCTGCCTCACGAGCATGCATGTATGCATGCATGTGCAAGAACGGTTCAATTTCAGACCTGGTTTCAACATCAACACGCCAATTGGTGAAATAACCTATTTTGTATATGGGCGCACACACATATAGTTGCAGGTTTCAACGGCAACCAAATGGAAAGAAGCGTTTAATCCCTGTTTTTTTTGAAGATTCAACTTCATGATGTTTTTTCCTTACCAAAGGGTAAAGAGAGCAGTTTTGATTTGGTTTCGTTGCTAAGTGGAAATTTTCGTTTTGATTTGGTTTCGTTGCTAAGTGGAAATTTTCTTTAATTATGATATATCGCAATTTCCATACGGTGATGTCGGCGATGTTTCTCAAGGAAAAAAATGGCGTCAGGATGCTATGGACTAAAGAACCAAAATATCATTCAGAAAAACAAGTATAGATCTTCTTTTTTTATATATTACGAGATCTAGGATCGACTATGTTATTCTTTAGACGCTTGACGAGGAATAAATAAATCCGTGGGACTTAAATTTTTTTTTTTGAAGACCGTTAATCAAAGGGGACATGTGCAAATTCATATTCATAGTTAAACGGGGGAACTAGTAGTTTAGTACTACTCCCTAGCGATGACTGTTTTTGACAGCCACATTAGGGCATGTACAATACAAAATACTTATATATGAATGCTTAAAGAGAGAGAATATAGACACATCATTAAGCACTCATGCAAAGTTATTTCCTCCAATGCAAGCATCTCTTCTATGGGTGCTTAGATGCTATATTATCTATTAATAGATATAGTTATACACATAAGCACCTACTAAGCACCGATGCTTATTTAAGCATCGGTGCTTCAAAATAAGCACTTTATATATCCTATGTGGCAAGAAAAAAAAATCAGTTTTTCATTGCTAAGCACCTCTCTAAACGTCTGCATTGTACATGCTCTAATACTGTAAAATTCTTCTTGGATTCAATGTCCACAACTCTGAATCAAAAAAACTACCACTGCCCATTTTTACTGAAATGTTCGTAGAACGCATGCTCACATTGCATTAACCCCACAATATCGTCTATTTTAGAGAGCGTTCGTATTGGTTTTTACTAATAACTTTTGGTTTTAGTTTATGAATATTAACAGTTTATAGAAGAATTTATAGAAAGAGAGACAATCATATACGATTTTGGCCGATATAAATAAAGTCATTATAGTATTTACTACAATTAATTAGTAGACAATATCTTAAAAAATATTTTGTTTAAAAGTTAGATACTGTACAAAAGATATTTACGATAGAAAAACGGATTTTAAAAGATAGCTTTAAATAATACAAAAAGCAGTACTTAATCAATGCCCATTTTTCCAGTACGATTGCGGTTCGAGGACTAGAGTGTCTTGGATCTAGTTATAGCAGACGAGACACCTATGTAGCCTAATTGTAGAGCATAAGGTTATGGTGATTGAGGCTATGAGTTAAGTCTTCATAGGCCCATAACGAACAGCAGACAAATATTTGGAGACGACAATAGCGAGTAGTGCGAACTCATCATGATAGACTAATTCTTAAATTATTACGTTATTATATTCTTTGAATATATCTTTTATCGATAAAGAGAAAATATAGTAGAATAGTCGTAAATTTTTCTGTGACCATATGGTCGTAGATTCTTCTATGACCGCGTAGTCGTAAGTCTTACTGTGACCACTCTATAGTCATAAGATTTCCTGCCACGAGTATACCTCTAACTGACTTTCCTACAACAATGAACTGCACTGTCGATTCGTCTGACAAGGTGATTAGAATATGCGTTAGTTCACTAACTACACACGATCTCTCTCTAACAACAACTGATACATGGTGAACAACCCACTTATGTCTCTCTAACAGTACCTTCCGTCAGGTGGTTAGTATCCAAAATGTTGAGGCGTCTTCCTACGCGGGACAATTGCCGTCGTTTCATCGACTATTTAAAGGTTGACGTCAAAGGGAGAGAGGACATTTTGGATGAATCATTCACGCAGAATAGCACTAGCCATTTGTGTAACTCTCTGTTGTAATCTATTTTTCAGCAATTAGCAATTATACTGAACATAAGGTTGTTATTATCTACTTTGCAGCTACATACGCCGAGTTTTCTAAGAGTTTCTTCAAATATAAATAAATCATATGTAAGATCGATATTAAAGCATCGACAGAGCTCATAAACCATAATGAATTAATCAAACATACGAGTGTCAGTATCTGTTTGCATGTCATGCTCGGTGGTGAAGGATTGCTCCCTTCCATGTGAGAGAAAAGATAGATTACATGTTTGATAAATTTTTTTCTTCGAAATCCTATCCATATTTTAGACGTTTGATTCTATTAACTGGGTTTGTGGGCTCGGTGTAGGAGTCTCCCGTAGGAGATCGTATGTTTACTTGACCTAGCTGGATGCATTCTGTTAGTTAATTAAAAAGGGTTCTTGTCCTGTAAGATTATAAGAGATGCGTACGGCGTACCAGTTTCCAACTCTCAATTCAGTTATGGCAATCGTGGCACAGTGGTTCATGACGAAAACGGATGCCATGCTGCTGACGAATAACTGGCCGTCTTTTTCCACATAATTAACCACCGACGGCCGGTCCATAAACACCATTCTCATGAAAAACCTATGCACAGCAAAAAAAAAAAACCTGCACAGCTTTTAAAAAAACCGTACAGTGCCGAAAAAGATGGAACATATCCCCTTCCAGCAGATGAACATCTCAAGTATCGAACATCTCAAGGCAAAACGCATAATAAGTGTTGAGGAACCATTGCTGGTGATCAGTCCGATCAATTTCTCTGTTTAATATGAAACAAGATCAATTACAAAAGACAGAATAATATATTAAAAACACACAGAGTGATGGAAAGAACTCCTTTATCTTTTTTATTGCTCTTGATTGCATATGTATAAAATCTGTCGGTACGGCTATCTATTTATAGTCTATCGATGAGGTGCCCACCATAAGCTAAGACTGCTGGCGCAGGCCCAAGTTTCCTAACAATAAGCACCCACACAGAGCTCACAAACAGGGCATGCCCACAAACAGATAGCACAATTTCTTGAGACACATCGATCGACAACTTGAAGGCCCTTGAATGTGAGAGCTAGAGATGATCAAACCACCGGAATTTTTCTCCAATGAAGGTAAAAAATGACTGGTGATTTGATTCTCTGGTAGAGATGATCAAACCACCGGAATTTTTCTCCAATGAAGGTAAAAAATAACTGCTGATTTGATTCTCTGGTATCTCATCTTGATGAACCCTAGCAATAGTCCAACCGTTGGTACCAACAGCTGTGCAATCTCCTTGGACTCTGAAGTAACCTTTACCAACTAGCAAGATTTCAATCACAGATCCGCACACAAGAACCATGGCTACTGTAATGGAAATACAAAGTGATGGGAATTCAAGATTTTAAACACTTGAAGCTATGAGTCATGAAGGGTAACCAAAAGTGGCATATAATTGATGTAAAATTCCACCCACATATCTGACCAAATTCCCATACAAGACAAAACCGGACCACTGGCACAAATTAGGTCAGAGTTCTTAAAAGAGGATGTCTCTAATGGTAACACTTATAATCCTTCACAACAGTTGACATGCAACAAAATCATGATTCCTTCTTCTCTTCTGCAGCCTCTTCAAATGTCTCTCCAGCGACAAGCTCAGGAACATCATCGTCGTCATCCTGAGCAGCACCTGCACTGGCACCAGCCTCAGCACCAGGGGCCTGCATTTGGAATTGCTCTGCAAGCCTCCGCAGGTTGTCCAAGTTGTCAGGACCTGAATAAGAGGAACGATTAAAGGTGAACCAACATGGAGAGCTTCGAGAGGGGCTGGGAAAGCAAGGGGCTCTATAATTTACTTCAAAGATTTCAGTAGTTTTCTAGTACATAGCAGTAAGGTAGAGACAGCAAAACAACAATGGATGACACTGACATGTTAGTACTTGGTAGTACCGTAGTAGTACTATAAACTTTGAATTGGATCAGTATTCATGAAAACTGTGTCTGTGTAAAGAGAGACATACCAAGTTGATTGATAATCGATGGCAGCAGATCTTGCAGTTCTGTCCAAATTAAAAAAAGCTAACATAAGAATACTGTTATGCAAACTTTGGAAAAAAGAACTTCATTAACTAACTTTCCAGAGCTAACATTCCACTATTCCAACGGACAAAAGAAATGTGCACATATTCACATACATCGATATCCAAGTCAATAGAAAACCACAACAAAATGACTTGAGACAGAAACAACATTAAGGACATATTAATGGAAAGCTACTTTAGCCTTTAGCAAATGCAGGTCGTGGAGAAGAACATACTCTTTGTCTGTGGAGTTCCACTGACCACCCATGTCTTAGCACCAATTGAAGCTTGCACTGGAGCAGAAACAAAGAAAGCACCGTAAGAAGAAGCAGGAAGTGGATTACTAATCTTGCAGAACTAATAGTTTAGTGTTAAGGGAATCCCACCTTTAGGATTCAGAAACTGAATAACAACATCATCCTTAAAAATGTTGACCTCTTCAATACCAGGGATGGTGTTCACTCCTATTCTTTTCAGAGTGCTCTGGAGCCTTTTGTCATCTGTGGTTGTAGCCTTGTGGACTGCCTTCTTCTTCCTGTCACCAACACAAAGCTCATTATAACTAGGAATAGGGTTACTTTACCCCCCCCCCCCCAACTCTTGCAATAGTCTAAGTTTCAACCTCGGACTGCAAAACCGGATGTTTTACAACCCTAAAGTATCAATACCGTTTATTTTACCCCCTAGGCCAATTGAAAGCGGTTTTGAAACGACATGGCGCTGACGAGGTAGATGTTTTGACACGTATGCTAGTTTTGGGTTTAGAGTTGACACATAATCAGCCTAGTCAACCAAATGTGCAAATAAATTAAAAAAATATAGTAGGGCCCACATGTCATTCTCAAGAACCACCTTCTTCATCCTCACTACTGCTTCCCCTCTCTTTTCATGCTTTCTCAAGAACCCCCAGCCATGTCACCATGAGCGCCTCGATGCCCTTGCCCTTACCCTGTCCTCGCCCGAGCCGTGCCATCGCCAGAGGCCCACGCCGTGCCACCATGGCAGTCGGCGTTGCACATGTGGCACCGCTGCTTCTCCTCCACCATGGTGTGGTGGCGAGGTATGGTCGGAGCCAAGGAAGACAACTACATTCCCGGCAACCCCGTGGCATTTTGCTAAAATTGTTTGAGGGGAGATCTCTCCGGGGTTGTGAGATTGGTGTTTGTGGCTCGCAAGCTGAGGCGATGTCACAGACCCAAGCATTTGCAGAGAGAGAAGGGGGAGAGGAGGCAGCCATGGCTGTTGGTAAAGAGAGGAGAGGAAGAAGGAAAGGAGAATGAGAGGATAGGAGGCTGATTGGTGGGTCTGGCTGTATATTTTGTTTGCGTATTTGATGATCATGCTGACTGGGTTGCCACATCACCCTAAAACAAGCTTACATGTCAAAACATCTACCATGTCAGCACCACCTTAGAGCAAAACCGCCTTCAATCTGCCTCAAGGGGTAAAATAAACAGTATCGATACTTGAGGGTTGTAAAACATCCGGTTTTGCAGTTCGAGTTCGAGACTTAGATTATCACAAGAGATCAAAGGGTAAAGTAGACTTATTCCTTTTAACTATAATCCAAGAGGTTCCTAGTGTGCTTGGACTGCCCTAGTACAAAATGTCATGAGTAGCACATTCTATCTGACAGTAGGAGTATGCTTAGCCACTAAGGTGCGGATTTGCACCCTAAGAAGTTGATGAGTGACACAGTCCAACATCATTTGTCGAACATTTTAATTCATAGCTAATTACCAGGTTAAATTGCCTCAAGCCTGCTGACAGTAACATAGAGAATGAAATGATCGTGGGCTAATGAATTATGGAAGGAAATAACAAGCACACTTAACGAAAAAAATCTAGCACAATCCATCTTATCATGAAACCAAAGGAATAATACTACCATGCATAGTATCTTTACTCCACATACGTCAAAAATAAAATGCACGGGTTTTATGTGCAACAGAAACACATATGCCAACATAAGTAAAAGCATTAATAAAGGCCCTATTCTTTTCAAAAGCTGCTTTTCAGCTTTTTCTACAATAACCAACTTTTAAACGGAGTATTTTTTCAAGATAGGGTCTACTAGTTAATTGTGGTACATACTTTTCTAACTTCATTTATATCGGCAAAAACCGCACGTGAGTTTCTGTTACTCTGTAATCTATCGTACAAATAGACCAAAAGCCACAAGCCGCAGCAAAAAAGAACAAGCCCAAAAAGGCTAGCTACACATAACCGTCAACATATCATCTTGAATACACATATGACAAGAATAAGCACCTGCGCATGCTACCCTTCCCCCCGGTGCGCACGGCACCTGCCATCTTCTTGAGCTTTTCAACATTCATCTGCATGGGAGAGAAATAAATCACTATACAGTTCTTTCAGTAACCTGCAACAGACAAGCCACTCTTAACGAGCAACGCAACAGACAAGCCACACTAACTACAACAGAGTGCACAGGTCCAAGGAAGAAGTAATGAAAACATAACATTCAATAACATGACGTGATGCAATTGCACAAAGAAAAGGAAAAACTGTAACTGCGTCGGGTTCAAACAAGTAACCGATGGTTCTGACTAATTACCAATACAAAAGGCAGTTGAGATGGCAGAAGCAGACACACAGTGTAAGCCATCTGTAGCTCATATCTGCTGAGCCACTGGTAAAAACACTACTACTAATCTTACTACTTTTCTAAAGCCAATCACCCACTCCTTTGAGTAAAACTCCCCATTTAGCTGCTGCTTGCTGAGGTAGTGATAAAAAAAGATGCTATTACTCACTGTGTGTACAGCAACCCACTCATTTCTTCTAAGAACACCAAACCAATTCAATACAGCTCTGCTCTTTAATATCTCACCATCACCAAACCCACCAAGCTAAACCCATCTCCCATAGGCCATGATATGATACCCAAAATATCTAACAAGATCGGAAGCACTAAGCAACAGAGGCGCTAAACAGCCACAGCCAAAGCGCCACTTCTAGATTCGATCACAAATCGATCAAGAAAACCGCTCAAAGGATTATTTGAGACGCATGGCACAGGCCAAATCTTGCTAAGGCGCATGCACCTACCTAAGCCAGCAAAATCACAGATCCAATCGCTCCTGGACCTAGCAAAAGGTCGCGCAAAATACCACTAGTCGATACGAGAAGGGTGCTACTGGTACTAGCAGCTCTGCCGTACGGGAGCGGCTCACCTTGGCTACGGGGCGGCGGCGGCCGCGGCGGCGGGGCGGGGGAGGAGAGGATAGGAATGGGAGACTCGGAGGAGAGGGGAAAAGGATAGGGCTCGGGAGGAAGCGCACGGCGAGCCCTCTTTTAGTTTTAGGGTTTTAACCCCTGGGAAATCCTGGCCGTCCGATCCGTGATGGACGGGTGCGGCAGGCTCTGTGGCGTGCTGAACTGGAGGGTTTGTGCTCGGGTTACGTTCGGGTGCGTGCTCGCTCGCCTGTTTGGCGGCTTGGTTCTGGCGGTCTGGACTGTGTGGTCTGGTCACTCCGGTGGTCAATTCGGAAAATGCCTGCGTTAATTGCCCCTAGAAATATGTCATAAGAATGTTGCTAGAAATTTAAATTAGGAAAAAAGTTTTAAGGGAAAAGTGTGTCAGTTCATAAAACAGCTAATATTTGGTTGAATAGCTTGCATGCAGAAATATGACACATACATAACAAACCTAAAATAATGTTACGGACTTTATTGTACCAAGCAATGACCCAGTTTTTTTTTGTTGTTGTTTTTAAGCCGCTTTTGACTTTGAGTTCTTTTAGCAATTACTATTTATAAGACTGATAAGCTATCCTATAAAAGAATAGACCCAATAATGAAGGTGAATGCTTCTAGCGCAAGCACATTTGTGTAACAAATGAGTGCCCACATTCCATTTCTAGTATAGTTTCTATATCTAGTGCTTTTCCAAAAAAAAAAGAGACAAAGGATGAGTTCTTTTCGATTGCGGCACTAGGTTTTTTGTCCTACCATAAGTGATTGTGCCAACGAGTCGAATGTCAATAAGCTGATAAGTGATTTTGAAAAGAATGGCTTGATAAGGTGCTTCAAAAAGACGATGAAGAATTCACCCCGTTTGTTTGTTCGAGGGAACCATAAACTAAAAAGAAGGGGGCCAAAACCTAGTGGTGATCGCTTCCTCCTCGGTGTTGGCGGTGACGAAGTGTTGAACAATGATGGCTCCATTCTTTTCAATTTATGGTTTCCTTCGAATAAATAAATGGAACATCTTTTCCATTATCTTTTTGAAACTTTTTATTAGAGCAGCCTTTTTTTAAGTGGCTTATTGACATTCGGTTCATTCGCACAAACATTCACACTACGACTGAAAGACATCAGCCGTAACAATAAGCCATCAACCGTAGCCGAAAATAACGCACCTAATGAAGTCATAAATTAGGTTTCCATGTGTTACCAAACCCATTGATTATAAGGGACAGACAGGGACAGTTGCCGGCGAGTGCTTTTCAAAAAAAAAAAAGAGGAAATCGACAAAACCTAGTGGTGACCGCTCCCTCCTCGACGATGATAGATCGGTGAACAAAAGTGAGCCACAAGTTAGATTTCTTAGGTTTACCGAGCCCCTTGACTGGCATTGTTTTATGCCCTGTTCTAAACAACTTTTGGTTTTTGTCTCCGGCTTCAAAAGTTAAAAGCCGTTTGGAACGTGTTTGCTTCTTAACGTGCTTTTTTTCCTTTTTTTCTTCTCTTTTTATTTGTATTATCCGTATAGATATAACAATATTTTTTATTTATTTCATTTAATTGAATACCTCACAAAAAGCTAATACAAATAAAAAGGGAAAAAGAGAAAAAAGAATTAAAAATGTTAAGAAGCCAACGGGATTGGAACTGCAATGGCTTTGGCTTACAGAGCTGTTTGGAACGAGACCTGTAACTTCGGGAGGTGCGGCGGTGGACTGCTGTGAGTGCTGTCAGCGACAAGGGCACCAGCCGGAAACCATACGGACTATATCGTCGCAATTCACTTCGTTAACCATACGGACACGGCCGTACCATGAGTGGCATATTCAAATTGAAGGCCAGAACATGCTGATACGCAACCAACAGTAAATGCACTGCCCAAGTGCATATCAGCATATCCTCTGCAGAAGAAAACCATCCAACCAAAATCTATAGAAGTGTAAACCATAAGGGAGGCAACAAATACACCCTGACAAGAGCGAGCCCTTACGTCATCAAGAAACCAACTAAATAACCAAAGAATATAATTACATGTACTTTGTAAACTAAAACGCTGTGGGACATAGATACAGGCGATGTACATTCTTGGAAACCAGCTAATTGACAGACGCAGCTCCTAGCTGACAAATTAGAACCACTGTTCAGCACTCAATTTGCTCTGGTCAAAGAAACAAGGCCACCTTATCTTTCAAGCTGCTCTTCCTTTTTGTCACAAGTCCCCCCTGCCTTTGTACTTCGCTATGCAAGTCTTTCTTCTGTGGCGCATGGTTTACATTCATGGTTACTGATTCTATAGCCTCAGATTTCCTTTCATAGATAGCAGGTTTACTCAACAGGGGACCGAGAAATATGTTTAGCATGTCCTGAGCAACATCTCCTGTCATTTTGATACTTGATGAACACTGTAGTTCTTCATGTCTGTTGTTCTTGTCTACTATACACTCACTTGGAGTTGTATTTGTTGAAGTTGTGGTGCACTGCAGCAACCCCTTCATCTGTCGAGCATTTGATACTGATCCTCCTGTATCCGCTGCTGTGGGAATTGTATTTGTTGTTGTGCATTGCAGCAATCCCTTCATCGGTTGAGCATTTAATACCGATCCTCCTGTATCTGCAGCAGTGGAAATTGGAGGACATGGAGCATGCTCTTCATATTGGGCTGTCTTCATAGTTTCTAGTTCTTGTTTCTTCTCTTTATCGGCATTGACATACTACAAAATGTCACTGTGTCAGCATATCTTTACAAGTTCTACTTAGTTCTTAAAATCAAAACTTCTTCAGGATAATTCCCAATTTGCAAGACATCTAAAATGGAAAAGAATTAGGGATCAAAATCCAGTGTAAATGCTGTCATTGACACTGCAAGTAAATCTCAATTTAAGCTTCAGTTTTTGCAGTGGTGTTAGAAATGTTATATTATACTTAGCTATGCCTCAGAACTAATGTTAGGACGACATTGAAGAAGACGAGTTCATCTACACTGCACATATTACTGCCTCTGAAACTTGCATGCGCAAATTTTGTCAAGATGCAAGCTAGATTGTCTCACCTTCTCAAGTAAATATACAACAATACAACTAGGAACACTGATTTCTCAATATATGTGGTATGGATTCTATGTACTGCCTAATCACTCCTATCCGCTTGTCAGACTGCCCTGAAGCAGTATCAAATTACTCCCAGTCTTGACATTCTTTCAATAATTCTAGCCTCACTTTTTGTGGCCAGATTAAACAGCAAGGTTTAAGGGGAGCATTAGGCACTAGAGCATTGGGCAAGTCAAAGGCTCCACGCCTCTACTGAAATAATTTCATTGCGTCACTTGGATGTTAGCACACAGTATGTCTCATTCTAGGTCAAAAAAATAATAATAATAAAAATGTTGACAGAAAATCAGAAACAACTTAGTTATTTTACATATCAACATGACTTTAAGATTGACTTTAAGTAAATATCCCATATTCACACAATAGGAGAGAGCATATCATATTAGAGAGCTATTGCATATTTACATAGCAACACCCCAAAAAAAGTTAAATGTGAAGCAACGCAGAAAGTACTATGGCTCACCTCTTCAGCTATGCTCACAAGATCATCCACAGTAAGCTCTATATCATCGTCAGTTGTTCCTGATGGCGATGCTTCTGATCCAACATTCTCCAGTTTCCTTTTCCTGCTATTCTTCGGAGCAGCTCTTCCTCTCACATTTCTTGCATTCTTACTGGTTTCATTCTCAATTTCTTCATGTTCATCTCTGACAGCATCCTTGCTCTTTCTCCTGGCCTTTTCTTTACCCTGACATCGCTGCAAAGGTCCCAGTTCACCAGCATCCTCTGTACCCACAGCTTTTAGCCGCACTCCACTCTTCCTTTTGACGGGCTTGATCTGATCGAAAGCCCCTGGTTGCTTATTTGATTCCAAAGCCTGCTCATTCCGATCTTCAATTTTTGGAACTTCATTACTTGAGCACGCTTTCAGCATCCATGCTGGGAGACGGTGCCTACTCTCACTCTCAGCATGCGAAATGGTACAAGCTTCAGGCATCTTCTAGGAAAAGCCAACAGAGAATGAATACAGCACAGTCCCTGAATTTCGACCGCTGACTAGCAAATCCAAATCACAGAATTGATCGCCTCCCACAAAGACGATGCAAAACCATCATCCACCTGCACAAGAATTAGCGGCTGATTACTCCTGGATTACGCAAATTCCAATAAAAAAACGTCAAAAGAGTTTCCTTCCTGATAAACTATCTCGAATTCTCCCATCGTGACCACATAACCGATCTAATCGAGTCAACAATAAAATCCCAATGCTCCCTTATACAACCTAACAAGATCTTTAATTGAAATTATACCGTGCTACCCAATATTGCAAAGAAAGAAATAAAGCGAAAAAGGGGGAAAGAAACCCTAGCCCGATCCAATCCTACAGCCCAAGAAGCACCAATAGTGCCCTCCATGGTCCATGGAGGCACTAAGATCCGACCTACCCGACGACGCGACGCCCGTGCGCTCACCGGCATCTGCCCCGTCTTGCATTCTCCTTGGCGGGTTGAGGGGAGGGAGAATAGAGGAAAGGTGCGGTGTGGGGTGGGGGTTACGGGGTACCTCAAGGAGCCAAGGTGGTGGTGGTACGGGTGCGGAGCTCCAGTTGCCGTGGTGGGAGCTCCGGACAGCGCGGCTCTACGGCGGCGCGGCGCGGAGGCTGGCGGCCGAGAAGACGTTGGAAACGAGGCGTGGTGTTGATCAGAAATTTTGAAAAAGTAAGGGGTCAAATCGGGAAAGAAGTTTGCAACTCGGAGCGATTTGAACGGCATCTCACGGACAGTTTCGTGGTCAAAGCAACCTCATAGACATAATAAATTAATTGGTTCAAAAAATAATTCAAAAATCGTCTATGATAGAGTTTAAAATCATCTGTAATAACTTTTTATGTGATAGTGTAAGGCCGCCGTCCGTACATCCACAACGCAGATTTTCTCCAATGCCACCGTCTTGGGGCCATAATAGCCCCACGATCGTCCTATGTTCCTCTATCTATTAGAGGATCAACAGCGTGGGGCAGTCTCCTCTGCCATGTACTCCGACGAGAACCTCTCCGAGCTCTATATGATACCTCATAGTCTAAGTGGAATCGTCCTTCATCATCCATATGTCAATCACATTTGTAGCCCGGTCTGGAGATGCCATGCAGATCGCCCCCGTGCAGCTCGAGGATGGACATGAGCCCACCGTCAAGGCTACATGGGGGCCCAAAATTGTCCTCGACGACGTCGAACGCCGCCATTTTCACATACCGAAGGTCTCGGTCCAAGCTCGGGATCTACATAGGGTGTGTTTGGTTCGTGGATGGAGGTTATATCGTATATCCTGGATGGGTGGATGCAGGCTGAGTGGAATCGTATTTCAGAAAAAGAAGATGTTTGGTGAGGTTGCATGAGCGGATGCAAAAAAAACTGAGATGTTGTTTGGTTGTCTGTATGAGCGGATGCAGTTTACCAAACCTGAGAGGCTGACACGTGGGACCGCATAAGATACACTGCATCCACCCATCCAGGATGGTCAGTGAAGCTCATTTTGAGCGTATCCACCCATCCAGGATGATGGCGTATTTTTGTATCCGCTCATACAGGCTGTATCCACTCATACAGGCAACCAAACAGGCTCTTTCTCAGATTATACGGATCCACCCAGCCAGGGCGAAGGAGATTTAGACAACCAAACACACCCATACTGTATACGGCGCTGCAGTCCGTAGCTCCGTGCCTTCGTTCTTCCCAGTAGGCCAAGCGCACCAGCACATGCTTGCTATCCTTTGCGTCGTATATCCCAATCCGATGCGACCGCCAAGGAAAGCGCCGCAGTCGTCATCGTCGTCGGGCTCCACGAAGTCAAGGTAGCCCATGACGGGATTGCACACGAAACCCGAACCAATACAAGTCTCTCACGTCGAGGCCGTGGCAGCAAGCCTGGGAACATACAACCTGGTTCACTGGTTGTTATGCTACTGCGGCCCATCACGAACATGATCCGAGGGCTTTTGTCGACCGAGTTTGCGTGGGTGGCAATGTGGCATGTGATCGGATGAAACGGTCGGTCGCGATCATCGCGCGCCATTCCCCGCAAACACGGCCCAGCCGCGAAAACGACCGTGTCTCCGCCACTCCTGCAGGATGCACAAGGGAGGCTGTTCGGCAGTTGGCCTCCAGTGTGCAGGTGCGTCGAGGACGAAGACCACGCAGCACGTCGTGACCCACGCCCTCGTCGTCGTCGTCGCCGCCGCCGTGGTCGCTGAGCATGCGCACGACTTTGCACTCCTCGGTCGCTGAGCTGTAACCCAGGCCGCGGGACACGCGTGTGTAGTGTTGCCTGCCCGGTTGTTCCGGTAGATAAATCATCTTCCTCGGACTTAATAGTGTCAGAGAGGGCTAACGCCGCATTGCAAACGTAGTGCCCGGACATCCCCGTGAAGGACACGCAGTAGAATAGGGTAAAAATTTTAATTTACGCCAGTGTAGTATATCTGTAATCAAACAATGGTGTTAGAGTCACCTTGTATATATAGCATATGATCTAGATTGACTGTATATAGTTGATATGCGGTAGTAGTAGATTGGATTAATTACTAGTTTGGTATGATAGCTTAGATCGGTTCACATTGATGAAATGGTATAGTGCTGGTTGATGTGATCAATTGGCTTCGATGTTAGTAGATGGGGATCGTATGAGGTATGAATTAATAGCACCGTATGACATGCTGTGCTTGTTCACGATAGCATTGCTTAGTACACCTACTAGTTGGGATTCTGCCAACAGGGTAACCGTGGTGCGCACCCATATGGAGCTAGTAGATCAGTATTATGGATTGCTATTCTTTTTGAAAACCTCATGCACTGATCAATGAAAAATCAGGCCGATCATATTGGTTCGGAATTGGGTTAATATGAATAATCCGATGAAATTTTCAAGGGGATTTGGTGAATAGGATTCATGTCCCGGGAAATTTTTCCAAAGGCGTTGACCTCAACCCACGAGGGGCGCTGCTCCTTCGAACCTAGCTTGCTAACCGGGACCGCGGTGCTAGGTAATCGCTGAGGCGTTATAAGTATTTTGTGTTCATATCGCCAAATGAAATTAGATTCTTTGCATAACTTGTTTCTACAGGGATCGATGTGAATGGTATGACCTTTGTGTATGTGATGCATGTATGAATTTATCATGGTCTACGTATTATGCTGAATTAGAGCCATGGGTTATATATTATTGTATAATGGTCTGCATGTTTATGACGCTTGATATTCTCATATGTTATTAATTGCTAGCTGTTAGGAGCAATAGCTAAGTAGATGAATGTGATGACCTCAAGCATGGGTGGCTCAATGGACAGGAAACATGATGATGAAGATCACTAAGCTAAGGGCCATACTATTTCATGGTTTAGGCCCTATTCTTTTTTAGCTTTTGGTTTCTGCTTTTGACTTTTCTACAGTAACTAGCTTTTAAACAGAGTGTCTTTTTAAGATGGGGTTTACTAGTTAATTATAATACATACTGCACCGACTTCATTTATATCAGTAAAAACTGTATGTGAGTTTCTGTAACTCTATAATCTCTTGCACGAGCAGCCCAAAAGCCGCAAGCCGCAGCCAAAAGCTATAAGTCTCAGCCGAAAAGAATATGCCCTAATGGTTATCTGTGAATGTTTTTGATGCTCTTGTTATACTATTGTTCACGTTATTACTATCTTAGGTGTTTTTAACATGATAGAATAGTATCCCTCTAGAAAAAAAATAAGTAAAACTTGATGCCCTTACCATTGTTGCACCTATCAAGATTTTGATCGTTAATGGAAGTTATTATCAGAGAGATATGGTAGCCATTCATTGTGTGGCAGTTGTTGTCAGAGAGAGATTATGTATGGTTATTAGATAAACACACATTCTAACCGTCTTATCAAATGAACTTACGAGTTAACCGGAGGTAGGTTGGTCGCTGGAACGTTTACGACCATAAGGAGGTTACAGACACAGGAGAATTTACGACCATGTAATCGTAGCAAGACTGACGGCTGAAAGGTCGTAAAGGAATTTATGGCCATGTTGTCGTAGTGGAATTTACGGCCATGTGGTCATAATAAGAATTACGACCATGCGGTCATAGCAGAGCTTACGACCATGGTCGTAGTAAGAGTTATGACCATGCAGCCAAAGTAGAGCTTATGATGTCGCGGTCGTAGAAGGACTCGTGAGGTTGTAGTTGTAGAAGGACTTACGATGTCGTGGTCGTGAAGGACTTACGATGTCGTGGTCGTAGAGGACTTACGACTATTCTGTAGAACTTTCCCTTTATCGATAAGGGGTATATTCAAGGAATATGATGACATAATAATTTGAGGATTATTTTATCCTTGACATCTAGCCCCCTAACTTCAAGTGAAAGTAACTTATTTGAGCAGGCGAGGTTGTGGATAAAAATGTGGTTGAAAGCATAGCCTTTCCGACTTTTATCAACTAGGAATAGGCTTGGTCAATTTGGTAATTTTGCTTGAGTTATAAAGACAGACAGACAACAAAAACATAAGAATTCCAATCACTCCACCTAATCGATTCCTAAGATACTTGTCGTAGAAGAGCTTACGACTATTAGTGGCTGTAGTAGGACTTACGACTACATGGTTATAGAAGAACTTACGACTACATGGTTATAGAAGAACTTATGACTATAGAGTAATTGCAGAAGGACTTATGACAATGTGGTCGTAAAAGAGCTTACGACCATAGAGTAGTCGTATAAAGACTTATGACTACATGGTCATAGAACATCTTACAACCATAAAGTAGTTGTAGGACTGAAATTTTTTGGTAAAAAACTGAAACGAGTAAGCTTCGTACCGAGGTTGAATAAAAGGCCAAAGTAGAACTTTTCAGCTGAAAGGTCGCAGCGGAGATACAACTTGACTGTCTCTCTTCAGAATAGTTTGTAAATGATACATAGAGTATGATAGAGTTTTACCTTTGGGTGATGAATGAACTTTCTTTTTCCTGCAATTTATCTTGTTGAGCAATCAATACTCATAAGATAAAAAACAAAATGAAAGAGAATAGATTTACAGCTAAGAAATAAAGTTATATGAATAACTCTATCCTAACTCCTGACTATTTACTTAGTTTGTATGAATAAACTAAGCAAATAGTATAGAGTGAAGTATGTAGAGAGCAGAGTGATTCATCTGACCACTGTTATCGAATTCGATTACATGTACTGGTAGCAAAGAGGAAGAACGAGTCGGCGCTAGAAAGTTCCTTCTAGTGGGCAGGACCACATACAGAGAGGAATGATTCTGACTAGGAGTCGTTACCTCTCTTCGACCAGGTGAATGAAATCAAAGACAAATAATAAGGAGATAAATACTCAGAATACCTTCTTGAACATTCATTCAATGTTTTCGTAGTCAACTTAATCATTGTGTGTTGATAGCAAGAGTTAGGAATCAATCGGCACTAGGAAGCTCCTTCTTGTGGGTAGGACCACATGTAGAGAGGAGAGATTTGGCTAGTGGTGTTTCCTTCTCCGACCAGTTAAATAAATCGGATGTACTAGAAGTGGTTGAATAAACAAACAAGAACCTCTGCTGAACATATGATAATAAAGATTTTCATAAACTGAAAACTTTATTGAAAAAGTAAGAGATGTTTACTTGTAGAATTAGCGTGGTTGGTCGATATTTCAAGAGTTTGAGAGAATTTGGCCATCTTCCATAGCGAGTCATACAGAGCCAGGGCATGTGACTTTGAACATTGTGTAAGGACCTTCCCACTTAGGGGAAAGTTTGTTCTGATTAGACTGAGATTGGATTTTTCTCAATACCAAGTTGCCTACAGCTAGGCTGCGAGGCTGGACCTTACGATTGTAGTACTTACGCATGTCCTACTGATAGACTACCCATCGAATTAAGACTTATTCCTCTTCTCTTCGAGCAGGTTGATGTCATCTGCTCGAAGATGCTCTTGGTTAGAGTTGTCGAAGTGCTTGACCCATGTCGACCGGATCTTTAGTTCAGGAGGTAACATAGCCTCGGTCCCAAAAACTAGGAAAAAAAGGAGTTTCGATCCTTCTTTTTGTGGTATACATCGCATTAGAACTCCCTGAGTACTTCATTTATAGAGTACTCCATCCATCAAGGTACACATCCTGGTCTTGCGAGCAAGACGATCGACTTCTAAATCGTCCTCAGGTATTGAACCTTTCTGAAGGTAGTCGTAGATGGGAGCCATCTACGTCTCTTCGTACTCTAAAGAGGATGTCTCATTAGGAGTTGTTTCTGGTGCTTTGACCAGAAATGACTTCAGGAGCTGCTCTAAGAAGACTCCCAGTGGTACTTGTGATCGGGAGGAAGCTATTTGAGCTAACTGGTCTGTGAGAAAGTTATCCTTTTAAGGGGTATACTGTAACTTGAAACTAAAAGAATACTTTTCTAGCTTTCAGACTTCTGACTAAGACATGGTACATATGAGGTAGTCTTACATATCACAAACTAGTCTGCGAACTGGACGTATGAGGATACAAACTAGTCATAATTAGATATGACCTAGTTGTAAGGAGTTATTAACTGATTGTGAGTGACTAAGACCTGATTGTAGATCATATTGCGTAGGGTTCATCTAGTTTGATCTTTGCGTATATTTGGGGGTTGATATATCCTGATAGGGATCGCTACCGACCAGTGATTGAAAAGGAGTTTTCGGGTTACAGCCAAGTATATATGAACCTACAGTGTCACACACTTAACGGGTTGGAACAATAAAGGTCCAAATGATCTACTCGTATTGGATAAGAATCCGGTTGGAGGCTCTATAAAAAAAGGTGTATTGGGTTATGAAAAAGAGTGAAGCATCTCACCACCCACCGAAACTCTAGTCGTCTTCTTTTGAAGGCCCTGCTTTCCTAGATATGTGGATTCCGATAGAAGCACTGCTACGACTGCGGTGATAATCGGAATAATCATAGGAGAAGACAGTCGGCTTGTGAAGATCGCCTACTACTAGAGAACAATCGGCTTTAGGGCGTCTTTTCTAAAGAAGTTGAACGGTCGACTACTTCTACTACACCAGCATACGCTTCGTTGAAATGAGTTACTTCAACTCTTCTTTTGAAGCACTGCACACCTAGTATTAATGATCTATGATCTTTTACTTACATGACTTCCTAGTTTATACGATAGAAGTTTTAATTTATGCTAGTATAATATATCCGTAACGCAACGTAATCATCGTATTACTCAAACGCTCACACAGGGCTGCCGATCGCGACCGATTTACAGAGTCAGCTTTCTGGAAATACTGAAATAATTTGACGAGGTGTATGGCTGTATTATGGTATGTAGTTGTATATCAGTTGCAGGTAATCCATCGACATCCAATGATTCCAGTCGGCTTCCGGATGGCTGCTAGAGAGTGGAAGAACACAACGCAGAGTAGCGGTGCAGGCTGTACTAGCGGTGCAGAGTCGTCTCGTTTATTTTGTTTTCTGATTTCGGGCTTATTTTTAACTATTTATAAATTTTGTTTTTTAAACTTTTAGCTTTTCTGAGCTTTTTCGCTGGTTTTTTTTGTCGTATTCGTTTGCGTTGTCCATGATAAACTAACATATTTTTCTATTTTTAATTTTTTTAAATTTAATTACATTAAATAAGCCACTTTTAGTTAAGTATAATTTTAACTAATTACAATACAATTTTAACTATAAACCACTATTTTTCTACCTAACCAAGCGGCATCTTAATCATACGGCTGCGTCTTGAGCGATCGAGCGTTACGTAACATGGATGCCAACAGCTTCTAGCATCGACGACTTTTTCACGTCGCGATTGACATTTGAGGTCGCTGTACTCATTCCTCAATTATTTTGGTTGACTGGATTTGCGCTAGCTAGCTCCACAGTTGCAACGGCACGTTACCCAGCTAATCGATCGGATATTTTAGTTTAGCACAGTGCAGTTGACCATGATTAACGGCGGCTAACCACAAGCGTGCCGGCCGCACCCAGAAAAAGTTTCAGATTGCTCTTGTATAATTGTTTATGGGATCGGAACCAATGACCTGATTGTGTTTGTGTCCACCTAACCAGTCCACATTATATATATATTTTTTTGCGAGGACATCTCATCGGTTGTGATCAAAATGGCTGAAAAGCCCGTGGCTTATGGCTGAAAACACTGTAGCTGGCTGAAAAAAGCACTGTAGCTGACAGAGGCTTATTTACCATAATTAAATTTAAAAAAATTTAAAAATAGAAAAAACATATTAGCCCATCACGTATAATGTAAACAAATACGAGGAAAAAAAGAACCGGTAAAAAAACTCAAAAAAAAGCCAAAAGTTCAGAAAAAGACGAAATTTATGAATAGTGCAAAAATAAGCTGAAGCCAAAAGCTCAAGCCATTTTGATCACACCCGAAAAGTTCTTGGTTGTTAAAACTGCAGGCAGATTATGGCATTTTTCTGTACTAGGCTGACGTTGCAGGCAGATTAATTGTTACTAAAGCACCATTCCGTCAAAGACATTATGTCTGATATTAACACTTTTTTTTTACTATGTCGAAGATTGTTTCTTTTTTATTCATCGGCCAGGTTTTTTTCCCTTAAAGTTGGTTTATATTTGTACTATGTAGTAATTAGCTTTTAAATGATGTGTTTTAAGATAGGGTCAATAAAAAAAATTGTAGTAAAAAGTGTATTGAGTTCAACTGTACCGGTCAAAATCGCATGCAACTATTTTCATCTACGTATTACCTCTCGCGAACAGTCAGAATTCAAATATTTAAATCATAAATTATAAGCCACTAGTCTAAAAGAACCCACCAATCATCTCAAGATTGTCACCCCACACCAACAGGCAACAGTATGCTACTGGGATTTGATCACGGGACATTTCAGTCATTTGCGCTTTCGAGCACACATTTGAACCAAATTTCCCTACAGTCATATTAACATGCATATACTTGTTCAAAAGACCAAAAACGACTTCAATTTAGAACAAGACTAGATATATGACTATAAGTCAATTTTGTACCAGGAAAACGGCAAGCTGTAGCCTTTTTCCAGACTCCAGATTCCAGCCCCCATCCCCCAGTTCCACAACGTGCTTCTGTACACAGATTCCCTTCTTCCACAGATTTGTTGTTGCCACGTTCATTTATTGTTGCCACGTTGCATCTTGATTTCCTAATGTGATTATCTTGGCAGGCCCATTAATCTACGCAACGTTGACTACCATTGCAATGTCCAACAGGGCAACAAGGCAGCTACAGCAAGTCAACATACGCTTAGCAGCTACGAGGTTGTTTCTCTGCCTGGCAAGGCCACCGGAATCAAAATCACTTTTAACACTGTTTCATATCGTATTTACAAAAATAACAGTATGATGACCGCATTGACAAAAATATCGTTTTCGCCGTGGGGCCACCGGACGGCAGCGCCCGTGAGGCGACGCGTGACGTTGTTGTCAGCGGCAGACAGCCTATCGCCCAGCCAGTAGACGGCAGAATCAGCTGGCCTAATTACGTGCCTAATTTTTTTTCATCTAGTGTTTGTTTGAATTTTTAAATATATCAAATAAGCTCAAAAAATTATGTACAACCTCCCGATATAACATTCCTTGTAGTGTAATTTTTGGGGAATTTTTTCATAATGAATTGTTGCTCACAAATTCATACAATTTTGATATTTTTACGAGTTTTTACATATAGCAAATGAGCTCCAAAAATTATAAAATTTTATGTGAAGCCTCCCGATGTAGTAATAGTTATTATGTAATATTTTAGAAATTTTATGCAGTCCAAATTAACCACGTTTGTTCGGATTAACTTAACTATGAATTTAACGATAGTAATGCTTGTTTTGAAGTGTCATGTGTCGGGCAATCATGGTATATATTATTTGCGGCTGTCCGGTTTGCATAATTGTCACTCTCTCTGTATGTGCCCTTCTTGTGCGCTCTCTCGTTCGCACTAATGTCATTATTTGAGAGTCGTCCCCCTCGTCCGCTCCCTCGTTTGCACATATGTCATTCTTACGATGCCGTCCCCCCTCACCCGAAACGTTAGTGGTGATAATGGATTTATTCGCTCGAACATAAATATGCACCTCTGATGAGTGCGTAGCTCATTAGATCGAGAAAGCAGTGTCCCAGGCGCTCATCGCAGAAGGTTACTGTCGTGGTCGTTGCTCATTAGTTCAAGAAGGCAGTGCGTAGATCAAAATTGGCAGTGCTGATTTCTTCTCTGCAAAGACAGGTAATTTTTTATCGTATTCTTTTGATGTTATTCCCATAATTGTAGTCAATTAGTGTTATTTAGTTAGTGGTGATTAATGTAGTTTGTATTACGAAATAAGTATGTCGTAATAATTTAGATATAGTTTGTACTATTATTGTATACATACGGTACCCATAATTTGTTAGTTCGGGGTAAATAATGAGTTAGTGCTAAGGAAGACGGTAATAAATGGCTCGTCTTTTTTGGATGAGTAATCAAATTATTGGTAAGTAGTGAAGTATTCGTGTACGCATGTAATCACTGACTTGTAGTATGCTGCTGTCATTACGAATATTCATAGTAATATTCTGGCTGTCCCATTTGTTGCAAGGTACTATCAAAACTAATAGTGCGTACCTAAATATTTGGAGAAGGCAGTGCATAAGTCATTGAGGACGCAGCAGTGCTGATTATTTCCCTCGAAAGACATGTAATTTTTTATAGCATGCTTTCGACGTTATTACCGTAGTCATATTTACTGTTATTTAGTTAGTCATAATTAATGTAAATTGTATTATGAAGTAATTATTAATGTTCGCACTAATATTTCATCTGTCGTATGTACTGGTAGGTATGGCTCTAGCGAAGCTTCTGGAACACTCGTACGATGAGAAACACCATTGCCACGCATGGATGACGGGTGACGCGGCTGGCCCTTCGCCGTTCAGGCTACGGGGGGAGGGATCTGTGGCTGCTGGACGAGCACTACGTCCCAATCCTGCGGGCCACGGGCTTGTTGCCCTTTGTGATGCTGGTCTCTACCAGGCATGAGTTCACCATCAACGGCAGCCTGCTCATGGCACTGGTCGACAGGTGGAGACCCGAGACACACACATTCCACTTTTGTTGGGGTGAGATGACAGTCACTCTGAAGGACGTCGCGTTCTTGATAGGTCTCCCTCTCGGAGGCGACACACTTGTTCTTACCAACCGACTGGAAGGAGAGGCTGGTGGACTGGTTCGGCCGGCCTATCCTGGAGAGTGCACGTGGCGTCCCTTACACGTGGCTTAACAATTTCAGTGTGTGCCTGCAGGTTGCAACGCCGGAGGTCGTCAGGACACACCTCGTTGCGTTGCTTATTCAGCTCTTTGGTTGGAGCATGTTTCCAGCCACACACGGCGATATTTGCAACGCCGAATTCATTGGCCTCGCGGAGTCTTTGGTGGACGCAGAGTTCGGGGCGATGCCTCGGTACAGCTGGGGATCAGCGGTTCTGTGCATCACATATCGGGGGTTATGTAACGCTTGCCAGCGCACCACTGGTGGTACCCCCAATCTTGCCATTTGCTACGTGCTCCTGCAGCTGTGGAGTTGGAAGCACTTCCCTGTCGGACGTTCGACGATCGTGAAGCTAGTGCACCCGTTTGGCAAGTTCATTGACGACCTAATAAACGGGCCCATTACAGGCATGCAGTGGACTGCCGCCTGTCTGAGGTGGGTAAAGGGCAAACTATCGATCAGTTCACTATAGCTCATGACCGGTTCACTGTTGCATATGACTGATTCACTATAACTTATGACCGGTTCACTGTTACTATGACTGGTTCACTGATCAGGGTTGTTCCACCATAGTCGTTTAGTCGTGGTCTTTCTGCCATGCTTGACCTGCTGTTGTCAATCTTCAGTGGTTGATTTGCCATGGTCGACTTGCTGTGTCGACCTGCCGTGGTCAAAATCTGTTGATTCTAGTTTTGCAAAAGATTACCATCCTAAATTTTCACAAACATAAATTTTAATGCAACCCAGATGTCAATTATTCATCATCACTGTATGCACGACCTATCCACATGGTCTAATAATCTTCCGCTTGATAAATACATTGACAACACCTCAAAATCTCTTGATTGAGTTGAGTTTTGAAAGAAAAGTAAAATTTACAAAAGGAAAGTTTCAAAACCACAGAGAAAAAACAGCAGAAAACTCCAAAAAAAACTCTCCCTCAATGCAAGAGAGCAAATTGAGCAAATACATCGAATTTTTATCCAATTTCTCCTTTTTTTAAAAAAATTCTCCCATTTTTCTCCCCCTTTGGTAATATAATCATCAAGAATTCTAGAGGGAGGGAAAGTTCCAGAAGGTTTGTAGATTATCCAAGTCATTTTACATTGATTTAAGAATTTAACTAAGCCATCTTTTTTAGTAGAGCTCCCTAGATTATATAAAGTTATATATCATATAGCACTGTCAAAACTAGTCTCTTGTAGGATCGTAAGGGCCTTCTCACCTCAAAAGCTAGCCAATAAGGTGAGGGACTTCTCCACTTTTAAGTTATATCCATTGTTCTTCCACAACCAATGTGGGATTATTACAACAATATTTCCCTTCACACATTGGTGTCACTCACCCGTTTACCGCTCCTACATTGTACACCGACGGTCCCTTAGGGTCTCTTCATTGTACACCGATGGTTCCTCAGGTTCACAGTTTATCAGGTATTCACACACTAGTGTCCGTTGGGCTAGAGATAGTAGAACCATGCTTTGATACCACTTGTAGAATTGTAAGGGTCTTCTCACCCTAAAAGCTAGTCAATGAGGTGAGAGACTCCTCTCACTTTTAAGTTAGGTCTCTTACCCAATTTTCTCAATGAAATAATATGCATTGCCAGTTTGCCACTGTTCTCATCATTCTTTTTTTTATTAGATCGTGAGTGATCCTGAGTTCTAGAAGATCATGTAGACAAGAAGTCCCATAACCTTTTCTGCTATTTGTGTTTGGTGTAAATGAAAGTATCTTGTGAAAACTTGAAGTCATAGCCTGGATGTATCAGTGATGTGCATAAATTAATTTATGTTACATGGTTTGTTAATTGTGACCGGAAGTTGTATATCAAATTGTTTGTATTGACTTGAGAATGGAGTTTTTATAAAAAGAGGGCATGATTTCGTTGAGCTATTCATATTTCCTACTAATAATCAAGCGAAGACATGGTGAGACATCGGCATAATTAAGTGCTTACTTAGTAGTTTGTAAGATTAATATAATTAATTAAGAGCTTAGTTAGTATTTTGTAAGCCTTATCAGTGAAAATCAAATCCACTTGTAATGCTCTTTAAACGGCATCAAACAAGCAATTATTTATCTCAAAGACATTTTAAACATTTACTTAGAACAGACGCCAGTCCACTTAAAAACCAGACTGCCAAATACAAAACTTAATTCAGTTCAGCAGTTCAGCTATTTAGGGCATCTCCAATGGTAATAGCTAGTACTAGCTATATAGTCAGCTGACGTGGAGGTGAGAGACAAAAGCAAAGACTATTTTATACTGTTGGACCCACATGCTCCTCTCTCATGTTCTTGGACTACGTGAAATAGATCAGCTATTTGCTCGTCGCTAGTGACTACTCTCTCTCCTACTTTTTCCTTGCCACATCAGATCTAGCTAACTAAATAGCTAGCTGTTGGAGACACCCTTAGCCCTTAAGAGCAAGTTTAATAGTATAGATAGCTGCTACCTCCAATATATTTCCATGTCATCAAAAGATAATGATGCAGCTAACTCATACAATAAGCTGGCTATAAGTTGTCTCCACAAGAGCTCTCAATCATTTAATACATACATGGGTATTGATAATTTAATACATGCATGGGTATAGCAGTTAGTTCTATTGGTACATGCATGTACAACACCTCTTTTCCTGTGCTATAGCCTGACTCTTGCATGGGAGCCGGCTTGGCTCTCTCTCTCCTTTTCTCTCCCCTCCATATAGGACTATGCTGACATGAATTCCTTTATAGCTAGCATAGTCAGTCTTATAAGTTTAATAGTATAGATAGCTGCTACCTCCAATACATTTCCATGTCATCAAAAGTTAATGATGCAGCCAACTTATACAATAAGCTGGTTATAAGTTATCTTCACAAGAGCTCTCAATCATTTAATAGTGTGATCATTTAATACATGCATGGGTATAACAGTTAGTCCTATTGGTACATGCATGGATAACACCTCTTTTCCTGTGCTATAGCCTGACTCTTGCATGGGAGTCGGCTTGGCTCTCTCTCTCCTTTTCTCTTCCCTCCACATAAGATTATGCTGACATGGATTCCTTTATAGCTAGCACAGTCAGCCTTATTAAACTTGCTCTAAGGGCATCCGCAATGGTAATAGCTAGTACTAGCTATATAGTCAGCTGACGTGGAGGTGAGAGACAAAAGCAAAGACTATTTTATACTGTTGGACCCACATGCTCCTCTCTCATGTTCTTGGACTACATGAAATAGATCAGCTATTTGCTCGTCGCTAGTGACTACTCTCTCTCCTACTTTTTCCTTGCCACATCAGATCTAGCTAACTAAATAGCCAGTTGTTGGAGACGCGCTAAGCCCAGCCGGAAGCTGCTTTTCAAAAAGCTGCAACCGTGCCAAAAGCGACCACTGCTTGGTCACTGTTGTGCCTCACTTCCATTGCTCACATACACACTGTGGTTGGTAGGTAGTAGCCGTCGCTTGCCGGCCATACAAGTCGCAATGGTTCATTTTGCTACCGCAAGCATGTTGTTGTGAGTGCTTCGTCTTTGTGCGCTAATTGCGTCGTTGTGTTATGTGATTAAGACCCTATTTTAAATGGTTTAAAACTCGTCAGTTTCTGACTTCCAGTTTCTAAAAGTTGAAAGCTACTTAGAACTTGTCGGTTTTTTAATTTTTGCTTTTTTAACCTTTTGGCCTTTTGGTTTTTCTTTTTTCTTCTTTACTGTTTTGCATTGTTTCAAAATATATAACAGTGTTTTTATCTTTTTCTTATTTTTACTATTTTTTTTAAAAAACTAACCGTCATTGCAATACCCTTTAGCCAAAAGCTAATGGTAGAACCCAGAAACCGAGTTTTGAAGCTGTTGGGGCGGCACCTAATGCCGTGCTTATTCCTCGTTGTCATCAACATGATCTAACGCCATTGCAAATTACTAGCGCCAAGCATCACTGAACTCCGTTTGACCTACTACTGTACTACACTATACACTATAGGAGTGATAAGTGAAGCCCGTTTAGAACACAGAATTTTTACGTGATTCACGTAGGTGTTACACTATTTTGCACTTAAAATTTATGTAGAAATTCTGCACATCAAACAGAAGGGTGATTCAATAAATTTTACCATCCTATTGTAAACGAAGTACACTTTCACCAATCTCGGTAGGAATCTTACGAAGTTTCACGACGTAAATGAGATATTAACCCATGTGGAAAATCATCAGCCGAAAAGGCGAGACAACGGGATTTCCTGCCTCCCGCGGTTCCGCAGAAACGCAGGATAAACCATTGCCCCACCGTATCAACCTTCCCATTATTTGTACCACCTCGAAGACTCGAAGCTGTTACCTCTTTCTTCCGCAGCTTGCCAATTCAACGAAAGCCATCCCCATCACGGCACCCTACCACGCACCACCTCGCCGTGCCGCTCATGTCCAAAACCCAGCTGCGACGGCCACTCATCGTCTCCCCTCCTCTTCTTCCACTCGCCAGCAGCAGCACGCCATGGCTCCCCTCCTGCTCTTGCCGGCTCTAGTGCTGGCAGTTGCCTCCGCGTGGGCTCCGGTCACCGTCGCTGATCCGCAGGCCACGCTGCTCAACCTGGGGTGCAGCCAGTACAACGCCACTCCCACCGCTGCCTTCCTCGCCGCCCTCAACTCCACCTTCGCCGCCCTCCGCGCCAACCTCTCCGCCGCCGGGGGTGGAGGCGGCTTCGCCACCGCCGCGGAGCCGCGCGCCGCCGCACCGGCGTTCGCGCTGGCGCAGTGCCGCTCGTACGTCACCGGCGGCGA
Organism: Dendrocalamus latiflorus; assembly: GCA_017311315.1. Lineage (NCBI taxonomy): Eukaryota > Viridiplantae > Streptophyta > Magnoliopsida > Poales > Poaceae > Dendrocalamus > Dendrocalamus latiflorus. The sequence goes on along the minus strand of CM029678.1, from coordinate 5,209,104 downwards.
CTGCGTCGCCTGCTTCGACGCCGCCGTGGCGCGCCTCCGAGCCGCCTGCGGCACCTCCAACGGTGGGCGCGCCATCCTCGACGGCTGCGTCCTACGGTACGAGAGCGCGGCGTTCTTCGACCAGGCCACGCTCCCTGGCAACACGCAGGTCTGCAACGGATCCGCCATCGACGTTGGTGGCTTTGCCGATGCGGCGCGGGCGCTGGTTGGCGACCTCGCGGCCGCCGTGCCTCGTACCCCGGGTCTCGCCGCGGCTGCCGCGAGCGGCGGCGTGTACTCGGCGGCGCAGTGTGTGGAGACGGTCGGGGAGGCCGGCTGCGCACAGTGCCTGGAGGTGGCGGCGAGGAACATCGATGGGTGCCCGCCCAATTCCGACGGCCGCGCCGTGGACGCTGGCTGCTTCATGAGGTACTCCGATAAGCCGTTCTTCCCCGCGAACGCGACCGTCGACCTGGCGCCATACTTGCGCTCTGGTGAGTTCACCTCAGTTACGTATCATGTACTTGTGTTTTTGCCGCAAGTTCGTTAACCTAGGCTTCATGAAGTATTTCGAGAAGGTTTTGTAGTTTAGGTGGTGATCGGTTGGGCTTCGGCTTCTGGCTTATTTTTTACTATTCCTAAATTTCGTCTTTTTCTGATTTTTTTGGATTTTTTTGAGTTTTTTTACCGGTTCTTTTTTCCCGTATTCGTTTGCATTACACGTGATGGGCTAACCCATTTTTCTATTTTTAAAAATTTTAAAATTTAATTATACCAAATAAGCCACCTTCAGCTACAGTGTAATTTCGGCCAGCTACAGTGAAATAAGCCATAAACCACAGCCCAACCGATCACCACCTTAGTGTTGTACTTGTTGGTACGCTTTTACGGTAGACTGACGTACACAAGTAGTTTGCTAGAGTTAGAAACAACATGACGGAGACACAAAAGAACTGAGGCACGAGATTACGGTGTTAACTGCTTGCATCTTTTCTATGCTTACTCTGTTATTCTCTGGCACAAATGCTTAATTAGCAAATTACATGGCTTAAAAAGATACAAATTGGCCGCACATGCAGGCTACTTACCCACGATTACCTCTGATCCGGTTTTGCCGGCCACAATCCCTACGACTCGCTCACACTGCGCATTGCCCACTAGACTCGGTCTTGCTAAGACCAACTCAGACACCTACGACCACACACACAGGTTTCGAGTCCTTTGAACGTGGCAGTACGACCACACAGGTCTTCCGAGTATCGACCGCTTCAGTAGGCCTCCGAGTACTGCTATAGAGATCACACGACCATGACTCTACGACTGCTATAGTGACTCTACGACCATGACACTACAACTGCTACAGTGGCTATGACCATGACGTCTGTAGTACTCCGAGTATGACGTCTATAGTACTCCTCCGAGTATGATGTCTACAGTGCTCACGACTACGACTGCTGCAACTACTTTGACCACGGCCGCCCCAACTTCTACATGTACTTGTACACACGAGTACGCGACACACACTTCTACAATACGCACATGCAACAAGATTAACCCAACAATCACCCCTTAAGCTTGTTGCATCTTCTTCACAACAGTGCCGGTTTGTTGTCAGCATTCACCGCGATGAGATGCACCTCCGCTGTCTCTGTTTTCTCCTTCTTGCTGGGCTTACAATATTCTAAAGCAAAGTGTCCACAATCATTACAATTAAAACACCTTACTTTTGCCTTGTCACTTTTTCAGTATCGATGGCCACCACCGCCACCAGAACCACCTAAGGTGCCTTCACCTTCATGCTTCAACGATTGAGCCTCCCACTCTGCACACGTCAGGGGCAGGTGCTCTTTGTCTTCGTCGTTGTTACCGTAGCATCGCTCTCCCTCTTCCTGCGTCTTCAAGCGCCCTATTAGCTCTTTGATCGACATGTTTTTTATTTTGTCGAATTGCTCAATCATGGTGACGATGGGAGAGAATTTCTTGGGCATGGCACGCAAAAAATTCCGCACGATGTAGGTCTCTTCCATCTTTTCGCCTAGACCTCATATCTTGCTGACGATTATCGTCAACCTCATCGCGAAGTTATCGATCTGTTTGACGTCCCTCATGTGCAAGTTTTCAAACTCGCTTTTGAGGTTTTGTACACACACCTTCTTGACGCGATCGGCACCGAGATGCATTATCTTCAGGGTGTCTTAGACTTCCTTTGTGGTCTCCTTCTCTGCTAGGACCAGTAGTATATCTTCTAGCACTGTGAGGAAAATTGCCGTGAGTACCATTTGATCTTGCCTCGCTCTTGTTCACCTTTTCATCCACAATTGCGTTCCACACTCCTTGAGCGTACATGAACACCTTCATCTTCATAGCCCAAGTCATGTAGTTGCTCCTCGTGAGCATGGGATACGGGAGGGAGATGCTGCCCTCACCCACCGACGCCTTTGGCATGCTCCCATCGTCGATCTTCAGAACAACCCCATCGCTGGTGATGTTTCTTGGTGAGCTCGAACGCGACATGGATTAATAAAGGTATACACAAATACAAGCTCTGATACCAATTGGGGTCATGTGTGCCCATTGTTGGGGGAGTGGCCCCTTCGGCCTACCATGCATGGGCCTAAACACACATGTCAGCAAAGATTTGGCCCACTTAGAGCATAGGAAAAACCATGTATATCCCTAACAGTAAACCCTTGAAGGGGGTATTTATGTAATGATCCATTCATATGGCTATAAATATAGCCCTGAGTACTCTTCGGAGTCAAAAATAACCGCACAAAGGACACAGAGCCCAAGCGTACTCTAGAGACAAAGGGGGCATGCACAAACCTATGAAGCACCGTCTGCGACGACACCCGTTCGAAGGGTGAGGACGGAGCTCACACGAGCCTACAGGGCCTAAGTGCTGTCTCCAATGATACCCGTTCAAAGGGTGGGAACAAAGCACGCGCGAGCCTATAGGGCCGAATGCTGTCTCTAATGGCACCCATTCAAAGGCTGGGGATGGAGTGCGTGCGAGCCTATGAAGTGCCGTCTCTGACAACACTAGTTCGAAGGGTTGGGATGGAGGATGTGAGCCTATGAAGTGTTGTTTTTGTTGACACCTATTCCGAGGGTAGGGACGGGAGAGCACGTGAGCCTACAGGGCCTAAGTACCATCTCTGATGACACCCGTTCAAAGGGTGGGGAAGGAGCGCACGAGCCTACAAAATGTCATCTCCGCTCCCCTTTGAAGGGTTGGGATGGAGTGCGCGTGACCCTATAGGGCCTAAGTGCCATCTTCGATGACACCCATTTGAACGGTGGGGTCAGAGCGCGTGCGAGATTACAAAGTGTTGTCTCCGACGTCACCCATTCGAAGGGTAGGGACAGAGCATGCATGAGCCTATGAAGTACCATCTTCGTCTACATCTGTTTGAAAGGTGGGTACGGAGCGCGCGTGAGCCTACAACGCCTAAGTGATGTCGTAGATGACACTTGCTTGAAGGGTGGGGATGGAGCACGTGTGAGCCTATGAAGCCCCGTCTCCAATGACATCGGTTCGAAGGATGGGGACAGAGCATGCATGAGCCCATTCGAAGGGTGGGGATGGAGTGCGCGTGAGCCTACAGGGCCTAAGTATCATCTCCGACTACACCCATTCGAAGGATTGGGACGGAGCACGCATGAGCCTACAAAGTGTCATCTCCATCGACACCCGTTTGAAGGGTAGGGATGGATCGTGCATGAGTTTACAACGCCTACGTGCCATCCCTGGCAACAATCGTTCAGGGAGGGGGATGGAGCGCATGTGAGCCTCCTTGGAGTTGGCAAAGCAAGGGCACATGCAATATCACAAGCTGGAAAAGGGTGGTGAAGCCAACCCCAAAACATGTTACATCGTGCAGGACGCTTCGTCACCTAGTTAAGTTACATCACTTTCATTGAAGGTCCCCAAATATGATGCAAGTCTTCCTGGTGATCCCAGCGACGAAGACCGTGGTGAAGAAACTGCTCCGCGAAGGGGACCTATCCAACACAGATACCATAACAGGCCCAACACATAAATAGAGAAGACAGGGGGCACAGAGTATGCTTCATGACATAGTAACATGAATACAATAAAGGGCATGATTTAGTGTCCGCAGGTACAAAAAAAAAAGAAGAGAAACAACAAAATAACAAAAAAGTAAGAAAAGGCATCATCAACTTCACACCTGCGTCCTCCAGTCCACCAGGGCACTATCGCCAGCCAGGACCCAATGTCGACGCTACTGCCCAGCGCTTGGTGAAGGAAGACCTTTGCCACGGCCTCACCAAGGTAGGACCAAATGCACTCACAGAACGCTCGGGCAGTTTTGTGCATCCTGTGGGTTGCATTCATCATGGCCGCAGCCCCAGGGGGTAGGTCCAGAAGAAGGTCAATGAGCTCACCTAGATGGCCGCAACCCCTTGTATGGAGTAGACTGAGAAGAAGCTACGCCGTTACTTGGGAGCAATGGTTTTCGTAGGCCTTCATGGCATTCTGGGTGAGTGCTGAGGCATCCCGAAGGTGGTGATTATTACCAAGGAGGTCATCGGGGCCGTGGGATCTCACGGGCACCACCACAACAATTTCAGTGAGGGTCCCCTCTAGTGCATCAACTCCCAAGCAGAAGCAACAACTTGGTTATGGACCTGATGCTCGTCCGCCAACTCCACAGTGAGCCACGCGTGTTCCTGCTCAAGGGTGGCAATCTATTGGAGGAAGTTCTCTTTCTCCTCCATTGCTCGTGCGACTACCTCCATCATCGTGGCGTTCACCTCCGCCATGGCCTTTGCCCCCTCCTCCCTGAGGAAGCAAATTCACTTTGCATGCTCACCCACGAGCAGGAAAGCATCCATCTAAGCTTTCTGGGTGGCCTCGAGTTGTCCTCGGACTGTGGCAACCTCGTGAAGGACGACTGCCCTCATCGTGTGAGTCAATGCCACTACTTGAAGGGTCATGATCCTAAGTCATCTAACATGATTTGAGGCTCCGGTCAACCCCCTAAGTCATCTAAAGGAAATGTTGAGGGAGAACTCACCTTCATCTGGCATGATTTGAGGCCCCCAAAGAGCAAGTCTAATTGGACCTCAGCACCCTCTGGTTCAGTGACGTGTCTACATAGTCTGTGGTGACCTGCAAGGCACGAAGGGTGTCCGGACGAGGGGAGGAAGTCTACCAGGGTCAGCCAGCTAGAATCGGGGGCTGAAGCCTCTACCCTAGGGGACGGGAAACCTCTTCAGCCAACACCACCGCACCACCCCCTAGCACCGTCACCGGAGATGGCGGAGTAGCTGTTGAGGGCAACAACGTTAGCGAGCATAGTGGAGATAGGCGCGTGAAGTCTCGAGAGCCAAAGAAAGGACTCAAAACCTGCGAAGGCACCATCGGGAACATGGATGGGGTCCGATCGCCCTCGGGGTGAACAGGGCTCGATGATGAAATGTCAACCTTTTCACTAGCAGACTCTGGGAGCCACAATCTCCGAACTCGAGCTCTCCTCTAGGACCTTGAGGGCAATGCGGTACCACCCATATGAACCACAGGGGAAGAGCTGAATCAGGCCCATTTTGTGGGCTAGGGCGGTGATGTTGTAGCCACTGGACTATTGGTCTGCAATCTTGCCATCCCAGAAGAGCTCGGCCAAGAGATCCTCCATCACGAGGGATCTCCTGAGAATGTTCACAAATACTCCAATGCATTCGGCCCCTTTCCGGTATTTCCTGGCTAGAACTTCAAGCCGTGTTTCCTCAGGTGAGCCGTTGTCATGTCCCCCACCACCACGACTGAACAAGGACCCAAGGACGCAGTGGTGGACCCTGGATTTCTATAATGGGCATTTAGAGTTGACAAATAAAATGTAAAAGTTAGCAAAAAAAGTACAAAATGTTTCGTGCTAGATACAACATCTGTAAATAATTTAGAAAATTATAAAAATAATTTAGAGAAATTATGAAATAACTTAAGACAAAATTATATTGATGCAATTTGATGTGTATGGCCTGTGTGTACCAGTGCATGACAACGTGTAGTTGTTGCCTAGTGCCCACTGCCTCGCCGACCTGGTCGCCACCGCATGCTCCCTCCATGGCTCTCAGGTGACAGCTGTCGCCTGTTTGCCCCTTGTAGACATATCGTCGCTTGTCGTGACTATGCTCCTTGCCACCGAGACAAGTTAGAGGTCAGAGTTGCTCTTAGTCTCTCACCAAGTCGCTTGGTGGCCAATTACCCCTCGATCTCATGCACCAGTGCCACTAGGTTTGGCAATTTTGGTCTGGATTAGTAGAGCCTGAGAGAGACACAAAGAGAGAGGGGGGAGGGGATAAGTTAGGGTTTGAGGGGTCTACGGATGGACCGATTGGCCAGTCTGATGAGGTGGCGGATGGGTTATTAGGCCGTGCTATTTTAGTTGAACTGGAGAGGGGAGGTGTAGGAGTGGGTTGAAATCAACTGTGGAAGGGGAGGTGTAGGAGTGGGTTAAAATCAATTGGGGGTACATATATGAGATATTTTCTCTAATTTTCAGCATATATGTGTAATATACCTACTAAATATTCGGTATTACACAAAAATTTGGGTATTCAGCTGAATACCCTTGAATTACATTGGGTCCGCCCATGCAGGGATGTCAGCCCTCCCGTGTTTTAAAGGACTGTCGTCGCCATGCCCACTGTATGATGTCGACTTACTAGAATGATCACCATGGCCCGTCTACGAAGCGAGCTCGATGGAGCAACGTAATGACGTCACCAGAGAAAGTGTGACACAGCTCTGGGAAAAAAGAAGGATAAAAGTAGTGATCACAGTTGCTATGGAGCATTGTGGTGGAAGAAAGGGTAGCACCCATAACCGAAAATGGTTAGGTGCTAGTGCATTTTTATGGCAGCAGGTCAGGTGCGGCTTTTCAGGTGGTGCATGTGCCCCCATTATCGATGCAACCACCCACGTTCGTCCCGGCGGATCGTCACCACGTGGATAGGATCAACGGCCCATGTTTGCCCCCCAGTACCGAACCTCTAAGGCAACTAGGCTGGAGTGGTACCCCAAGCGACAGGACGTGCCCACGTGCGCACGCAGCCTGGGGAAGTCCCCGAAGCCTCGCCGCCAGGTCGAAGACTTCCAGATGCCCGCGCCCCCATTATCAATGCAATTGCCCACGTTCGTCCCGGCGAATCATCGCCACGTTGACGGGATCAACAACCCATGTTCGTCCCTATCACCGCACCTCTAAGGCAACAAGGCCAACATGGTACCCCAAGTGATGGGATGTGCCGATGCATGCACGCAAGTCCTCGGAGCCTCACCGCCAGGTCGAAGACTTCCAGAGTGAAGCCTAGCCGCTGACTCGAAGACTTCCAGGGCGAAGCATTGCCCCAAGTTTTAAGACCCCTAGGACAAGACCATGGGCGGGTTCGGCAGCACTTTGGCTTATGGCTTATGCTATTTGCTACAGTAATTCGCTTTTAAACGATGCATTTTTTAAGGCGAGGTCTACAGGTAAATTGTATTACAAACTGTACCGAGATCAGCTGTACCAGCCAAAATCGCATACAACTATTTTTCTCTACATACTGCCTCTTATGAACAGCACAGAATTGAAAAAGTTTAACCATAAGTCATAAGCTACATCCCAAAAGAACTCACCCCATAACCACCCCCAACTCTCCAAGACCCAGAAACAATGTGAAGATGCGGTCGACCAGGCAGCCTCGGGGTCTTGGTTGGCCTGCCTATCAACAATTGCAACAGCGGGCCGAAGGGATGGTGGGGGCCAAAGTGTGAATTGCATGAGTTCGGCCGGTCAGTTGTGAAGTCCTTGCCCATGAGAGGCTACTGTTGGAGGAATGACCCCTTTGGCCCATCATGCATGGGCCCAAACACATGTGTAAGCAAAGGATGGGCCTAGTTAGGACATAGCAAGAAAAAGTCGTGTATGCCCCTAGTAGTAAACCCCTTAAGAGGGATATTTGTGTAAAGATCCCTTCCCATGGCTATAAATATGGCTCTTAGGGCACCATGGAGGAGGGAGGATTTGGTGAGATTGTAAGACTATCAAGCATTACCACAACTACTTGACTCCTCTCTCCACATTCGAGTCTTAGGCTTCGGGCACCCCTCTCGGGCCTCTCGAAGCTCTGTTATCTACTGTTTGGCGTATAACCATAACACCCATGTTTGTTGTTCGCACAAGTGGTATAGATTTATTGACCAGTTCCCAAAGACTCATGCCATTGTATATTCTTGTTTAAAAGTTTGCTATCCTGTTTCAGGGTTCTTTAGCCTGACATTTGCAACAAACTTTGGTAGGTTTTTCCATTAGCAAATCACTTCTCAACAACAGTGACAATGGTTTTGTTCCAGGGATATTTCAACCAAGTGAAAAAAATATACATTAGAAACATGTGCTGTATTGATGAATGGATTAGGTATTTTTGGTGTGAAAATTGGGGTGTACAGAATCAGCAAATTTAGGACTACATGGTAAATTAAATCTGTATTGCTAGAGAAAATAGATTATGATATCTCTATTTAGTGTTCTGGATCATATTCTTGCATATTTCAGGGGAACCCAATGTTTCTGGTGAGTTTTGAAATGTTCTATTTTGTCAGGAAGTTATGGTCAGTTTATTTGCTTAGGGAGTGGTTTTGCTTGAAGTTAGTTTACATCGAGGATTTCAAATGGAGAGCAATATCAATTTTTACACAAACAGAGTCAATGAAATATTATTTCTCTAGTTCAAAGCTCATCTTCGGTTTACAGCTCTCAATGCATGATTTGTTACAGGGAAATCAAGCCGGAAAGGAGCCATCATAGGAGGAATTTTGGGAGGTGTAGCCTTCCTGCTGCTTCTAGGGCTATTGGCTTTCTTGTGGATCCGGCGGTCTAGAAAGCTGCAGAAGCCTCGGAGAGGTAAATGTTGACGTTGCGAAGTATACCACTTTCTTGGACTTAATGTTCTATGGTTCTTGTTTAATTTTTCAATGTGATCTTAACAACATGGTCAAATATATTGCTATCATATCGTGGAATATTCTCACGGTGTAATCAAGTGATTTTGTAACTATTACATGCCATAAGATGTCCTTCATGAGAATAATATGCAATTTCATGTCACAATTGTGCTGTGTTGCCATGAGGATGATGACATGCAGTATATTTATTAGCTTTATTACCAACGACGATCACTCGTGTTTTTGATGCTGGCATGAATCACACGATCTTCAATGTTGTTGGAGTTGCTAACATAATTTTCCATTATACTTGGACTGGCTTCTGTTTTTTCCATTATACTTGGACTGCCTTCCATTGTATGTAACTCATATTTTACGAAAGTCTCTGAAAGAGAGTGACTTTAGGAAGTTGGGTTCATATATTGAAGACATTGACCATGCATATATTTTTTTAATAGCCAGAGGTAGGCATGTTTTGATGACCACCATACATTGATTTCCTCCCCGAAGTAAACGGATATTTACATTGCAGACCTTTAATTCTTTGATATTTTATGTTTTATGCTCCTCTTGTCTTGAATAATGTCTTACATTGTTATCTTTATAACAATATTCAAGTAAATACCAAGTATTGATCACCTTATGTAGGGCAAGGTTGTGTTTGTCCACGTCTTGTTACAACAACAGGGAAACTTGCAGGATTTGCCTAGTTTTATAAGGAATATAATGTATCAAATATATTGGAATTCAGCAATGATCCATTTACATTTGTTTTGTTACTTTTGCATTTGCTGGTATGATTAACTCCATGTTTAAAAAATAAAAAGGGAATTATGACCATATTTTGCATATTACATTTTTTCATACAAAGTGAATTGGAACAAAAAATCAACCACTTTATCTTTGCTTTGGTGTTTCCTCGTCTGACTGTATTTTCTTTTAGGAGATATACTTGGAGCAACAGAACTGCAGGGCCCAACAAATTTTTACTATCACGATCTTAAGGCTGCAACCAATAATTTCAGTGAGAACAATAAACTTGGAGAAGGAGGTTTTGGAGATGTATTTAAGGTATGGTGATCTTCAAATGTTTAAACCTCTATAAGATTTAAAGACGAGATGAAATTATACAGAACGACGAGGTATCATCAGAACATTTTGACCGATTGTGTTGCTTTTGTTTGATTATACTCTATTGCAAAATGATTCTTCAAAATAGTCCATTTCTAACAGGGTTTGCTGAAAAATGGGAAAACTGTTGCAGTAAAAAGGTTGACAGTAATGGAAACTAGCAGGGCCAAAGCAGATTTTGAAAGTGAGGTGAAGTTGATTAGCAATGTTCATCATCGAAATCTTGTCCGGCTTCTTGGTTGTTCTAGCAAGGGCTCCGAATGCCTGCTTGTTTATGAATACATGGCAAATGGTAGCCTCGACAAGTTCCTCTTCGGTATGTTTCTCTGATCTCCTTGCTCTTTTATTTGCTTTACTTTTTTTGTGCACTTCTTGGACATTGGGAATTTTTTTTTGTATGGCACATCTGATATTTCATATTTCCCATTTGATTGCTCTAGAAGGTTCCATAAATTTGAACTGTATCTTACATTCACACCTCTATTGCTAGACTAAAACTAGTCCATGGTTGTATATATTTTGAGAGGGCAATTACTTTGCTAATATTCCAAAATGCAGTTAATTAGCTTAAGATGGCAGTGCTGACCTGCACTTCTCTGCAATGGCCTCGTTTTGGCATAACAGGTGAGAGACATGGAACCCTTAATTGGAAGCAGCGATTTAACATCATTGTTGGCATGGCCCGTGGACTTGCATATCTCCATCAAGAGTTCCATGTCTGTATCATACATCGTGACATTAAACCTGGCAACGTTCTTCTTGATGACGACTTTCAGCCAAAGATTGCTGATTTTGGTTTGGCAAGGCTCCTACCTGATGATCATAGTCATCTCAGCACTAAATTTGCAGGAACATTGTAAGTTTGAACATGCAAATATTGCATTAGGCACATAGCTTATTTTTCTGATTATATTTTACTATTGAGCAGGGGTTACACCGCTCCCGAGTATGCAATCCATGGCCAACTATCAGAGAAGGCTGACACATAAAGCTTTGGTATAGTCATTTTGGAAATAATAAGTGGTCGGAAGATCAATGATACAAGGCTAGAGCCTGAAACACAGTACCTACTTGAATGGGTATCCATCCATCTTCTGAAAACTTGGCTTTTCTTAGTGCATGCATTACCCCACATTACTTGCATATTTCATGTACAACTTTACAAGTCTTTGATTTACGCTTATGGTTATATTTCCGTTTCTCCCTAACTTGGTGATACGAATGCCTTTGCTGTTTTTTCACTGTATGCTCCAAAGATTTGACAGGTAATTGACAAAATTCTTGCCAAGCAAGCATCGCCTAATCTTAATGTTCCTCCAGAATTAATCTTCATCAAGATCAGGATTAAATAGTTTGAATAGTTCCTTTTTTATTTGAGGAAACGGCTTTAGTAGTTCATATGATCATTTTGTATTTGACTGTATCGAGGTTTTGTTATGTACCCACACTTAATGGTACCTAGATGGCCATCTGATCATGCCTGCTTGTTGTACAGGCCTGGAAGCTATATGAAAATGGCAACCTAATTCGCTTGGTGGACGAATCATTAGATCCAGAAGAATATAAGACGGAAGAGGTAAAAAGAATAATGGATATAGCCCTTCTCTGCACTCAATCGGCCGTTGCTTCAAGGCCAACGATGTCAGAGGTAGTTGTGTTGTTGTTGACAAGAAATTCTCCAGAGATCCAGCCCACAAGGCCCACTTTTATTGATGCAACTAGTAGAGTGCGAGGCGAAACGTCCTCCTCCAGTTCATCTTCTGCATCCAAGGCCACTGTCTCAGTTTCAGAGTTTTCAGGCAGGTAAAAAGCATTGTGTGTGACTGCATCTCTTTTCGTGTAATAGTGATATTTGTATCTGTATCTATATTCTGTATAGCAATGAGTGGATGATTACTTGTCAGTATATATGAGAGCAGTGTATTTTTATTTTGAAGTTTCCCTTTTGTTCATGTAACGATATGACTCACATGCACTTTACAAGGATGTGCTTTTTATTCACGTAACATTGTCTATCTGAGACAATTCTGTGTCCCATGTTGTATGCTTTGGACTGCATTCTTGCAAGGATTGAAAATTTACCTTGATATTAATTTATGGTGTCCTAGCTCGTATGTCGTGAATTTGAATTCTTACTTTCTGAGTTCTGATTTGCAGTTTCTATGGTGAAACAACACCATAATATGTTCATTTATCTATTCAGCCAATTCGAAATAGGGAACATATACAAGTTTGACAACTGAAAATTAGCTACCTGAAAAATCCATACTGGGGACAGGCACCTTTTTTTTGTTGTGAGGACAGGCACCCTTTCAGCTGTCCCTAATTAAGGTGATGCTTTTTTTGAAACGAGGGCATAAGGACTGCCCTTAATTGATTAATAGGAGAAAGCAGAGCCTGGTGACGCTGACAATCTCTTTCTGTATCACAATTTACAAAGAGTAGTTTACGACAGGGGCGGAGCCAGGTTGGAGCAACACCCTGGATTGGATAGTGCATCATGATTAACATTCACTATATATGAAGTACTTTTTTAAATTTTACAATGGGTTTTTAATTTTACACCCAGAGCTGAAGCCCAGGTAGCCTGGACCTGGATCTGCCACTGGTTTACGATAAAGACGTTTCGTTCGAGCCTCATCCAACACATTCAGGAAGCCCTTGAAATTGATTTGCAAACCTAGGCAAAGGTATTTGCTGTAGTTTTCAGTTTTCATAAATGGCTACCAGAAAGTAAGCTACGGCACTTTACTCTGTAGGCATCCTTCTGATGAGCTACGAATTGAGTGTTGGGTTTTCTTTTAAACCCTAGATTGATTTCGTAGAGGCTTTCAGTCTACTCTCTATTTCTTTGTCTTATTTGTGATGTCGCTCACAATGTATAATAAGGCTATAGGGTAGAGACCTATTTATAGACTCCACTTCCATGTGTTATAAAGTGACCCACCTGTTTCTGATATCCCGTGAGACTCCTGAACCATGTCACCAACCACGATCAGATTTTAGTAGACTTGATCTCAATAAATATATCTACCATATTCCAGCACCGTCGTCCTCGGCACCTCGAATATTAATTTCTCGAGTTAAATTCCGCATCAAATATTCCCTATCATTTACATCAATAATATGAATAATTCCACAGTGAGTAAAGTAGACAATAACCATAATAAATATTAAAAGCCACATAAAATTCCCAACATTGAGTACATCGGATAAAAGCTGTTTTTTTAATAAAATAGCAAAGTACACAAAGCTCCAGCTAACTGTTCCAGCTAACTGCATTTCTTATTTCTTGAATTGGCAAGGGTAATTCCACGCTGCACTTTGTTGGGCACAATGGAATAGTACTGTATCTGACGACGTGAAGGCGCTGTGGTTTAGTGATCTTCTCAAGAAGTTTGTGAGAAGACCCGCGTGTTATGAAGTTTGGAACTTACCTACCCGAAGGGAGAAATAGTTACCACTAGTGGATTTAATGTGTTTAGCTTAATTGTGGAGCCAGTCCAATTTGTTTGAACTTGCATTAACATGGACTAAGAGAGACTAGTAAATCTCCGAACACTACGGTAAAAAGAGATTGTGTCAATTGTGGTTTACTTCTTTGTGCTCAGTTACATTCTTGCAATTTATATTATTAGAATTGTATTGATTGTTGGTGCATTCAGTGAAACTAGATGATTTCATCCTTAATTGAGTAAAACCAATTTGATTTATGCTTCTGCATCTAAAACTCTATTTTAGCCAAAACATTGTAAAAATGTCTATTCATCCCCTCTAGTCAGCCTCTTTGACCTTACAACATACCAAACTCCTATCAAAGTTTGATGTGCTCCATCATACATCTCCAATATAACCGTTCTGACCTTAGTAATTATATACTCCTTTCAATTCACTATGTGAATAGTTCCATATGCTAGGCGTAGAGATCTTTTGCTAAACATCTCCCTCGCCGAACATATATAGAGCAACAACTTGAATCTAATATCCATCTATGAGAAGCACCTAATTGACTGATGACTAGTACATCCAAATCATAATTTGCTACTGTTGTTGAACACACACCCTTCATTTGCTTCAAAGTCGGACAACCTTTTATTAGGTGAGCTTCCTCATCACATAGATAGTATACACATGTGCCCTTACTCTTGCCCTTGTCCCTATGACTTTTGCTTCTACCTGCAACGTCAACTGTAGCCAATGCTTGATCACTCGAGGATGAAGATTTTAATGGCTTTTTCAAAAACTCTGCCTCCAATAGATATGCAACTATCTCATTGAAGTTGAGAGTGATTTTCTTGATGAGAATATTCATCATCAATTGCTCCCATGATGGTGGTAGAGATGATACCAGTATAACGACCTTGTCACTCTCCTAAATTTTCTCATTCACATTAGCCAGCTGTGTGATAAGCTTGTTGAAGGCATGAAGATAGTCAATGAACTGTGTACCTTTCCTATGAGCAACCTATATAGTTATCACTTTAGCACCCACCAGTTTGTTAGTGACTGACATATATAATTCTTCTAAGTCCTCCATAATTTCTTTGACAAATTCTCCTTGATCACCGAATACTTTACCTCATCGGAGAGACATAAATTGTAATGATAGCCTTCTGCTTCTTCACCTTCCAGTTTTCATCGGATGTCTTTTTTTGGTTTCTCTCCTTCAAGAGCATTGATTAACTCCTGCTGGATAAGGACATCCTTTACCATGTATTGCCACACGCTAAAATTTCCTCCACCATCAAATTTCTCTAGATCAATCTTAATTTTATGCCACCTGACGCTTTATTGACCTTCTCACAAATCAGATTAATCCAACCTTACCTCTGATACCATTTGTTACACTCTCATACCTCTTCTTATGCGCAATAGCCCATAGATAGGATTAAAGTTTGTGAGATACGGCACAAGCATACACGGTATCAAGAATGAAGAAAATAAATCTTCTAGAGAGAACCAAAATAATGATGTTGAAGCAACTATAATGAGAAAGAAAAGATTTGGGAAAGCCGACTGTATATTGCATAAGCATAACCTCGTAAGAGTACAAGGAATTATTGCTTTCTCATGACCCTTTCAAATCATTTAGGACTTTTGAATACTTACCCTATATAAGAATCTAATACTAAAAAATTTGTTTGCCGCTAATTCTCTTGTGCACCTCTACCTTTTGATGAGTTTCTTCTTTACTTTGTTGTTTGGGTTCTCTATGGCCACCCCTATATTTTATATAGTCCTCCTTGCTCTTCTCCAATCTAGAGTAGGAATCCTACTTAAAAAGAAAGTAGGAATCCTAATACTACAAAACTTTATCTAGAACTCCTTATATCACATATTTTCAAATCAAAACTAGATATAAGTCATCATACTCAAAATTCATCAATGTTGGATGGACCACTGAACCATGTTAAGTTCAAAAATCTGCTCACATACAACTTGTGTGTAATGTTTTGTAATGTGATGTTTACGTCATGGATGAAAACAAACAATGTTAATTTGATGCTACAATACTACAAACAAGTAACAAAGGTACTATTTGTCTACAGTCCACACAAACCTGGATGAGCTAGCCATGCAATGTTAAGCGCGTTGCTATGGTTTACACACGGATGTAGAACACAAGCCGATCTATGGTTGTTGACCGCACTGTGGCACACAAAATTCAAGCACCACGGGCAATGGTTACTTGAGCAGAATATTTTTGGCAAGAAACCAAAACAAAAGATCTTCCAAGGTACGACCTCAATATCAAGGGCATCTCCTTTGTCTTTTCGCTACCACACATGTTGCCACTTTTATCGAGACCCGAATATACAAATCTAGACTCCTGTGTATTCTACACTAGTCTAAGATCACGCTATACACACAATGGAAACATACATAAAATATCGACCATGATCACAATTAACTAAGAAAGACACAAATATTGTTTTCAAATATCTCTATCTGATATGATTTTTCTTCAGCAACTGAGCAACAATGATATAGCTATGAGTACATAGAGTACTCAGCAAGTCGTTTGTAACAAGATGCAATATATAATGATGTAAGACTTACCAAATGATGGTTGAGTGGTTATTTTGCAGAAAGCGACAATTTAGAGTAAATACAATAAATAGATTGAAAACAAATTTTAAATAAGTAATAAGTAATTAAATCAAATGAATTGAATAAACTATAAGTGAATTGATTATTCACCCATTGAACCACCCGTGAACTAACCATCATGTAATGAACCACTAGTGAACTAATCATTCACTTCCCAAACTTAACCGGACCATGTTTTTATGAAATCTCTACCCCTCGTATGAAATCATCGAGTATTATCTATAACCAGAGACACAACTATTTGAATAGTTTTACACTCTATAGAAGTTACACAACTTTACCCTTATGATATGATCAACTTGCAATGTCTGTGCAACAACACACTTTCTTAGATGTGTTGACCAAGAAGATTACAACTAAACCTTTACAATGCTTAATCTCATCCTATTATCACATACTAAGATTTCACAGTCGAGTAGGCTAATCACCTAGTCCGAAAAGCTCCCTCTTGCACCAATGTGAGTCAATAGCATCGACCACACCCACATTTATCTTAATGATGGAATCAAAATTGAAACATCATAAATTAATCAGTCAGGTCCATCCCATATTAGACATATAGTTGTATGGTAAGGTTCAAATCAATGACGCACAAAGTTAAGGTCTTAATCATTACCTAAGCGAGACATCCACAACCCAAAAATGCTGACCACACTTCCCCCTTTACTGCACGATCATTCGTCCAAGTAAAAACTATTTTGTATAACTAACACCAGTAATACTACCCATGTCATGGTACATAAGTTTTTATAACTGTGGATGATCACCACGATTTAATATTTCATTAAGTCAAAATTAATTAGTTAATCAACATTTGATAATGAGCTATAACAACATGCATAGCTAAGCATACTAGACGTATAATCTAAGTGGACACTAATATTGCATCACTAGATAATTACCCATCCTTTGGTGACAATAGAATCAAAGTATTCAAATTATCAATTGACAGAATAATGAAATTTGGTTAATAACTACTAGATACAAAGGTTTGCATTAAATTAGCAATGCATGATATTTTAAAATAATATAATAAAAAATATATTTAAAATAATAGATTCAACATAATTAGATGTCACAACTTGTCTTGGCTTGGCTTAGTTATCAACTTTGAACTTGAGGTCCTGCTTCTGCTCCTTCAAAGAAGTTATTTAACGGGAGAGATAAAATCTAAAAATAATAAAACTATAACCAAAAGATAGAGCCCAATTTTAGATGAATTTTGGAAGAAGAATCGGGTCAATCGAAATTCAGATGGAGAAGAATGAGTTCTTGAAAGGTTTACATAGAAAATAATTCCTAGAAATTGAGAGAGAAAGGAGAATATTCTCTGGAATATTTTCTTTAGAATTAATTTAATAAAAGGCTAGAAACTGACATGTGGGCCCTCTGGATTTTTTAGGATTTTTGAATTAAAGGAAATTCTGAAAAAGATTTATTTGATAGACATGTGGGCCATTGGTCCATGGACCATGTCCACGAAGGCTAGGAGGTGTGTACGGTGAATTAGGTGAGCAGGAATAGTGCTATAGTAGTTAGGACCCACGAGACAGAAGCACGGCTAATGATGGACCATGTCCACGAAGATCTAGATCTGAGGTTGGCTTTGGGTTGACACGTAAGCCACCACGTGGGCTTCGGTGCTGATGTAGCAGGAAGAAGATGCTGACAAGGACGACATGTGACTGTAGACCAGACTGCTGACATGGCAGACTGAAGCGGTGAGGTGAGATGGCAAATCGGTGTAGGTGGTGTTGGAGTGTCAGCTACGTGGGCGAGACGTTAGACCCGTGCGTGGATGTGGCGCAGCGAAGTACTGTAGCTTGAGGATTTTCCAGCGAGCTCCTCTCGTAAGCAGCGCACAGGCGGACGACGGCACAGCTTGGGTCGGTGAGACGCGGAGGAGCAAGAGGACATCGTGGTGAACACAACGGCAGGGATGGCACGATCACCAACGAGTGGACACGGCAAGCGGTGAGGAGAAAAGCGGCGGCGAGATCGATTGGACGGTGAACTCCGAGCTCTAGTGGACATCGAGGGATGCTGAGAAATGGAAGATATAAAGCAGCACATGGCAAACCTTGCGGAGGAGACGACGTCGGCAAGGGCTCGGTGAACGCGACGAAATTCCTCGCTGGAGTCGGACAGCGTGGCGGTTTCAATTTCGGTGCAAAGGCGGCGAAACCGAGGTGACGGCGAGGCAAAACGGTGCGGGTGGCAAGGACGGATCTCGATATGCCTTTAAAGCATGGCCGAGGAGGACTCCGTGGAGGATACGGCGGCAGCGTCGTATTTGGCTCGGGCACGGTGGAGAAAAAGGGAGGAGTCCGGTAGAAAGAAGCATCCGACATGTGGGTCCCACTGTCGGTGGCTGCACGCAAAGAGGGAGACACAGAGGCGACAAGTGGTAGGCGAGCAAAATGGGCTAGGTTTGCGGAGATGCGCGCACAAAACAGTTGAGCTGACTAGTGGGTGGACCGAGCAGGAGATAGGCCAGGTGAGGAAAGAAGATGGGCTGCGGAGTAGGCCGCGCGGGATGGTAGATCAGGCCGAAAGAACGAAAAACAGGCTAGAAGAAAGAAGATTCGATCCAAAGTCTTTTTGGGATTATTAAGGTTTTTTCTAATTTTAGAAATTGAACTTAATTCAATTGAGCTCCAATAAACAGTAAATAAACTCTAAAAAATTCAAGAAAATATAAAAAAATCTTTGCGTCACAAGAAACCTAACAAAATCTAGTTTTAATTTAATTGATGTTTACTTTATTCATATTAAATCTTTTAAATTTATAAAAATTTAAAATAAGCTTTAATTAATTTAAAATTTTAAATAGTTATTGTTATTTTAAAAACTTAAAAAAATTGAAAACCAAGATATTACAACTTTCGAGCATTTTACTCCGCCCCGGCCGGGCCTCCCTCCTGTCCATTCTTATTTCAAGAAAAGTCGCAGTAGCATGGCTCCCCAAAGCTTTATGGATCTCGCATCCCTTTCGAAATCCATGCAAACCTAAAATAGCCCAGAAAGACTAACCGAAGAGACGGAGAATAAGATTAAGCTTAACACAAGTTGGGCAGCGCAAAAGAGTTGATAGAAAAAGATTGGATTTTAAAGCCTAGGTGATGGAAAGGTTAGGATTTGTTATCGCTTTCTTGCGAAGAAAATTATATCGTTTGTTGCGTAGATGCAACTGTGTAAGCGCTACGTGTTGATCGTCCCTTGATTTTGTGCACTACTCGGCGTTTTTTAATTAACTATTGGGCGGTGTGTTGTGTTAGATACTCCTACTCAAGTTGTTGTTTTGTTTAGTGTGAGTGGTGATGTAGTTCGAAACCCCGATATCAATCTGGGCTGCTTCGTATATTCATTCATGGTGTAGTTTATTTAGGTGTAGCTATCTATCACATTGCAAAGTGCAACTGAGTAAGCCTGCAAAAACCATAGTTGCTTGAAATTCCTAACATTCTAGCTTCACGCCATTGTGATAATTGCTTTGTGAAAATTGATACATCAAGAATAGTACATGTCATATGGAAGAAAATTTTGCATGACCTACAATTTCTAGTTAAAAAATCGAACAGAATTTTTGAAGCTACCACCCTATTTGAAATGCAAGAATTTCATAAAAAACGGTTTGATTCTCACACGTGACTATAGAAAAACTCTAGTGAGCCAAATGAGGTCGACAGGGAAAACAAACATATTCAAGGTGAGATATTTCACAACGTAGCGAAGTTGGGAGCGGAGCTGAAAAACTTGGAACAGAGCAGTTCTAAACAAGCCCTTAGTTTCTCTCTCCTTGCACATTCTGAGGTTTCTATTAACTTAATGTGGTTGTTGGATTAACAAACTCCTGGATCATATCAATTATTGGTCCGGCCAGGGCCGGTGCTCGTTCGCAAGCCAGCTGCATTATTTGCACCACCTCCTCAAGTCGGCAAAAATATTGTACGTACTTCACTATTGTTCCTTCATTAGACTACTAACTCGATGATCACTAGTATAATTAATTAATTAATATATAGTACTGGAGTACTAGCTAGATCGTCATGTCATGTGGCCCAAGCTTCGAAATTGGGATGCATATATGGAGAGGACGAGCAACACAATCATTTGCGTGCGCGGGTGTATGCGTGGTGGCTAGCTCGCCATCCGTGTCGATCGTCGTGGGCTCATTAACCCGCCGCTGCATGCGTGGTAATTTAAAATTTTTAATTTTTAATTTATTTTATATTATAGTAATTAAAAATATACTATAATTATTGATAGCATTTTAGTATAATTAAAATTAAAAAAATTATATTATCACTGACAATAAAAAAGAATAAGAAAAAACAAAAAAACCCAAAAAGGCCATATCGCAAAAAAAACTAGAAGTAACTAGCTTACTTATTTTCCACTTATGACTTATAGCTTATACTACAGTAACTAGCTTTTAAATGATACGTTTTTTCAAACCGGGGTTAACAGAAAGATTATAGTAAAAAATTTATCGAATTCAGTTGTACTAGCCAAAATGATATTGACTATTTTTTTACATACCATCTCTTATAAATAACTAAAATTTTAAAATTTAAATCATAAATCATAACCATAGTTTAACAACTCACCTCGTGAGCCCTCGTACGGGCAACAGTGCTGCTGGCTCTCTTGCATGTAGGGGTGGCAACGAGCCGAGCCGAGCCTGGCTCGGCTCGGCTCGTGAAAGCTTGGTAGAATAGAGGCTCGGTTCGGCTCGGCTTGGTTAGGGTATCAAACTTTTTTGTGGGCTCGGTTCAGCTCGTGATGCGGCTCGAGCCAGCTCGAGCGGGCTCGCGAGCCAACAACCACCGAGGGGAACCGACGGCAAGAAGACGAAGGCACGGGCGCACGGCAACCACCGAGTCATCGCCAGGTGACCACCCCACCGCAAGCAAGCGACCACCACCAGACCCAAACCCTAACCCTTCTCGCAATCACCAGTAAAGGTAAACCCCACAAATCACCATCCATGTACTACATTCATCCATTATAGCCAACATTGAACTAGAAACCATAAGCATCCATCCTCAGTAGAACACATGGAACCAATCCAAGCATATCACCAGAGGTAGAAGAGGGGAGAAGAGGCTTACCGAATACCGACGAGGACGGCGGCTGCGTGCGACCGCCGGGCGCCGGCCGAGCCCCCAGCTACCACCGGCATAGCCACACCTCCAACCACCACCGTGTACTCCCCGGCGTACGGGCGGCGGCTAGTCGGCTGTGGCTAGTCGAGGCAACTCGCCTCCCAGCCTAGCACCTCGAGCAAACCATTAGAGCAACCCAAAAATAGCAAACTAAAACCGATAGATCAGGGTAGGATATGGGGAAAAAGCACCAAATCGGCCGGATCTGGCCATAGCTCACCGGGCGGCGCCGAGCGGCAAGGAGGGAGCGGCGGGCCGTGACTCACCAAGCAGCGCCGACGGGCAAGGAGGCGCAGGAGAGGGGGAAGCGGCGTGAGGAGGAGCCGAGGCGCGGCGACGGGTTGAAAGGAGTCCGGGAAGGAGAGAGAGAGGGCCGAGCGTAGGGGAGCGCGGAGGCCGGAGACCGGAGTAGAGGCCGGCGCGGAGGAACCGAAGAGAGGCGTCGGCCAGGGCAAGGAAATAGGGAGAGGGAGGGGGCGCGTCCGCGCGTGACGGCGTGAGTGGAATCAGAGAGACCGAGAGGGAGAGAGAGAGAGGAGAGAGCCGAGTGGGGGAGGCCGGGAGCGGGTAGGGGTAGCGTAGAAGACATTGCCCATTGGGCCATCGGGCAGTTGGGCCGAGCCAAGTTGGCTCGCGAGCTGGCTCGGGTTCGGCTCGTTTAGATCTCGAGCTTTTTTGCTGGCTCGACTCGGCTCGTTTCATCCACGAGCCGAGCCAAGCCTTCACGAGCCCGAGCCGAGCCCGAGTTGGCTCACGAGCCCGAGCTTTTTTGCCAGCCCTACTTGCATGGCCACCTAGCTAGCTGCCCTACTACTCGTGCATTGTCCTGATGATGACGACTGGACATATCAAGAGAAAAGAATGGTCGTGTGCGCTATGCTAGTAACATAAAATAAATTGTGCTAGACTTGGATATATGTAGTTAAGATCCTCTTTATTTTGGTTTAAGTTTTTGACTTTTAATTTATTTTTTATTATTTCTAAATTTTATTATTTTCTAGCTTTTTAGCTTTTTGTCGGTTTTTTTCGTATTCGTTTGCGTTGTTCGTAATGGGTTAACATGTTTTTTTTATGTTAAAAATTTTAAAATTAGTTATGTTAAATAAATCATCATTAATTACAGTATAATTTTAATTATTTACAATATAATTTTAATTATAAACTAATTTATTTTAGTTCAATCAAATGACACCTAAGTTTGTCCATAGTAGTAGTTGATCATACGTGCTAGCTGCTCGATGAGTTCGGTACATGCGTGCATGTGCCATCGATCCCAGCTAGCTAGTGTACGACTGATTCGAAAATCGTCTCGCTGGCGCAGGTCCAGAATGATATGTAGCATGGGTACTGGTAGTACAAAGAAATAAAATTACTTTGTGCTGTCGTTACTTACCAAATAATGAATGCAGGGCTCTGTAGGAGGTGTCTGCGGTGGTGCTTATTTGGGGTTTTTTTGATGGTTTATGACTAAAAAGTACTTTAGCTGATTGAAAAAATATTGTAGCTGATAGAGATTTATTTAGCATAATTAAATTTAAAAAATATAAAAAATATGTTAGCCCATTACGTATAATATAAACAAATACGGGAAAAAAGAACCGGTAAAAAAGCTCAACAAAAAGCCAAAAGTTTAGAAAAAGACGAAATTTATGAATAGTGAAAAATAAGCCGGAAGCCAGAAGCTGAAGCCGAAACGAGCGCAGTAAATCTAAGAGAGAGGATTAGTATATAGTATGTCTGATGCTTAATCTCAATACAAGTATGTTTCTTATATTTAAAATACTCTCTCTTCTGATGGTGTCTTAGAAGTTATATTTATAGCAATAGAAGAGGTGTTTGTACAAATACCCTCTTAAAATCTCTACAAGCAAATACAAACATATTCATTCATTGATATAGTCTTAATAGGCCAGTTATGTAACTACATGCATAATGTGCCTCTGTTCTGGTGGGTCGACTAGCCACGATAGAGACAACTCTCCAACACTTGGCTTCGTGTTCAGTAGTTCACCAACCAACATTTTACCTATGTACATGGCTAAGTTCTTTTTAGCTTTGGCTTTAGCTTTATCACTTTCTACTATAATAACTAGTTTTTAAACGATGTGTCTTTTTAAGACAGAGTTTACATGTAGATTACAATAGACATTGTACTGAGTTCAGTTGTACCAGAAAAAATCACATATGACTATTTTCCTCTACGTACTGTCTCTTACGAATAGTCAGAATTTAGAAACCATAAGCTAAAAAATAAAGGCACAACTCAAAAGAACCGACGTCATGTCTAGCCACATACTCCTAATATGTAGCACTATATATGGCTATTAAGTTGGCCCCATGGATTAGCTGGAGCGTTGACACACAATGATAGAGCTCATAAAACCCTAAAAGCTTACTGCCTTATTGAAAAGGAGACGATACTCCTCTACTGCTCTGCTCTTTACAAGTTACTAACAGCATGTATAATAGTTTGTCTCTTAATGTTGTCTTTAAGTCTTTCATCTTACTTAAAGACAACACTAGAGACAGCCTCTTTAACAGTAAATCATTCCTCTAGTTATTTTATACTATTTTTATCATAACTTTCTGTCTTACACCTTTTCACTATTTACGTTAGTTTGCGGATTTAGTTATCTCTTATATAAGAGATATCATATTATCTCTTATTATATTATCATTTTTTATATAGAATTTTATTTATTTAATATAATTAAGAGACAGTTAAAATGATACTATTGTAGGTATCTAGAGGTAGCTACGTACACAGGGACCCTAGTTAAGTCCACGTACGAACGTGGATGAAACAAATCAATCAAACAATCTCGCGATCAAACAAACGAGTATCATGCATCCATGCATCTCTCGCGATCATCTCTTCGATGCGCACAGCTCATCACGAACGTACGTACACACGTCCCATCCCATGGAGATTGGACCGAACCCATCCCATCCCATCACCTTCTTAGTCATCGACTTCACGGTTAGTTTGACCAAATTAAAAGACAGAGAAATTAAGCCCGGGAATTAGGCCCTGTGACCGCCTAGCTTTATGCTCGATCGTAGGTTTTGAAGTTAGTTTTATTTAAGGGCTTAAGACTCACGACCTATAGTTCATGGGTTCAAATTCTGAAAAATTACAGTGAAAATCCACACAAATTGTTAAAAAGTGGTATAAATAAGCCACATTTATTGAATTAGCTAGCATTTTAGGATGACAACACGGCTAACGCTGTGATCGGTTCGGCTTGAGCTTTTGTCTTTTGGCTTATTTTTCACTATTCATAAATTTCGTCTTTTTCTGAACTTTTAGCTTTTTGTTGAGCTTTTTTGCCGGTTCTTTTTTTCCCGTATTCGTTTGTATTATACATAATGCGCTAACAGTACCTAAAAACAAGCCGCACAAAAAAACAGATCCGTAGTCGTGTCCACAGTATAAACCCGTAAACCCCCTTCTTGCAAATTGCAGTAGCCAATACGCCCACCGCCGAGGCCCAGCTGACCGCGATGTCGTCGATCGCCGGCCGTGGAGGCTGGCGCCTCTTCTCCGTGGACTGGGGCATCATCTAGCGGCGCTGCCGGTGCCTCCAGCGCCTGCTCTTCTCATCCCTTGCCAGCGGCGGAGGCGACACGCCGCCGCATCTGCCAGTGGTCATCATCGGAGCCAGCCCCGTCGGGCTCGTCCTTTTGTTCCTCCTCACCAAATTCGGTAAGCGTCGCAAATATCCACATCTCTGTTCTAATTTGTGCTTCTGGGCGGTAGCGTTGAGCTGAGCTATCTGAGATTCATGAGAATAAC
This sequence comes from Dendrocalamus latiflorus, assembly GCA_017311315.1. Lineage (NCBI taxonomy): Eukaryota > Viridiplantae > Streptophyta > Magnoliopsida > Poales > Poaceae > Dendrocalamus > Dendrocalamus latiflorus. Next base: position 5,183,966 of record CM029678.1, on the reverse strand, counting down.
TGCACAAATGAAATGGCCACTCCGAAATAAAAACCGCGCAAATTTGGCTAAAGAGGTCCACTTTGAGTGAGGTGTGGAGTACTAATTAGGTGCTTAGTGGATCGGAGCTCAATTGATTAAATTTCACAGGAACTCATGGAAGTTATTATCTAGTTCAGCTGCCATTGATGCGCCTGTTCGTTTTATTGAAATCTTGCAGGCATCAAGTGCACTATTATAGAAAAAAGTATGGAGTTCACTCGTCACCCCCGAGCGCATTTCATCAACAACCGTAGTATGGAGCACATTTCATCACTGTTAAGTGCATTCTAACGTTGCCATTTTCAGCTTTAGTGTTTTGTACTTTGGATGGTGGTTTAATAGGAGGGGTGGTATTGACAGATCTTTCGCAAATTGGACGGCTTGGCCGGGGACATTGAGAGGTCTCAGCCACCGGTGGATTTGTGGAGGAAGTTCATGTATTGTACTTCACTCTCCGGTCCCATTCTTGGTTTAGTTGATCACATGAAGCAGGAAGGTCGGTTTACTTCTTTTCATGTCAAGCGTGTGATCTTTTGCACCTCTCTACATAGATCGATTGGCTGACGATTGTTTTGTGCAGATTTTGATAAGGTCATTAGTCCTATATCAGTTGCACACTTCTCACAGTACAAGTTAGTGGATTTGCTACTCAAGAAGCTGGAAGGCATTGGCTTCCAAACATGTTTTCCTGATGAGGTTTGTAGCTCCACTAAAGATTTGGTGCTGGAAAACAAAATATTGATAGGACATGAGTGTAGTTCCATTCAACTAACTGACGAGGGCATTTTGATTGGAGCGTCATTTAATAATGGGGGGGAGGGTGCAGGAGAGAAAGCTTCACTGTGGCCTTCTTCTAGGGGTAGATGGTGCTAGAAGCACAGTGCGCAAAATGGCTGGTATATCTATGAAAGGAGAAAGAGACTTGCAGCAATTGGTCAGCGTGCACTTTCTGAGCAGAGATCTTGAAAAGTATTTGTCCAGGGAGAGGCCTGGAATGCTCCTCTTTATTTTCAATGCTGATGCAATTGGTGTGCTGGTTGCACATGACCTGGAGCATGGGGAATTTGTATTGCAGGTATTTCAAATTAGCAGAATTTCATGCTTATTATGCCTTTTATGATGTAAGAAATAGGACGATTGGTGTGAAATTTCTTAGAGCATTGTCTATCAGTTAATTTTATATTCTATTTTATTTCCAGATTCCATTTTATCCTCCTCAGCAGATGTTTGAAGATTTCAGTGCTAAGGTGATTTCAGTTGAATATTTTTCTCGATTTTAATTCATCAGCATTTTCGCCTCATCACTTGTGTACATCTACTAAATTGTATTTTCTGGGCTCATCTATCTATAGGTTTGTATTTCTGAAATACTTTCTGCCATATTCCTAAAAGAACTTCCTATTTTCCTGCTATTGCTATCCTTTGTATTGAATATGTTATACATATGTGATTCTACAGAGTAAGTTTTATGGCTATATTTACATCCCTGCTTAATTTGTTTGTATGCTTTTCATTTGTGATTCTAGGTATGCGAGCCAATTATTGTCAAATTGGTTGGATGGGAGCTAGCAGATGTTCAGGTTTTAGACATAAAACCATGGGTGATGCATGCTGAAGTTGCAGAGAAGTACATTGGCTGCAACAATCGTATAATCCTTGTTGGTGATGCTGCTCACTGTTTTCCTCCTGCTGGCAGTTTTGGTTGGTGGTTTGTTTTCAATTTTCATACTGAAGTACATGTTGAGTTTCTTTATTATGCACCACTGAAAGAGTCTTATGAGCTTGCCCGTGCTATGCTGAAGATAGCAGATGAACTTAAGTTATCAGCCAAAGTATATGTTACATGGTCACAAGGTTCAGTTGATGCGGAAGTGAAAGGGATCAGATCTGAGTTGGTACATTGGACAAACTATGTCAATGTTGAGGAAATACCTAGAGCATCCGCTAATTCATGGTGGGAGATGTGTCAGATAACTAGGAAAAGTGTAATTTTGGTTAGGCCTGATGAGCACATAGCATGGAGAACAGAATCTGACATGGTGAGAGATGATGATTTAGAAGTTAGGAGTGTCTTTTCTCAAATTTTGTGTTTAAATAGGCACCAGGTGTAAGAATGTGCAAATTTCCATTCAGTAACTAACTGGGTTGGAGTGTGAGTAACTAAGTATAGCTAGGATCTCAACTGCACGATGTTACATTGCTTGCAATGGCAAAAGGCATGTACATGACTGCCAAATTATTTGTTGAATTCTTACATAAGTTGTTAACCTTGAAATATGTTTTACCTAAACTTCCAAGATGTTAATGGGGAGATTGAGAGACCATGTGGAGGTATCCTCATGTTGGTGATAAGTAATTGACGGTTGTTTTAGTGATTTTGAGTTTGTTTCGGGTATTCTAGGGTTGAGTACCTTTACTTGTGCTAATATTGGTTATGCTGTTTCGTGCGGTGCTATGTGACGGTTTGCTTGTCTGTGTGACTACAGGACTTCGGAGCTAGGTCATGGTGAGGCGAGGAGGACCGAGACTAGGCACAGGAGGTGTTGAGGTCCAGACGGTCGATGATGCCGAAGATGATCGAGGCTGGTGAGGTGGTTGCGAGTCAGGAGACGAGGAACCGGAGTTGAAGCTACCGGTGGCGGACACGACTGGCGACGACGAGAGAACCGGGACTAGGCTCAGGGAGGAGTCGGAGGTCCAAACGGTTGGAGGTCGGTTGCGGTCGTGCGCGACGGAACAGACCAGGACTAGACTCAAGTGGAGTCGGAGGTCTCGGTCGGTGTCGGGTGGACACGACGGGCAGCGACGAGTGGATCGGGACTAGGCTCAGGGATGAGCTGAGGTCCAGACGGTCAGGATGCCAGGTGCGGTCGTGTGCAGCGAAGCTGGTCGGACTAGACTCAGGGAGGAGTCGAGGTCCAAACAGTCGAGGTACCGGATGCGGAAGCTTCCGGGAAGGTGCTTGAGGGGCAATTTGGTAAATTGACTCAAGCAAATGAGTGGAGGAGGTGGATTTCCCTCCAAAATCTGGTTTGACCTCCTTTTGCCTCATATGGTGTGTGAAATGAGGGAATGGAGGTGGTATGACACTTCTTGATTTTTTCTTTTGGTGGGTGAGCCTTGGTGTTAAAAGAGGAGGTCAAGGGGTAGTCTTCAGGAATTCATTCCAGTAGAGAGCTCAAGTGATGTGAGTGAGTTTGTGCTCTGTGAGCTCTTGCTTGAGAGTTTCCAAGCATGTATTGAGAATGTTGTAATCCATTTGTAATCATTCCTCTCTCTGTATCAATCTGAGATGCTTTTTATTTGAGATGGATTGAATTCTTGTGCTCTCTGGTTGTTGGCCTAAGTCTCTTTGTTCTTCTTCTGTTCTTGAGTTGTAGAGAAGAGTTCTTGTTTGAATCTTGCAAAATGGGTTAGCTCTGTAATGGGAAATCCTCAAGACCACTTGGTCATTCAATCCCTAAGAGCAAAAGCTAGAATCGATTAATACTCCCTTTTCTGAGCTAAGGCATTTAGTCTCCTCTGTTTTGCTCAAAACTAGGGTTTTGAGTCAGGGCATCACCTGTTCTCCTGATTCTCTAGATGGGGAGTTAATTTGATGAGTGGAGTTTTCTTGTGAGTTCATCTCTCTGCTATTTTCAAAGTCTCAAGATCAAAGGAGCCAAGAATCTGATCCTACAGTTCATGCACAATCTGATCAAACAAGTCCTTTTGAGGGACGATAAAAAACTTCGAATGTGCTAAAAAAAAGCAAAACCACATGTACGTGTGGGTAGGTATAACATCTTACCCTCTAAAGTGTCAAGATTCATGCAAGAGATATTGCAATGATTAGAAGATGAGATAATTGTTTGAATTTTGAAAGTTTGCATCAATCTAGAGGCACATTTAATGATGAGCAATATTATTTAGTACCACCGCAAAGATTGTGAAGTTAAAAAATACCATCCGATGTATCACTTGCAGTTGGTTCTAAGCTCCACATGTCATTCTTACAGAAGATGGTATTTTCTAGCTCTGTAATTTTTGCAATGGTACTGAATAAAATAATTCTTTAATAATAGTAATAATGTATGGAACCTCCCGTACGTGTTGAATCTTGCAAAATGGGTTAGCTGTATAATGGGAAATCCTCAAGACCACTTGGTTATTCAATCCCTAAGAGCAAAAGCTAGAATCGATTAATACTCCCTTTTCTGAGCTAAGGCATTTAGTCCCTCTATTTTGCTCAAAACTAGGGTTTTGAGTCAGGGCATCACCTGTTCTCCTGATTCTCTAGATGGGGAGTTAATTTGATAAGTGGAGTTTTCTTGTGAGTTCATCTCTCTGCTATTTTCAAAGTCTCAAGATCTAAGGAGCCAAGAATCTCTTGCAATTTGAAATTTGTCTCTCTTCCTAAGTTCTTCCTGGCAAAATTGACTTTCCCATTTTAGTTGGTCTTTGTCTGAATTTCCTTCTCTTTGAGGTTCCTCTCCCTTTTTAGTTTTTAGTCCTAATAATTTGTCTTGAGAAGAGCAACCCATTTTCTCAATTTCTCTGATTTTTAGCACTACCACAATACTCACTGTTTCAGCTGTTTTGGCCGCCCCTTTATTTTTGGTTCTGCTCTCTGCCGAATGGAGTACTTCCCAGCCGAGGTGCTGCTCATTGTTTTCTATTCTACTCTCTTCAGGATTTTGGTAGCCAACTAATTCTTCAAGTTTCGGTTTGCAGCAGATCTTGCTCTCATCATTTCTTTGCTTCTCTGTTGTCAGCCGATTAGTTCAATCTACTGTTGCTGCCGAACTGCACTTTTCAGTTCAGTGCTTTGCCGAACAGCTCTTCCTTGTTTAATCTTTCTTGCTGTCAACTTGCAGTCCAGCATGTTTCTTTTTAGTGCTCTGAAGACTCCTTTTTGCATGCAGTCTCGTTCATTTTCAGCAGCAAGCAGCTCTAGTTTTCTTTGCTCCTGTTTTAGCTAAAATTAAATCTCAGTTTTTTTGTTTTATTGAACTACAGCCAGCTCTACCGTTTCTGTAGTTTGTGCTGTTCGGACTGCTGCAGTTTGTGCTGTTCAAACTGCATTCTTTTGCAGTTTTAGGCTTGCTGATTTCAGTCAAAAATCTGCAGCGCTGCATGCTCTTAAATCTCAGTTCTCTCCTTTCAGTTACTTCTACTTTCTCTTCAAGTTATCTCTATTCTCGGTAGATGCTTTAGTATTTCCTGGTTCCCTTTCAGTCCAGGCTTGAGTCTCAGTGTTCAGCTCTCTAGTTCACTTTTGTGCTGCCTTTTCTGAATAGTTTTTGTCGGTTTGTCCTTGCCTCTTTTGTGAGTTTTATCGGTCTGTCGGCAAGAATTGTTTTCGGCTTCCAGTGAGCGAATTTCTTGATTCATAGCTTCCATAGCTGTTGGAGAAGAAAAATGTGAATACTTCAGGGAAGGCGCCATTCACCCCCCTGTTGCCATTTCCGATCCTACAACTGCCAAATTGTTTGTTGAATTCTTACATATGTTGTTAACCTTGAAATACGTTTTACCTGAACTTCCAAGATGTTACATTAATGTGAATAAAAATTTTCTGTAATAGATGACATATGTAGATAACTCGGCTGTCCAGCTTCTTGTTTCTGTTGCAACTTCTCTGTTCATGAGTGCTTTTGAGTTCGCGGTTAATCTGCCTTGTAATCAGCTCAGCTTTCACCTAAACCAGAGCCCCAATACTGTCGTTGCAGCATACCAACGAAAACTGGTACGCCTAAAATAAGCTTGCCAAGATGAATGAGAGCATTCGGTTTTGATTTGGCCAATAATTGCAGTAGCCGATACGCCCACCACCGAGGCCCAGCTGACCGCGATGCCGTCGATCGCCGGCGGTGGAGGATGGCGCCTCTTCTTCGTGGACTGGGGCATCATCTGGTGGCGACGCTGGCGCCTCCAACGCCCGCTCTTCTCGTCCCTCGCCGGCGGCGGAGGCGACGCGCCGCCGCATCTGCCAGTGGTCATCGTCGGATCCAACCCCATCGGGCTCGTCCATTCGTTCCTCCACACCAAATTCGGTAAGCGCCGCAAATACCCACATCTCTATTCCAATTCGTGCTTCTGGGCGGTAGCGTTGAGCTGAGCTATCTGAGATTCGTGAGAATAACTGCACGAATGAAATGGCCACTCCGAAATAAAAACCGCGCAAATTTGGCTAAAGAGGTCCACTTTGAGTGAGGTGTGGAGTACTAATTAGGTGCTTAGTGGATTGGAGCTCAATTGATTAAATTTCACAGGAACTCGTGGAAGTTATTATCTAGTTCGGCTGCCATTGATGCGGCTGTTCATTTTATTGACATCTTGCAGGCATCAAGTGCACTGTTATAGAAAAAGTATGGAGTTTACTCGTCACCCCCGAGCGCATTTCATCAACAACCGCAGTATGGAGGTGTGTTTACTGTTAAGTGCATTCTAACGTTGCCATTTTCAGCTTTAGTGTTTTGTACTTTGGACGGTGGTTTAATAGGAGGGGTGGTATTGACAGATCTTCCGCAAATTGGACGGCTTGGCCGGGGACATTGAGAGGTCTCAGCCACCGGTGGATTTGTGGAGGAAGTTCGTGTATTGTACTTCACTCTCCGGTCCCATTCTTGGTTCAGTTGATCACATGAAGCAGGAAAGTCGGTTTACTTCTTTACATGTCAAGCGTGTGATCTTTTGCACCTCTCTACATAGATCGATTGGCTGACGATTGTTTTGTGCAGATTTTGATAAGGTCATTAGTCCTATACCAGTTGCACACTTCTCACAGTACAAGTTAGTGGATTTGCTACTCAAGAAGCTGGAAGGCATTGGCTTCCAGACATGTTTTCCTGATGAGATTTGTAGCTCCACTAAAGATTTGGTGCTGGAAAACAAGATATTGATGGGACATGAGTGTAGTTCCATTCAACTGACTGACTAGGGCATTTTGATTGGAGCATCATTTAATAATGGGGGGAGGGTGCAGGAGAGAAAGCTTCACTGTGGCCTTCTTCTAGGGGCAGATGGTGCTAGAAGCACAGTGCGCAAAATGGCTGGTATATCTATGAAAGGAGAAAGAGACTTGCAGCAACTGGTCAGCGTGCATTTTCTGAGCAGAGATCTTGGAAAGTATTTGTCCAGTGAGAGGCCTGGAATGCTCTTCTTTATTTTCAACCCTAATGCAATTGGTGTGTTGGTTGCACATGACCTGGAGCATGGGGAATTTGTATTGCAGGTATTTCAAATTAGCAGAATTTCGTGCTTATTATGCCTTTTATGATGTAAGAAATAGGACGATTGGTGTGAAATTTCTTAGTGCATTGTCTATCAGTTAATTTTATATTCTATTTTATTTCCAGATTCCATTTTATCCTCCTCAGCAGATGTTTGAAGATTTCAGCGCTAAGGTGATTTCAGTTGAATATTTTTCTCGATTTTAATTCATCAACATTTTCGCCTCATCACTTGTGTACATCTACTAAATTTTATTTTCTGGGCTCATCTATCTATAGGATTGTATTTCTGAAATACTTTCTGCCATATTCCTGAAAGAACTTCCTATTTTCCTGCTATTGCTATCCTTAGTATTGAATATGTTATACATATGTGATTCTACAGAGTAAGTTTTATGGCTATATTTACATCCCTGCTTAATTTGTTTGTATGCTTTTCATTTGTGATTCTAGGTATGCGAGCAAATTATTGTCAAATTGGTTGGATGGAAGCCAGCAGATGTTCAGGTTTTAGACATAAAACCACGGGTGGTGCATGCTGAAGTTGCAGAGAAGTACATTGGCTGCAACAATCGTATAATCCTTGTTGGTGATGCTGCTCACCGTTTTCCTCCTGCCGGCGGTTTTGGTTGATGGTTTGTTTTCAATTTTGATACTGAAGTACATGTTGAGTTTCTTTATTACGCATCTGAAGTTCAAAGGTATAAAGAAATTTGCATTTGCTGATTTCTTTTTGCAGGAATGAACACTGGAGTTCAGGATGCACATAATTTGGCTTGGAAATTGTGTTTACTGCTGAATGGTGTTGCTGCACCATCAATAATACAAACTTATGAATCAGAGCGCCGACCCATTAGATTCTTCTTGCAGGCTTTCTGTTCGTTCAATTTTAATATCTCTTTTACAAAATTAATGAAAATATGTATGCTTGCTCATTGCAGGTTGCCATTTTCAATACAGAACTTAGTGTGAAAAACTTCAAAGCAGCAACGTCTATTCCTGCTACCCTTGGTCTTGATCCAACTTTGCAAACTCAGGTAAAATGTCCTGCTCCTGTAAGAGGGCTGTAAACTCTTTTTTGTTCTTTTCTTTTTCGAAGTAAATATTGACAACATGTACAACTGTGCTTAAGTCACTGTTGAATGTGAAGTACATTGTAACTTGCCCCATGTCTTTATCTCATTGTATGTACCCTTTGCATGTATTTGTCAGTGCATCGAGTAATCAACAGCAGCCTAGGATCAGCCATTCCAAGAAATTTACAGAAGGTAGTTTTGGAAGGATTGTTTTCAATTGGTCGGGCACAAGTCTCAGACTACATTTTGAATGAGAAAAACCCCATTGGATCCTTGAGACTAGCAAGATTGAGAAGTATTCTTGATGAAGGAAAAAGTCTACAGCTGCAGTTCCCTGCAGAGGATCTTGGCTTCTGGTTAGCCTCATTAGGGCGAATCATTCTTCAAAAGAACTCCAGTTTCTCTCTTCTTTTCTTCGGTTTAGTTGATGGGACATACAGACCTCTGGAAATAATGCTGCGTTCTCAATAAGTGTAATAAAATATGCAAAGTTTCTTATGTATGTCTAATTTCACCACTTTCAGCTATGAAAAAGGAGCCCTAGTTGCTAAAGATTGTGCTAAAACCACTCAGCAAGCAGAAAAACGGAAGCATTCTAATAGGTCATCAAGAGAGTACATCCCATCTGCTAAGGTTGGTTCACGGCTACCACACTTGCTAGTGAGAGCACTGTCTACTTCGAGTAAGGTTTGCCCCTTGGACACCTAATTGATATATGCATTCTTAGCCATTCCTCTATTTTTGTGCAAATTGTGACAGCGATGATCTCTTACAGGGTGTGTTCTCAACAATGGACCTAGTAAGTGGAGATAAACTTGAATTTGTTCTCATTATTGCACCACTGAAAGAGTCTTATGAGCTTGCCCGTGCTATGCTGAAGATAGCAGATGAACTTAAGTTATTAGCCAAAGTATGTGTTATATGGCCACAAGGTTCAGTTGATATGGAAGTGAAAGGGATCAGATCTGAGTTGGTACTTGGACAAACTATGTCAATGTTGAGGAAATACATAGAGCATCTGCTAATTCATGGTGGGAGATGTGTCAGATAACTAGGAAAAGTGTAATTTTGGTTAGGCCTGATGAGCACATAGCATGGATAACAGAATCTGACATGGTGAGAGATGCCGATTTAGAAGTTAGGAGAGTCTTTTCTCAAATTTTGTGTTTAGGCACCAGGTGTAAGAATGTGCAAATTTCCATTCAGTAACTAACTGGTTTGGAGTGTGAGTAACTAAGTATAGCTAGGATCTCAGCTGCACGATGTTACATTACCGAGCAACACAGTTCTTGATGCATTTTGCAAAGAAAATTACCATGCCATGCATCATTGCTTGCAATGGCAAAAGGCATGTACATGATTGCCAAATTGCTTGTTGAATTCTTACATATGTTGTTAACCTTGAAATACGTTTTACCTGAACTTCCAAGATGTTACATCAATGTGAATAAAAATTTTCTGCAATACATGATATATGTAGATAACTCGGCTGTCCAGCTTCTTGTTTCTGTTGCAACTTCTCTGTTCATGTGCTTTTGAGTTCGCGTTTAATCTGCCCTGTAATCAGCTCAGCTTTCACCTAAACCAGAGCCCCAATAGTGTCGTTGCAGCATGCGAACAGGAAACTGGTAGGCCAGAAATAAGCTTGCCAAGATGAATGAGAGCATTTGGTTTTGATTTGGCCATGTTCACCATTTATTGAAGGAAGTTAATATTGTTCACAATATAGTTGCATTCGTCAAATTAAAGTAATTAATCGTCGTTTTGTTGAGCAAATAGTATTGAGTTCAAAGTCATGGACTGAATAAAAAGAACAGTTTCGTTAGGGAAAGTATATGCAGTGAACTTGCGAAACAACAAAATTAGTCGTCACTAATCATCATTGAAATAACCACATTTTATTCACATTGACGAAGTTATCGAACAAATATTCTGTACATCAATCCTGAGAACATCACACTGGACATACAATCATGTGCTATCAAAACTTCATCAATCTTCAACAGCATTACAAATCTTACAAATACCTACGTGGCAGAACACTAGAGAAGAAGCTTCTCAAGTCCCTGCAAATGCTAAGCGATTCTCCTGCACCTTCAACACAGCATCATGCAATACTTGCCACTGCAATGAACATTTGCCCTGTTGTTGCTATGATAAACCCGAGCAACGTGCCAGCAACAACCTGGGAGCAATTTGACACGGAACAAGTTAGCAGCATACAGAATGGCTGCTTATGATGGAAAGCCACAAGTGGTAGTGCTGACGAAGCTGCATGATGTTATATTTGATAAACATGTGGTGCTAAGTAAAAGGGTGTCATATGACATGGGGACAGTCGGCTTGAGGTTCAGTTGGCATCCACGTAACCACCATGCCAATATGTCGTCACCTTTTTTATTATTGATATAGGCCATCGCTTTCAATCTGCCAAACTGCCATAAAATGGAACATGAAAAGGACGTTTGAGCAAACCTGCGTCGGAGTATGGCCTAAGAGTTCACGTAATGGCCTTGTTTCGGACAAGGGATGTTCTGAAGGAAGTACACAGACTAATTGGTTCAACACCTGAACATAGAAGAAAACAAGGGCAAGTTCAACATAGCTGCATAAATAGTGCAATCTACTTGTGTCATGGTGATACAGACAAATCTAGGACTTAGTTTTAAAGGTATTTCCTAATGATATTTACAAGTTGTTGAACCCACAATAGAGATGACACACACAAACAGTTGTTGCATACCTCTGCTTGTTTTCCAGCATGCAATCTGATACCAGAAGCATCGTACATCACCTGTTAATCAAGTCACAAAATGGATATTTCTGAGACCTCACCATCTTGGATTAAAATGAAGGAAATAAATATAAACTTTTGCATGCCTACACTCAACGTCATAATGTCCGACTCAAGATAGAATATTGCGCCCAAGCAACACCATTTAAATGTTCATTCTCTTTTAGATCAGGAAGCAAGAACTTGTCTGAAAGGAACATGACACGAGATGGTAACCTACCACACTTGAGAATATTGCTGCTGTCGCAAATAGGGTGTTGCCAAAGCCATCTTGTAAGCCAATTGCTACTGCTAGTGTTGTAACCGTCGCAGAATGCGACGATGGCGTGCCACCGAAGCCGATTAGCTGCTTAGGATCCCATCTGTTCTCCTTGTACCTTCGTTTCATAACCAATACACATTAAACTGGTTGTAAAATTAGCATCTGTAAAACACGTCGAGAACTGAATCACAAAATAAGGAAACAATGACCCCTTGATAAAATAAAACCGCTGAAATGAAGCACAAAACAGTAAGATATGCATCGCTAAGGCTCTAACCAATGTGGCTTTTTTTTAATGTGAAATATTACAGAACGATATAGTGTTCCGCTCCAAAACAACAACATAGCAAACATCCATTCGATCTAGTCGCCGTTGCACGCATCCTAAAGCGCTCCCTCCTCCCGGCCCCCACTCGCACACACCACTCCTCTCGCTCTCTCCATCGCCTCCGATTAGGTTTCCGGCGTGCGGGCGTGGCGACGAGGGTCAGTGCTTGGGGCATGGCTAGTGAGCCATCCTCCCTGGCAACCCCTTTTCCGGCCACTGGTGTGCAGTCCAGCGATAAGGGCCGACGCACGGGCGTGGCGACTGCGGGTGCAACGACAAGGGCCAATGCGTGGGGCACGTTGAGTGAACGCAGCAGCGATCCCATAATCCACGACGATCCCCATCCTTGCTGTCGTCTCTCCCCATTTGATGCGTACACGCTAGGGGTGGCCCGATCTTCACGGCGTAGGTTGAAGAACAAGCGAATCTTGCTGTGGATAGCGGGGGTAACTAGTTGTGAGTAGCGAGAAAGGATAACAAGCTTTAACCTACCAAGATTGGATGCGACCAAGCGTTGGGGAGAGACGATCCAAAGCTTTCTGGACTCCGACCCGCTATCCGAACAATACGCCCGGAAGCGTAGAGCACGAATTAGGGGATCCCAAAGTAATCTTCTGGCAAATCCAAAAGAACTCACAAGAGCAAAGGTGAAAGGCACTCAGCAGTCTTGCTGTAATTTCATATATCGGTTTGTTGAAATATCAAAAGGTGTCACTATGGATAAGAGTAGAGGGGTATATATACTAGGAACAACACTCCTAGCTGGGTATGAACATAAGTCACCACGTTGGAAGGTGGAAGGTCAACTGGTTAAAGCATTCAAGGAGTCTTCTCAAATTCTCGCGCATCTGCTCAACTTCTGCGCAGTCTTTAGTAAAACAGCAATAACTCTCTCCTCGGAAGTCCAAAAGACGAATCGTTTGTTGGAGGTGAAAATAGACTTGATTATCTTTCCATCCATATAGGATATGCACAGTAAAACATGACAGGTGGGTGCGCAAGCTTTCAAAGAGTCTTCAGTTTTCGCACAGCATTTATCGACATGTGCAGATGTTACTAAAATGACCATAACTTTATTTACACAACTCCAAATGATGCATGGTTTGAAACGTAGGAAAATAGACTGGACAAGCCATCCATTGGTCTGGTGTATGCTAGTTGGAAATATTATAATTCATGCAGATAATGATTGCAAAACTCATTGGTTTTTTGGACCTCCCTGTTCCTTTCCAATGCACCTGAGTTCAATCATAGAAGAAGAGGTGGGGGCACGACCACGTCACAAGAATCTGAAATGTAGCTTAGGTTAGCATTCACCTGATCATGTATTTACTTAGCACGTCTTCTCGTGATTGGTCCTTGAGAATATCTTGGTCGCGGAGATGATCATCTTTAGTGTGGCTATTGAAGGTTGGGATGCCCTCATCATCCTCCTCCTCTTGAAAAGGAGTCGTCCTCGACTCGTTTGGTCCATAGTATGGAGAGAGGTCAGAGACATTGAAGGTCTCACTAACACCATACTTACTAGGGAGATCAATCTTGTAGGCATTGTCATTGATCTTTTGAACCACTTTGAAAGGGCCATCTGCTCGTGGTTGTAGCTTGTTCTTACGCTGGTCAGGGAAACGATCTTTTCTAAGGTGGACCCATACGAAGTCACATAGTTCAAACAACATCTTTCTTCCCTTGTTTGCACGCCTCTCATATAGCTGGGTCATCTTCGCAATATTCTCTCTCGCCTTTTGGTGAATCTTCTTGACATGTGCATCACGTTCGCTTGCATCCAAATTGACGCACTCCTGCAAAGGTAAAGGCAAAAGATCTATGGGAGCAGTGGGTTTGAAACCATATGCAAGTTCAAATGGACAAACTTTAGTGGTCGAATGTACTGCCCTGTTGTATGCAAATTCCACATGAGGTAGACACTCTTCCCACATCTTCAAATTTTTCTTCAGAACAGCTCAAAGCAACATGGAAAAAGTTTGGTTCACGACTTCAGTTTGTCCATCCGTTTGAGGATGGCATGTTGTAGAGAACAACAGCTTGGTCCCAAGCTTTCCCCACAAGGTTTTCCAAAAATAGCTCAAAAACTTAGTGTCTCGGTCTGATACAATGGTGTGTGGCACACCATGTAAGCGTACAATCTTCCTGAAAAACAGTTCAGCAATATGTGAAGCATCATCGCTCTTATGACATGGAATAAAGTGAGCCATCTTACTAAACCTATCAACCACAACAAAAATTGAATCCCTCCCCCTCTTTGTCCGAGGTAAACCAAGAACAAAATCCATTGAAATATCCTCCCATGGAACATTAGGAATAAGTAAAGGAATGTACAAGCCATGAGGGTTCAAACGGGACTTAGCTTTATGGCATGTCTCACATCGCAATATATATCTTTCAACATCGCGTCTCAACTTTGGCCAAAAGAAATGGTCAGCCAACACACTCTCAGTTTTCTTGGCACCAAAATGGCCCATAAGTCCGCCAGAATGAGCTTCATTTTGTGGAGGTAACCACTCACGAACAACCTTTATCTTCTCCTCATCCACCTCCACTCCTTGACCTGAAACAACAAAGCCAAGAAAAACTATCTTGTCGGTGCAAAAGGTGCACTTGGCAAGGTGAGCGTACAACTTTTCCTTTCTGAAGACACATAGCACACTTTCTAGATGTTCAATATGTTCTTCAAGAGACTTGCTGTAAATTAAGATATCATCGAAGTAAACAACAACAAATTTGCCAATAAAAGCTCTAAACACATGATTCATCAATCTCATGAAAGTACTTGGTGCATTTGTCAATCCAAACGGCATGACCAACCATTCATACAACCCAAATTTTATTTTGAATGCAGTTTTCCACTCATCACCCTCTCTCATTCGAATTTGGTGGTAGCCGCTTCGCAAATCAATCTTAGAAAAGATGGTTGAACCACTAAGCTCATCAAGCATGTCATCAAGTCTAGGTATTGGATGCCTATACCTTACTGTTATGTTATTAATGGCTCGGCAATCTACACACATTCTCCATGATCCATCTTTCTTTGGAACTAAAAGAACAGGGACAGCACATGGTGAAAGACTTTCTTTTACATACCCTTTCTCGATCAGCTCTTGAACTTGGCGCTGAATTTCCTTTGTTTCCTCCGGGTTGGTGCGATACGGGGCTCGGTTTGGAAGTGGGGCACCAGGGACAAGGTCGATTTGATGCTCAATACCCCTCTTTGGTGGCAGCCCTGGTGGGACTTCATCGGGAAACACATCCTCAAACTCCTGCAACACATCAAAATAGCACTTGGCAAAGTGGAGGATAAGTCGTTACTCGAAAGAAAGTTATCCTTGTACAAGAGTACAAAGAACATGGCATCGGGTTCACTCAATTGTTTTAAATCTCCCTTCCTAGCCATCATTACTAATCCCTCTTTTCCCTGTGGTTTGGTTTTCTGTGGCTGTAGAGTTGTATTTGGCTTTGGAATCTCTTTCTCACTATGTTGTGGGTCTCACTCAAGTGTTTCTCGCTCTCTCGCTGTTTTCTTTTCAGATTATCCTTCAAAATTTCCTCCGGTGTCAAAGGAAGCAAAGTGATTTTCTCTCCTTTGTACATGAGATTAAACTTGTTGGGTCGACCGCAAATCTGAACGTCACGGTCATATAGCCATGGTCTTCCCAGCAGCAACTGACATGCTTGCATTGGCACCACATCACACTCCACCTGATCATGGTACCTACCAATAGAAAATGGTACGGTCACAATGGTGTTTACTCGCAGCGTACCACACTCATTAAGCCATTGCATCTTGTGTGGATCAGGATGGCGTCGCTGTTTGAACCCCATTTTCTTAACCAATTCAAAACTTGCAATGTTATTGCAGCTGCCATTATCAACAATAATCCTACATAGCTTGTCTTTGATCATGCCTCGGGTGTGAAAGAGATTGTGCCGCAGTCCATTTTCCTCCTTCACAGCATTCACACTAAGCACTCGACGAGAGATGAAGCAATTGTAGTCATCCTCATCAGGTTTAATCTCGTTCTCCTCATTCCTTATTGTGTCCTCATGTCTAGCATCCTCTTCCATATCACTCCCAGATTCCCACTCGCCTAGTTCATTCACAAACATGGTTCTTCTACTACGACATTCAGCAGCGACATGTCCTCGGCCCTTGCATTTGTGACATACAATCTCTCGGCTATGTGAAGATGATGCTGCAGCCAAAGTGACAGAGGATGCTGCTGTACGGGTAGCAGGGTGTTCATTTTTTTGTTGCGCTGTAGGTGAAGAGGCTGAAGAGAGTGTAGACTTTACAGCAGCAGTAGATGGTGAAGACCTGGCGGCAATGCCTTGAGATCAATCACCAACAATAGAAGTACTGGGCTGCTGCTGAGGCCATGGAGCTGAAGTAAAATGGCTCCCAGAAGAACGTCTATGTCCCTCTCGTTGAATCTTCTTCTCCGTACGCATTACTTGATCCACAAGATCCTGCAGATTATGATATGAAAACATCTCAACAAAACTTGAAATTTCTTCATTGAGACCACGCAAAAATCTTGCCATTTTTATTCACCATCTTATCTAATCCTAGCACGAACCATGAGTAGTTCCATCTCCTTATAATATTCATCAACTGACTTAGAACCTTGTCTCAATGTTTGCAACCTATTGTGAAGGTCACGATTATAGCTCGAAGGAACAAAGCGCCTTCTCATGGCACGTTTCATTTCAGCCCATGTATCAATATGCTCACGTCCCAACACAAGCTGATTCTCTTGTATTTGATTCCACCAAGTGAGGGCATAACTAGAAAACTCAACTGAAGCAAGGTTTACACACCTCTGGTCGGACAGATTATGCACCCTGAAAATCTGATCACATTGCTCCTCCCACTCAAGATATGCATCAGGTTCTTCTCTTCCCGCAAACCTAGGGACACTCCGCTTGACCCGAGCAATGTTATCCGGGTCATCCCTATCACGGCGACCATGAGGCTGTCTTCTATCTCTATGGACAGCACCTCGACGATGAGCTCGATGTCCATATCGTCCATCATCAGCAAATGGATTCTCACTATCATCAAATTCCTCATCAAGATCATTATCATTATGGTCTTCTTCATCATCAAAGCGTACACGGCGGCCAAAAGCCCGACCGTGAGCACCTCCCCCATGCTGCATAATATGTGCAGTTGCACCTCGGCCACAATGGGCACCGCCCCCTCGTCCATCACCCCGACCAAGATCTTGCTGGTCGTGGAAGTCGTCATTAGCAGCAGCTCCCACTGAGTTCTCATCAGCGGCTTCACCATGATCAGCAGCAGGGTTAGGTTGATGTAGACCCCCACCACCAGCGACGGGAATGCGTTCATTGAGCATCTGTCCCATGGCTGGAACCAGTTCACGTAATTGTTGCATCTCGGCTCGTGTGACTGGTTGTTCATCTCCTTCATGATTTTCCCCATGTACACTTGAGTTGGAACCTGCCATGTTAGCAAAGAGAAAGTGGGATAGATAATATTTGTGGAATCACACAACCTCACCTCTTACTCACCAATGTTCTTATGCGTTCTCAATGGACAGTAAGAGTGCAAGAGTGGCAGTACCTTGGATGTGGTCAAGCGATTGATAGGACACGAATCGAAAGAACCGGCTTCAGGTTTTAGTGGGGCTTGGTGGGCTAAATAAGGTGGATTGTAGTACTAGAATCAAGTGCCGTAAATCACGCAATGGTTACATGAAAGTCACCGGTCAAAACACCAAAAAAAATAATTCAGAGCATGAATCTAAAACTTGCCATTTGACAACCGCAACACAACCCTTTGTTTTCTTCTTCTTTTTTTTCTTTTTTTTCTCTCTCTCTCTCTCTTTTTCTTTTGCTTTTCTCTCTTATTTTTTTCTTTTTTCTTTAACACTAAACAGCAAACTCAATAACTAAACAACAAACACGGTGCTAGATATCAATGGTGACTAGAAACAAGATGATCACGAACGGCACAAGATTAGCAGTGCTAAACAAAGGCTTGGTAATTTTTTGTGTGAGTGATTTGTGTACTCTAAGAAGGAAACAAAACAACAAGAAAACAAGAACACACACTGGAATGCAGGGTTAATATGTGGATGGAGAAACCTACTGTGTCAACGAAAGCTCTGATACCAATTGATGCGTACACGCTAGGGGTGGCCCGATCTTCACGGCGTAGGTTGAAGAACAAGCGACTCTTGCTGTGGATAGCGGGGGTAACTAGTTGTGAGTAGCGGGAAAGGATAACTAGCTTTAACCTGCCAAGGTTGGATGCGACCAAGCGTTGGGGAGAGACGATCCGAAGCTTTCTGGACTCCGACCCGCTATCCGAAAAATCGCAGAACCATAATCCGGAACTAACCCACACAAAACGCCCGGAAGCGTAGAGCATGAATTAGGGGATCCCAAAGGAATCTTCTTGCAAATCCAAGAGAACTCACAAGAGCAAAGGAGCAAGGCACTCAGCAGTCTTGCTGTAATTTCATATATCGGTTTGTTGAAATATCAAAAGGTGTCTCTATGGATAGGAGTAGAGGGGTATATATACTAGGAACAACCCTCCTAGCTGGGTATGAACATAAGTCACCACGTTGAAAGGTGGAAGACCAACTGGTTGAAGCATTCAAGGAGTCTTCTCAAATTCTCACGCGTCTGCTCAACTTCTGCGCAGTCTTTAGTAAAACAGCAATAACTCTCTCCTCGGAAGTCCAAAAGATGAACCGTTTGTTGGAGGTGAAAATAGACTTGATTATCTTTTCATCCATATAGGATATGCACAGTAAAACGTGATAGGTGGGTGCGCAAGCCTTCAAAGAGTCTTCAGTTTTCGCACATCATTTATCAGCATGTGCAGCTGTTACTAAAATGACCATAACTTTCTTTACACAACTCCAAATGATGCACGGTTTGAAACGTAGGAAAATAGACTGGACAAGCCAGCCATTGGACTAGTGTATGCTAGTTGGAAATATTATAATTCATGCAGATAATGATTGCAAAACTTGTTGATTTTTTGGACCTCCCTGTTCCTCTCCAATGCACCTGAGTTCAATCAAAGAAGAAGAGGTGGGGGGCACGACCACGTCACAAGAATCTGAAATGTAGCTTAGGTTAGCATTCACCTGATCATGTATTTGCTTAGCACATTTTCTTGTGATTGGTCCTTGATATTGTTGATCCTTGAGAATATCTTGGTCGCGGAGATGATCATCTTCAGTGTGGTTATTGAAGGTTGGGATGTTCTCATCACCATTGCTCCAACATCGATGCTCCCATTCACAGGTTTGCCCAGATTTGTTTATCCTGTTGTCGTTTGGGAGCTTCATATTTTGCTGTACCAAATTCCAGATTAGATACATAGTTATTTTTAGATAAAAATGTCTCTGTTGTTTGTCTTCTTCAATTTGGAGAATGACTTGATGTTTAGGAGGTAACATTCCATGAGGTGTCTTACCAAATCCTGCAAGAGAATGAACACCTAGAGCCACAATGTAATACTTGTTTTTATTAAAGCTTGTTGTTCCCATTTGTTGTCCAATGGTTGTTTGAATTCTAAATAGAATGGTAGCACATAGGAATTGAACCCTTTGAATGGTTGATCTGAATTAAAAACAACAGCATTGTAGGTAGAAAAACCATAGATAGATAGAAGCATAAATTCTAAAATGTTACACATTTTGCTGGTTAGTCATGTTCCCTTTTACTTAACTTTACTCATGCCCCTCAACTATTCGATGAAATGTCAATGCAGTTTTTTTTTGTTCCAGGTATGAAACTAGAGTCATGATCTAAGTAGTTACATCAATTGTGCTCACTCAATTTGCACATATGCCTAGACACTTAGTGTGGCGGCAGTCGGCGTGAAGCAGTGGTAGTTGTCCAATAGGTGAGGATTGGCATACCGACGTGGGAGAGCCGGTGCCACAAGGTGCGAGCGTAGCAACCGGCAACTGGCATGGTGTGCTCAGTTACCCCGATGATATGGATGCTTGCCATCTATCCATGTCCTACGTGTATTTATTTTAGTTGAGAGAATTTGCACCCAGCTTCTCGTTCATAGAAGATTCGAATTGCAGTCCAACGAGTACAAGAACGTCGAAAACGGACACTGTATGCAAAAGTTATGCCCGTTTTTACTGAAGGTGTGTCGGAAACGGACTCAACCTCAATTGAAACTACTGTAACTTTTGATCCCATGGCCGAAATTGCTCAAATTTTTTTCTGGAAGCTTTTGGATGTATGAAGAACAGCTCCACCAATTTTCACTATTTTTGGCGAAGGTTTGATGCACTTTCCAAATTTCGGCAAAGATGTACTCTTTCCTCTCTTTTCTCTCTCTTTTTTTCTCTGTATTTTTTCTAAATAACCGAAATCAACTCTCTCTCTCTCTCTCTCCTCTGAGTCTAAAACCCTAATTTTTTTTCTCGCACACGAATTCTCAGTAATATCAAAATATTACTTACCATCGTATGTACGGATCGTTCTACGGTCAATCGTTCCTAAAAAAAATTTCCCAAAAATTTTTACACACCTACAACATACAATGAACATAAACTTTTATTATAACTCCAGCAGATTTTTTACCAGTTTAAAACTACAAAATTGACAAAATTTAAAACATTCACGGGGGCTTGAGTGCAGTCGCCCAACCATTGGGCAACTGCATGAAAGTCGCCCAATGGGAAGGCGACTGGATGTAGTCACCCAATGGGAGAGCGACAGGGACTCTGTCGGCCCCTGGTTGGGCGATAGGCTCCAGTCGCTCTCCCATTGGGCGACTTGAGCCTATTTTTGTAAAAACTTTTCCCGCGGGTATATTTCTATAATTTCGAATAAAAAATGAATTATCCGTACAAAAAAATCAGAGTCATTCACCCCCTCTGACTCGCCATACCTGATCCTACAGTTCATGCACAATCTGATCAAACAAGTCCTTTTCAGGGACGATAAAAAACTTCGAACATCCTAAAAAAATGTAAAACCACATGTACGTGTGGGTACGTATAACATCTTACCCTCTAAAGTGTCAAGATTCATGCAAGAGATATTGCAATGATTAGAAGATGAGATAATTGTTTGAATTTTGAAAGTTTGCATCAATCTAGAGGCACATTTAATGATGAGCAATATTATTTAGTACCACCGTAAAGATTGTGAAGTTAAAAAATACCATCCGATGTATCACTTGCAGTTGGTTCCAGGCTCCACATATCATTCTTACAAACGATGGTATTTTCTAGCTCTGTAATTTTTGCAATGGTACTGAATAAAATAATTCTTTAATAATAGTAATAATGTATGTAACCTCCCGTACGTGTGGAAAACCATACTCGTTTACTCAGCTTCATCGTCCATGACAATTTTTTTTGCCTGTGCTAAACAACAAAGTTTTGCCCTTCTTTGGTTTGGCAAAACTTGTTTGTCATTCAAGTGTGCTAATGGGTTCATGGCTCAAAGTGTGGAGCAGCCATGATTGTACTACTCCTTGGTTCGTGGCAAAATCAACTCACCAAACCATGGGTTCCTGGCGGCACTAGAGCAGGTTGCCATCTCCAAGCTAGCTGTCTTCTATGAGAGAAGGCGTACTTTGCGGAGGCGCCATCTCTCAGCTTCCATCATGTCGGTCGAACTGGAAACTGTTGCGTAGGGTTGTTCTTTTTCAGTTTTGGTTTTTTAAGTAATTAATTTTGAAACATAGTATTTTTTTAAAATAAAATTTACTAATTAATCGTAATATATACTATATTAATTTTATTTATATCAATAAAAATCGTATACGAGTTTCTATTATTCTATAATCTCTCGTATAAACAACCTAAAAACTATAAATAGTATCTAAAAACAAGCCGCACAAAAAAACATATCCGTAGTCGCAGGGGCAGAGCTGGGCCTCGAACTAGTGCCCAGCAAACTAGTTAACACTACTATACCCTCTGAATTCTGAAACCCTAATCCCAAAATCCCCAATCCCACTATCCCAGCACAGCCCTCGCCTGCGCGCGCTCGCTGCCCTCGCCTGCGCGGCTGCGCGGGCCGCCGCCCTCACCTCGCGCGGTCGCGCCCCAGTGCCAGCCGCCGCCCTCGCCTCCTCCGGCTCCGCCTCCTCCTCGCCTCCTCCGGCTCCGCCTCCTCCTCGCGGCCTCCGGCGCCGCCCTCGCCTCCTCCGACTCCACCTCCTCCTCCGCCCTCGCCTCCTCCAGCTTCACCTCCTCCTCGCTCCTCCTCCGCCCTCCGGCTCCGCCCTCGCCTCCTCCGGCTCCGCCTCCTCCTCCGGCTCTGCCCTCGCCTCTCTCGCTCCGCATCCTCCTCTGGCTCCGCTGCTCCGGCTGCCGTTTCTCTCGCCGGGGCCCGGGTGGGGTGGCTGGGTGGGTACTGCTACGTGCTGCCGTCTGCCCGTCTCTCTCGCCGCTCTCGTGTGACGGTGTGATAGTACTGCTAACATGTTTCCTTAGCCCCTTCAAGTTCTTCTGCCTGTGTCTCTGAACCCTGTGCTCTGGCTTTAAGATGTTTATTGCTCTACCATCTGATTTACTCATTTTGATAGTCTTGACTTAGTGCTGCACACGAATAATTCTGGATATTCCCATCAATACTAAATTTGACATTGCAAGTTTAAGAAGCTATTTGTTCGGCATCTTGCTTCTCCCTTTGAGTTATTTAGGAGACAAATATTACATTTCATTCTTTTGTGTATCCTTCTGGGTTGTTCTGACTTACACCAGTGAGAATACTCATTTGCAGGAGTTGGCTATTACTTCAGATGAAGCTTTAAGTTTGGAGGAGCTACCAAAGCGTGCTGTAATTCTTGGTGGCGGGTATTGTTCTACGATATATTTAATTACCATGTACCATGCTGTTATTACCAATTCTTTCTAGCTTAACTCAGTAAACTCTGTTGATGTGGCGGGTACATTGCAGATATATTGCTGTTGAATTTGCTTCTATATGGAGAGGGATGGGTGCAGAGGTGGACTTGTTTTATCGAAAAGAACTTCCTCTAAGGTATGTAGTTTAATCAGCTGTCTGCATGTAAACTGCAAAATATTTCAGGTCCTATATCCAAATAATGTACTGCCTGGTTTCAGAAGAATATTCACATAGTTTGTGCAGTTGGAGATTCTGTGTCATACTACCTTGTGCCTGAAGTTGCTCATTTATTGTTTTAAGTGCCACTTTTTTCTTGCGTTATAAATGTTCCTAACATTAGCAGTTTAGTTTGCTTGACCGTTATTATGTTACACTTGCACATGGAAAAATCCGCCCTGAGTAGTGTATTTGCTTGGTTTTACAGTGTAACTGAGAAGTGGATAGTATGCTATATAGCTTTTTCACTAAATAATGATTGACATTATAGGTCATGTTTCTGGAGCATGGACATATGAACATGCTTTCTGATCATAATAGAAATACTGTCATTGGCATCTATTATTCAAAGTTTTCGAGTTGTGGAATATTCTTAACATGAATGTTGACAGAAAGATGAATGTGACATTACATTGACACTTGCAGAGGTTTCGATGATGAGATGAGAGCAGTTGTTGCCAAAAACCTTGAGGGAAGAGGAATCAGATTGCATCCAGGGACAAATTTATCTAAGGTGATTTAAGCTGGAGTCACAAACTTCATTTCGATTTCCTCTTGTTCAGCCTACCGTATGTTCTGATCAATTCCATTTTATATAAGCCAGTTGAATTGGCCTTGATTTGTCATGTATTTTTATGTTATATCATAATATAGTTCTAGATTTGTGATATGCTAGATTGTTACTTAGTTGAAATTTAGCCCAGGGCATGCTCCAATCCTGGATCCGCCACTGCGTAGTCGTGTCCACAGTATAAACCCGTAAACCCCCTTCTTGCAAATTGCAGTAGCCGATACGCCCACCGCCGAGGCCCAGCTGACCGCGATGCCGTCGAACGCCGGCGGTGGAGGCTGGCGCCTCTTCTCTGTGGACTGGGGCATCATCCGGTGGCGCCGCCGGCGACTCCAGCGCCTGCTATTCTCGTCCCTTGTCGGCGGCGGAGGCAACGTGCCGCCGCATCTGCCGGTGGTCATCGTCGGAGCCGGCCCCGTCGGGCTCGTCCTTTCGTTCCTCCTCACCAAATTCGGTAAGCGCCGCAAATACCCACATCGATGTTCCAATTCGCGCTTCTGGGCGGTAGCGTTGAGCTGAGCTATCTGAGATTCGTGAGAATAACTGCACGAATGAAATGGCCACTCCGAAATAAAAACCGCGCATATTTGGCTAAAGAGGTCCACTTTGAGTGAGGTGTGGAGTACTAATTAGGTGCTTAGTGGATCGGAGCTCAATTGATTAAATTTCACAGGAACTCGTGGAAGTTATTATCTAGTTCGGCTGCCATTGATGCGGCTGTTCGTTTTATTAAAATCTTGCAGGCATCAAGTGCACTGTTATAGAAAAAAGTATGGAGTTTACTCGTCACCCCCGAGCGCATTTCATCAACAACCGCAGTATGGAGGTGTGTTTACTTTTAAGTGCATTCTAACGTTGCCATTTTCAGCTTTAGTGTTTTGTACTTTGGACGGTGGTTTAATAGGAGGGGTGGTATTGACAGATCTTCCGCAAATTGGACGGCTTGGCCGGGGACATTGAGAGGTCTCAGCCACCGGTGGATTTGTGGAGGAAGTTCGTGTATTGTACTTCACTCTCCGGTCCCATTTTTGGTTCAGTTGATCACATGAAGCAGGAAGGTCGGTTTACTTCTTTTCATGTCAAGCGTGTGATCTTTTGCACCTCTCTACATAGATCGATTGGCTGATGATTGTTTTGTGCAGATTTTGATAAGGTCATTAGTCCTATACCAGTTGCACACTTCTCACAGTACAAGTTAGTGGATTTGCTACTCAAGAAGCTGGAAGGCATTGGCTTCCAGACATGTTTTCCTGATGAGATTTGTAGCTCCACTAAAGATTTGGTGTTGGAAAACAAGATATTGATGGGACATGAGTGTAGTTCCATTCAACTGACTGACGAGGGCATTTTGATTGGAGCGTCATTTAATAATGGGGGGAGGGTGCAGGAGAGAAAGCTTCACTGTGACCTTCTTCTAGGGGCAGATGGTGCTAGAAGCACAGTGCGCAAAATGGCTGGTATATCTATGAAAGGAGAAAGAGACTTGCAGCAACTGATCAGCGTGCATTTTCTGAGCAGAGATCTTGGAAAGTATTTGTCCAGTGAGAGGCCTGGAATGCTCTTCTTTATTTTCAACCCTAATGCAATTGGTGTGCTGGTTGCACATGACCTGGAGCATGGGGAATTTGTATTGCAGGTATTTCAAATTAGACGAATTTCGTGCTTATTATGCCTTTTATGATGTAAGAAATAGCACGATTGGTGTGAAATTTCTTAGTGCATTGTCTATCAGTTAATTTTATATTCTATTTTATTTCCAGATTCCATTTTATCCTCCTCAGCAGATGTTTGAAGATTTCAGCGCTAAGGTGATTTCAGTTGAATATTTTTCTCGATTTTAATTCATCAGCATTTTCGCCTCATCACTTGTGTACATCTACTAAATTGTATTTTCTGGGCTCATCTATCTATAGGATTGTATTTCTGAAATACTCTCTGCCATATTCCTGAAAGAACTTCCTTTTTTCCTGCTATTGCTATCCTTAGTATTGAATATGTTATACATATGTGATTCTACAGAGTAAGTTTTATGGCTATATTTACATCCCTGCTTAATTTGTTTGTATGCTTTTCATTTGTGATTCTAGGTATGCGAGCAAATTATTGTCAAATTGGTTGGATGGAAGCCAGCAGATGTTCAGGTTTTAGACATAAAACCATGGGTGATGCATGCTGAAGTTGCAGAGAAGTACATTGGCTGCAACAATCGTATAATCCTTGTTGGTGATGCTGCTCACCGTTTTCCTCCTGCCGGCGGTTTTGGTAGGTGGTTTGTTTTCAATTTTGATACTGAAATACATGTTGAGTTTCTTTATTATGCATCTGAAGTTCAAAGGTATAGAGAAATGTGCATTTGCTGATTTCTTTTTGCAGGAATGAACACTGGAGTTCAAGATGCACATAATTTGGCTTGGAAATTGTGTTTACTGCTGAATGGTGTTGCTGCACCATCAATAATACAAACTTATGAATCAGAGCGCCGACCCGTTAGATTCTTCTTGCAGGCTTTCTGCCCGTTCAATTTTAATATCTCCTTTACAAAATTAATGAAAATATGTATGCTTGCTCATTGCAGGTTGCCATTTTCAATACAGAACTTAGTGTGGAAAACTTCAAAGCAGCAACGTCTATTCCTGCTACCCTTGGTCTTGATCCAACTGTTGCAAACTCAGGTAAAATGTCCTGCTCCTGTAAGAGGGCTGTAAACTCTTTTTTGTTCTTTTCTTTTTCGAAGTAAATATTGACAACATGTACAACTGTGCTTAAGTCACTGTTGAATGTGAAGTACATTGTAACTTGCCCCATGTCTTTATCTCATTGTATGTACCCTTTGCATGTATTTGTCAGTGCATCGAGTAATCAACAGCAGCCTAGGATCAGCCATTCCAAGAAATTTACAGAAGGTAGTTTTGGAAGGATTGTTTTCAATTGGTCGGGCACAAGTCTCAGACTACATTTTGAATGAGAAAAACCCCATTGGATCCTTGAGACTAGCAAGATTGAGAAGTATTCTTGATGAAGGAAAAAGTCTACAGCTGCAGTTCCCTGCAGAGGATCTTGGCTTCTGGTTAGCCTCATTAGGGCGAATCATTCTTCAAAAGAACTCCAGTTTCTCTCTTCTTTTCTTCGGTTTAGTTGATGGGACATACAGACCTCTGGAAATAATGCTGCGTTCTCAATAAGTGTAATAAAATATGCAAAGTTTCTTATGTATGTCTAATTTCACCACTTTCAGCTATGAAAAAGGAGCCCTAGTTGCTAAAGATTGTGCTAAAACCACTCAGCAAGCAGAAAAACGGAAGCATTCTAATAGGTCATCAAGAGAGTACATCCCATCTGCTAAGGTTGGTTCACGGCTACCACACTTGCTAGTGAGAGCACTGTCTACTTCGAGTAAGGTTTGCCCCTTGGACACCTAATTGATATATGCATTCTTAGCCATTCCTCTATTTTTGTGCAAATTGTGACAGCGATGATCTCTTACAGGGTGTGTTCTCAACAATGGACCTAGTAAGTGGAGATAAACTTGAATTTGTTCTCATTATTGCACCACTGAAAGAGTCTTATGAGCTTGCCCGTGCTATGCTGAAGATAGCAGATGAACTTAAGTTATTAGCCAAAGTATGTGTTATATGGCCACAAGGTTCAGTTGATGCGGAAGTGAAAGGGATCAGATCTGAGTTGGTACCTTGGACAAACTATGTCAATGTTGAGGAAATACATAGAGCATCTGCTAATTCATGGTGGGAGATGTGTCAGATAAATAGGAAAAGTGTAATTTTGGTTAGGCCTGACGAGCACATAGCATGGATAACAGAATCTGACATGGTGAGAGATGCCGATTTAGAAGTTAGGAAAGTCTTTTCTCAAATTTTGTGTTTAAATAGGCACCAGGTGTAAGAATGTGCAAATTTCCATTCAGTAACTAACTGGGTTGGAGTGTGAGTAACTAAGTATAGCTAGGATCTCAGCTGCACGATGTTACATTACCGAGCAACACAGTTCTTGATGCATTTTGCAAAGAAAATTGCCATGCCATGCATCATTGCTTGCAATGGCAAAAGGCATGTACATGACTGCCAAATTCTTTGTTGAATTCTTACATATATTGTTAAGCTTGAAATACGTTTTACCTGAACTTCCAAGATGTTACATCAATGTGAATAAAAATTTTCTGCAATAAATGATATATGTAGATAACTCGGCTGTCCAGCTTCTTGTTTCTGTTGCAACTTCTCTGTTCATGTGCTTTTGAGTTCGCGTTTAATCTGCCCTGTAATCAGCTCAGCTTTCACCTAAACCAGAGCCCCAATAGTGTCGTTGCAGCATGCCAACATGAAACTGGTAGGCCCGAAATAAGCTTGCCAAGATGAATGAGAGCATTTGGTTTTGATTTGGCCATGTTCACCATTTATTGAAGGAAGTTAATATTGTTCACAATATAGTTGCATTCGTCAAATTAAAGTAATTAATCGTCGTTTTGTTGAGCAAATAGTATTGAGTTCAAAGTCATGGACTGAATAAAAAGAACAGCTTCGTTAGGGAAAGTATATGCAGTGAACTTGCGAAACAACAAAATTAGTCGTCACTAATCATCATTGAAATAACCATATTTTATTCACATTGACGAAGTTATCGAACAAATATTCTGTACATCAATCCTGAGAACATCACCCTAGACATACAATCATGTGTTATCAAAACTTCATCAATCTTCAACAGCATTACAAATCTTACAAATACCTAAGTGGCAGAACACTAGAGAAGACGCTTCTCAAGTCCTTGCAAATGCTAAGCGATTCTCCTGCACCTTCAACACAGCATCATGCAACACTTGCCACTACAATGAACATTTGCCCTGTTGTTGCTATGATAAACCCGAGTAACGCGCCATCAACAACCTGGGAGCAATTTGACACGGAACAAGTTAGCAGCATACAAAATGGCTGCTTATGATGGAAAGCCACAAGTAGTAGTGCCAACGAAGCTGCATGATGTTATATCTGATAAACATGTAGTGCTAAGTAAAAGGGTGTCTGATGACATGGGGACAGCCAGCTTGAGGTTCAGTTGGGAAAACGGTTTAGGTCAAGAAGAACCTGAGAAGATTAAGTTAGATTAAAGGTTAAGAACTTAACAGTTTTGGGCTTATGTGCTTTGAAAAGTATGTATAAGTGTAGTGTGTGAGTAAAATTCATATTGTATGGGGTTAACGGGTTCCCTCCGTTTGTACTAAGTAGATAATATCCATTAGAATTAGATAGAGCCAGTTGTCTTATCTATTTAATAGGTTGGGATGGAGATTTGCTAGTTAATCATCCAACCATCCTAGTTTTTTTTCAAACTAAGTGTTCTAACATTAGGGTGATATGCTATCTTGTCCTCTAGGTGGAGTGGCTGTAAAATATTCATTCTTAGGTAGTAATATATCAATTTTGTTCATCTCTCATAGATTCTTATTATTTGGTTAATTTGCTCTCGATTTGGTTGATTTTAATCTTCTCTCTCTTCTTCTTGATCTTGTTGGATGCCAAAGACGAGTAAATGATGAAAATATATCATGGAAATCAATCTCCATCTATCTAGACATCAGGTTTGGTAAATTCTTGAAGTTGCATGGTTTTGTTAGTTTTGGCATCTCCGGGTGATTTCTTGATCCGAGTGCTTTTGCCTCTAATCCTTAGGTGTTCTTTCTTATGTTACATGTGGGAATACATTTAGAACCATGTTCGCCATCTTTCACCTACGAGCAAATCATATTTTGTGTTTTCGGTTTTTGCCTTGTTTTAATGCAATCTTGCTTATTTTTCGTAAGATCTTATCTTTGACATGAATTCTATGATTCTTGGTTGAAATAGGTTTCTGATATCTTAAGCAAGGTGTGTGTAAAAATTTTATCTCACTTGGACTTTAAAATTTTATCTCATTTGGACTGTAGTTTGGAATTACACCAAAAGTTGCATCGGCTCAGGCCGAATTTCCTACTCTGGAATGAGGTGTGGACCGCTGGTAAGGTGGTGGCGAAGAGTAGAAGTTCTGCGGAGGTGATGGATACTGGTATGATGGAGGTGGAAACTTGCTAAAAGGAGGCGGTGAATATTGATACGGTAACGGAGGTGAGGGATACTGGTAGGGGAGTGGTGGTGAATTGTATGGATACATCGGTGATAGAGTGTGAGGGTTCGAACATCCGAATGTCTTTGATGCAAATGCCATTATTTGGTTGGCTTTGAGGACCACTTCCTCGTTGGACTTGGAGTAAACTCTGAGCCCAGACAAATTTAACTCAATTGGCACATTGCAGTTAGATCCTCCTGGTGCTGCATGGAGTTCAACCTTACATGAGTCAGCCCCATAGGTGCTGCCAAGTGGCAAGCCCGCTATGCTCACGCTGTATTTGCCATTGCTTTTGGTGTAGCCAAATCCCACTAGTGCCTGGTCATTCACCTGACATGTGACCTTGACAGTGGCTCCTGCACCAGAGCAAGAGAAAAAAAGAAATAAAAGTATGAAACACAGGAGGACGTTTGGGAATTATGAATAGTAAACATCATCCATCTTGTAAGTTAGTTATTCTATCCAATGTGCTTTACTTCAAATTGGTTCACAGTGCATGATTTAGATGCACACCCTTAAAATGCTTTCATCGTTTGTCTGCCTTTTGACATGTCTAGTCAGCAACGTGTTCTTTTGAGTTCGGAATAAATATGTATAGGGCTTATAAAACACAAAAATGCCCCCTGCCAGGAAGCAAAGTGAAATTGCGCATTCTTCTTATACAGCCATTGACTGATTTTTGTAACTTTGAACAGATAATAAAGAACATAAAGCTCAAATTGTTCCTATAGACCTTCTGTGTGATATGTTTCAGTACATTTTTATGTCAACAACTGATGTTTAAGCAAGAAGCAATATTGATATATTTCCAAACTGATTGCATTAGTACGATTAGATCAGGAGAACTGGGGTAATAACAAAATACTCACCTTTCAGGTGCTCCTTCCCATGGGATTCTTGTGGGTGTACCGTGTTGAAGCATCTATAGCAGTACACCTTCCCTACCACCTTAATAACAGGAGCATATGTTGGTGATAAGGAAAGAGAAGATGGTGACAAGCTGGTAGCTCCCTCACCGAGCATTGCAAAAATTGCAATCAGCACGGCTAGGACCAGCCATAAGTGACCCTTTGGCTGGTCTCTGATACTCATTTTCATGGCTTGACAGTGCTTTCTTGAGAGCCTGGGAGGAGAGGAGAGGATATGAATGGTTTTGGCTTCAACATGAGTGGGTATTTATGGTGTTCAAGGTGGCAAGGTTTGAGAGAGAGCAGGTAAGGGATCGAAGGGGTTAATATAGTCGTTTGGATGTTTATGTTTGTCCACACTTGATTTCAGGTTGGGAGAATATGGCATTTTAACATAACCTGTAGTAGTTGTAGTACTAGTTTACATGTTGTGTATAAATCGGTTTCTATGTTTTTGAAAGAACATTGTAAATTTCTAAGCAATTGCAATTATGTGAGTAGTAAAAATCACACGAGTCTGATCAGTACATGTAACTGATCTAAAATCCATACCCACTTTATCTGGAATAATTATTTTAGTTTTAGGTTTATATTAGAGACTGACGATCAAGGTTGTAAAGTGGGGTGAATTCAGACTATTAATCCCTTGCCTAGTGTATTTCAAGTTGTTAGTTGTGCTGTGATGTGTGTGTGTGCGCGTGCGTGTGTGTCACCAATTGCTGTGCAGGTAATATACAAATATGCAACCCGTGTTGTGCGACCTCAGGATTTTTGAAGTCCTATCATTTATAAGGCTCTGACCAAGGTAGATCGAGTGGTGAAAGCAACAGCCTTGTTTACCGAAACTGATCAATTTCCAGGTGTGTCCACTTGGGAGAAACATGCTATGTCAAGCTACAATATAAAATGAAATAGGTCAAGATTTCCTAGTTATTATCTTCGACGACAAAACTGTAATGGTAACAATATGGAAGGTTTGTTGTGATGTCAATTCATCAGGCACCTAATTTGTCGTTTTATGGAATGTTCGCAGTGGTGTAATGAAACCGAAGCTATTCTCGAAAACATCTACTGTGTGGCATCTTTGGTATGTTGTCCTTTGTTCCTCTTCCTCATAGTGAAACCTTTTCTGGTCAGTTAAGACTGCACAGTTCCTGCAGTGCCAGTGCCTGATAAACATTTGTAGTATTTGTAAAAGGACCTTTGATGGTAAAGTGCCAGTCCGTTTCATTACCAGTGATGGCTATTTCGATCATCTCTCAATGCCAATATTTATGACTGCAAATTCATCCAGTCTAGCTCTGAGAATTGATCATATACCCTCTATTTAGATGGAAATTAAGGATTTACCCTCCTGGCCCACGTGTCAGTGACTTATGATGACCCCACGTGTCATTGAGATGTGGGGGGTAAATCCTCAATTTCCCAACTAAAGGGAGGGTATATGATCCAATCTCCCAGTCTAGCTGGGATAATCTAATTAACATAAAATAAAAATTAACTGCCTCATTTTTCTCTTGTCAAGGGGGTCGATGGAGGCGAGTGGTGTGTGTAGCTTCAACTTCTCAAACATACTAGCCCGCTAACCACGACATAGCAGCTAACCAACCTGTCAAGGCAAAAAGAAAAGGTGTCCTGGTCAAACCAAGCTTTTGCATGCTGCCTTATGTGCTCTGCTCCACGAAAGGATTAATTGAGCAGGTTTAACCAACAACAATATTTCCTTTTCCTTTGTGTACTGCACCCTTAAATTTGTTCCAATCATCTGTGAGATGTTAATAGAGGAGGAGACAGAAAGGGACAGATCACACTGAACCATGATGTTGGCCTTTTGAGGTAGCAGGAAGATTGTTTGGTGAGGCAAAGAAGGAAAAGGCAACTTGACGGCAGCCAGTTGAGATTTGGGCCTATGGTGCCTAGTAGAAAGCCCAGGATCAAGTAAATTGCATGAGTACATTGTTCGTCTCAGCCTAGCCCTTGAATTGCCCAACCTCATCCATGCATCACCGGTGTGGCCTCAGACACCACCACCACCAAATCTGCCGGCGATCTACGCCTCCGTACCGCTGCCGGCATCGTTGCCGCGGGGGGGCTCGGGCGGTGGCGAGGTCGTCACGGGTAGGCGGTGGGATCGCGGCGAGGGGCAAGGGCGTATCCGGACAGCTTTGAATTGCTAGTAATATAGATCAAGAAGAAAACAGTAGCATCGAGAATTGCTTGTAAATTAACTTTTCTTGATTACTTGCTGGTAAATTAACTTTTCTTGATTTCCCTGCTTTAATCATAAGAACGGAATTGCACAAGAATTAGCTAGTTTTCATGTCATAAAGATGCATCATCATGCATGTCATCGACCCTAATCATTCCCAATTTACAAGCTGGCTATGGAGTGTTTTTTTAAGCTGCGGTTGATAGTTTTTGTCTGTGCTTTTCGATACAGCAGTGAACAACGAAGGCGTTAACATAGATGACATACACGATTTCAGATTTAAAAAACTATATAATCCGTTTTCACGTTTGGCACAAGCCAAAAACCAAAGTAAAAGGTAAAAAGAATATGCAGCTCCATTTCTACTTCTAGTAATCAATTCAACAGTTAATGATCAGGCTCATATATTCTTCTGAACTTGAACCCCAAAATAACAGCAACTCTCACAAAGCCATAGCCTCCCTTTAGAAGAACACCTTCCAACTACGTACTAATTAATAGAACACGACAGTAACAACTTAATGGTCTCTGTCATCTCATGAACCCTAAGTGTTATGTGATGCCAGTGTTTGACCGTATGTGAAGCCCGGCCTAGCTGGCTAACCTAACCTATGTATCGCTCCAGAAGCTGAAGAGCTGTGCGCCATGGCAGACCCCGGTCATGTCGCTGCTGCTCGTCGAGGCCGGCGGCGGCGGCGTCGAGGCCGCCGTCCAAGAAGCCATCGTCAGGGCTCCACCGTAAGCCTCCGCACTTACCAGCAAGTTCTCGTACCCGCCATCTTCCCGTCGTCGTGATCCCTCAGGGTGCCACCACTAATCCCCTGGGCCGCCCGTGCATGGCCCTGCACCACCTAATCGTGGCTCACCATCGCGGTGGTGGTAGCCGCTGCGGCGCTTATCGGCATCATGTAGCCGCCACCGCCGCCGCCGTTGCTCTCCCCGACCCCATTGTACACGACGGAGTTTGACCCGGTGCTGTGCTCGAGCGAGGAATTGTCGATGCTGCCCAGGCCGCCGTGTATCGCCTGCGCCGGAGAGAAGAAGTCATGCACGCCGGCGACGGCGCCGGCCCCAAGGTTTAGCTGGTGGAGCTCCTGCAGGCTGTGAGCGGCGGCGATCACTGCGTGGTCCTGCTCCTGCTTGCACCACCCGCGCAGTGGCTGCGCGTACGGGTGGTACAGGCCGGCGGCGGACGCCTGTGGCGACTGGAATGCGCTGGTCGGCCACGCGGTAGCGGCGGCGGGGTGGTAGTGCGCGCCGTAGGCGAGGGCACTGTCGTCGAGCTGCGAGGCGATGCGGCCATGTCGTAGCTGACCACACCGGCGTGCTGCGCGGACGACGCGGCCTCGGCCTCCCTGAGGCGCTTGGCGGCGGTACCGATGGGGAGCGTGCTGCTCTCGAGGATGCTCTTGACGTCGTAGCGGCTTATGTCGAAGTTGGTGACGGCGTTGAGGCCGCGGAACTTGATCGCCGCGATGTCGTTCGCCTTCGCCGCCTCCTCCTGCGTGCCTACGTACGTGCATTGAGGCACACGGTTAGTACTCCACTTGATGCACGGTTGTCTTGTGCATGCAAGATGTGAGCTTCAGTTAGTTCATGTTGCGAGTTTAATTAGTTAATTTACTGTCAATGCATACAGCAGTCTGTAGGGCTCTGTTTCTTATTGAGTATTTTGAGACTTGCACTAATGAATTGAGACAGCAGTAGCGCTAGACATGGAAGGTACGTTCAAAAAGCTAGCCACATGAGGAGCATGCACAACGTAATACTGTAATACAGCTTGACATGTGACTTGCTGGTCGCATTTTTAATAGTGATATGTACATGCATGCATCCATATTCAGTTCTTAGTGGAGTGGCTTCAGTTTATAACTAGCAAGTTTGCCCCTGAAGGAATATTTGTGTGCACAAACTGGTTCTTGTAATCTCATTGAGATGGTAATTTCAGTGTAAACAATGGCTTTTGTGGTGCAAATGTATTTTACTTACTGAAGGTGCCCAAGTAGAGATCCTTGTTACCTGCAACTCTTCCTATCCTTGCTTGCCATCTCCCATGTTGGTGATGCCTTTACAGAGTTAGAGCATCATGAATATATATAGTTTCAGTTTATCATTTGTTTTAGTATTTTGCAAGAGCACATGTATATAGATGCATACCTAGTTACTCCGCGATAAATGGACGCACCTCGAGAGAAACCACTGCTCTTCCTGCACTCATATGGATTGGTAGGGGTAAGAATCAAATTACATTGTTGATCGATGCTAACCATCTATGTTTTAAAAGTAATTTAATACATGCATTTTTCATATGCTGACCTTCGCAAAGACGCTACAAACTCCTGCATGCCTTGTCATGTGCTTCATCTCCTCCAGCTCCTTTTCGTAGTTACTAACCTAAAAATACA
Source organism: Dendrocalamus latiflorus (assembly GCA_017311315.1). Taxonomy (NCBI): domain Eukaryota; kingdom Viridiplantae; phylum Streptophyta; class Magnoliopsida; order Poales; family Poaceae; genus Dendrocalamus; species Dendrocalamus latiflorus. The sequence continues at coordinate 5,148,961 of CM029678.1, read as the reverse complement.
GAAACATGTGTCTTTTAAGTATAATATCAGTAAGCAGGCAACCAAACAAAAAAAAAATGTGATCATCACTCACCCTACATCTATAACCAATAAAAGAGTGAGCACTAACAAAGATTCAATTCTTCACAAATAAAATAATGACAATAAAGTGTTCAAATATATACGTACTGGAAAATTCGTTGTCGTCGTCGGACCCCAATACTTGAGAGCAGCCAAATCATATGCTCTAGCAGCTTTTTCCTCTTTGTCATAGCCACCTATCAATGTTACAAGATGAAAATACATTAAGAAATGGGAAATAAAACCCAGGAAAACAATGATTCATCAATACAAATGTCACAAACAAATTTAGTTCGATCCGAATTTCGCTTACCTAGATAGACTGCGTAGATTCAAAAGTTCAGTTCGATCCCACAAACCAAGATCGGCCGATCCCGAAATGATCAATGAAAGAGAAACATACTTTCAATTAACAACAATGGAAAAAATCAATAAATTCGGTGTAGCAAACAGATAGGGAGATCTCGATCTAGCATCAGTACCTTGACGACCCTTGCGAGTTTGCCCTTCTCTTCTGCAGCTGTTGTCCCACAGATGAGCCTCATACCTCCCCGTCCATCTATGCCTAAAACCAGAAAAGATTAATTTTCTTAAGTTACAATTTCACGATCATTTCTCACATAATGACATCCCTATACATCTATATTATCAAGAGCATATAAATCCCCAGGCCTACTCATATTCGCTCCAAAAAGAGAAACATCAAATCTTCTCTTCTTTCATTGATTATTTGTTCTATAGTTCGATCCATTTCATGCATGATTGCACCCTACCTGGTCACGCCGCGGTAAATCGACGTCCGCTGCCCGAACGTGTCGACCGACTTCCTCGCCGCCGCCGCCGCCGCCTCCACAACCGCACCGTTGCCACCCGTCTCCTCACCGACGGCCACCACGGCACCGGCACCAGCACTGCCACCGCCATCCTCCTCCTCCTTCCTAGCAGCCATTGCCCGTCCCTGCACCGACGTGGACACGCTCTCCAGCACGCGGCCGCGCTCTCCGGAGAGGAGCGGCATGCTAGCGCCCTGCGTCGACCCCGCCATGCTCATGGACAGCGAGAGACCCTGAGACGCCTGCGCGCCCTCGGCCACCTCCATCCTCTGGTGCGGCGGGGCCGGCTGGTTCCGCAACCAGTTCTTGATCATGGACAGACCGATGCGGCCGCCGTTGTTACTAGCGGCGCCACCATTGGTGGTAGTGCTCACCATGCCACCCCCTTCGTGGACTCGGCGAACTGGAGGGAGAAGCTCGGGTAGCCAATGCTACTGCCCGAGCTCACGTAGCAAGCGGCGCTACTGCTAGGGATCATGTTACCAGACTTGTGGTGCTGCTCCAAGAAGGCGATGCCGCCGAGGAAGTCCTCCAGCTTCGGCTCGGCAACGAGCGCCGATAGCTCCGATCCCCTCATGCTCCAATCTGCACAACAAATTATATCGAGATCTCATGCCCCAATCAGTAGTTCAGTACTACTGCATGCACTTATATAAAGTTATAATTATCTGTTCGTATCGATCGATATGTACCTTGGGGGATATTGAAGCAGACATCGGCGAAGACGTCGTCGGTGGCGGCGGCGGCGGAGATGAGGTTGGAGTCGGTCTGGGAGGGCGGGAGCTCCTGCGGGGAGAGGGAGAAGGCCAGCCAGTTGTTCACAGTGGCCATGGCCGATTGATTAACTAAAACAAGATGTTGATGTGATTAATTGGCTTCTATGGTTTCTACTTAAGCTTGTTGTTAGTTAGGGAAGTAGAGGAGGAGATCAAGAAGCCATTTTTGTGAGTAGAAGGTTAGGTAAGCTAGTAGGGAGAGGTCAAGAGAGTTTTGGAGCATTAAGCAACAGTACTACTGGGGTAGATATTTATACAAACTATTGTGCTACTCCTTAAGATTAGAACTATGTGAGACTACTACTATAGATGGATATGATATATATGTAGTGGCAGTCCTTGTGCAGGCCAGAGAAGCTTTTTTTCAAAAATTTTGTATTTTGTAAACGTGTGTGCAATACAAAAACAGTGGCATGGTTTAACTGAACAGAAATCACTTTCTGCTTCTGCTTTTCTGGGGGAGAGTCCACTATATTTTGTCTCATTTTCTTCAGAACGTCTATACATGCCTACATGAGTACATTCTGAAGCCTGCATGTACATGTGTAGTACTAAAGCGATGCCTTTTACTCGATAATAGTTACGAGTTGTCACGGACTTTTGACTAGAAAGTTGATAACAACAAACGATTAAAAAATCTTCCTTCGGAAAAATAAACGTTGCAAGATCTAAGCTTCATTCTATTTTTCTAGGATCTCAATACACAAGCAGATGTTCTTGCATGCATCTCTCTTTTCAAATGCAGGATGCACATGCACGGTTGGGTGCCAGACATATATGCATGCAGTTGACATAGCATATGTATGCCGGCCTCCAACTAGTAGTATTATTCCTAGCTATGTGCCAAAACACTGTGCAAGACTGGTGAATCCACATATGAACAATTATGGCCTGGCCTGGTCCTCTCCTCAAACCCTAAAACCACCCACAGCTCACCTGCAGAAGCTGAATCCCTGACAAGGTTTTTTACAAAGCCGTAGGCTCGCCTTCCTCCCTCTGACACAAACACAAGGGTGGCATGTAGATTGAGGCCCTAGATTTGGGTAATCTGGAAAGTATTTTGTTAGACCATGTGACTAGGTCTAAAATTTTTATGATGATGAATAATTGACAACATTGCTTACTATTGTTATTCGAGGCATGTGCGTGTGTGCGTGGACTAATATCGGTCAAGTTGGTGAGAACTTGTGCTGGGAAAAACGTTCTTTGGTCTTTGCATGTGCAGGTTGGGCGTGGAGAAGGTTATGGTCGGTGACGAGGAAGACCGGGACTAAGAGGGAGAAATCTAGGGTCCAGGCGGTCGAGGATGTCACGAGGTAGTTGGGCTCACGCTGGAGCATATGGAGATCAAAGGTGGATGATGCGTGGAGAAGATACAGGAGGTGTGATCCTGGAGGTTTCGACACGCGATGAGTTTAAAAGTCAGAAGTGTGAAAACTCGTGTTAGGAAGGATTTTGGGTCCCTTGAATAATAATGGGCTAAAAGCTTGGTTGAGATAATAGGCTTAGACCTAGTTAAAAGAGTTGTATTAGGGATGAGAGTGGATTCTTAGGGTGTGTTTGGTTGGTGGGATAAGTTGGGACAGGGTAGGCCGATCCCATTTTAACTGGTGTTTGGTTGGGGGATGAAGTGGGGACGGGTTCATCCCACAGGCAAATATTCACCTCGGATGCGGGACGAGCCCGTCTGCCCAAAACGAGCCACTACACGACAACACCAAAATACCGTCAGATGTCTGTCGCTAAAAATGTATAATTACCGATGGACAGTTAGACGGTAAAAGTTGGTGACAAATCGTCAGTCGGTAATCCTACCCTTGCCGATTGACTGTCTGTCGGTATATCTATTTACATTAGGCGTTGAACTGTCAGTCGGTAATTCATGCTATATACGTTGAACTGTCTGTCGATATAGATGACCAGAGCCCTCACGCACGAATTGTAATGGGCCCAACCCACCTACAACATCAAAACCCTAGGAAATGAAACCCTTGCCGCCGCCAACCTTCTCTTTCCCTCGTCTCTCGCCGCACCGCCCGCCAAAACAGCGCACGGGAAGCCAAATTTCCTCGCCCTCGCCCGCGCCCGCCCTCCATCAATCCGCTCCCGCGCCCTCCCTCCATCATTCCACCCCCAAATCCATTTCGCTACGCGATAAAGGCGCCCGAGCGGCGAGCGCGGAGCGGCCGCGTCCACAGCCACATTCCGAACCCTAGCTCCGCTCCGCGCCGCACTCCGGTCCGCTCCGCCTCCGCAGCTCCGCTCCGCGCCGGCCCTCCGCTCCGCCTCCGCGCAGCACCGCGCCACCCTTCCGACCGCTCCGCCTCCGCGCCGCCCTTCCGACCGCTCCGCCTCCGCGCCGCCCTTCCGACCGCTCCGCTTTCGCGCCGCGCCGGCCCTCCGCTCCGCCTCCGCGCAGCACCGCGCCGGCCTTCCGACCGCTCCGGCACTCTGCCGGCACGGCGACCACCAGATCTGGGCGCTCCGCTCCAGCCCTCCCTCCGCTCTGCCCTCCGCACGACCGGCGAGGTGGCGACCGTGCCTCCGGCTCCGCCCTCCGCTCCGGCCGTCCCTCCGGCCTTCGCTCTGCCCTCCGCACGACCGGCGAGGCGGCGACTGTGCCTCCGGCTCCGCCCTTCGGCCCTCCGCTCCGCCGCCACCGCAGACCGCGTCAGGCGTCAGCTCCGGCTCCGTCGACCGGCGACCGGTGAGTAGTTGTTCTGTGCCTGGCTAGTGGTAGTGGCTAACATTGAACATTTGAAGTTTTGAACTGTCACTCTGTCAGTATGTCTGTGCCTGGTTATTTGGCTAATTGGACTGGTTATGAGAAATTGAGAATTGGAAATAGTTGGCTATATACCTTGTAATTTACAATGGATGTGCTGATGTGGTGTTGATCAGTTTGTGTTGTATGAATGTATGTCAGTATGTCTGTATGTGTATGGCTGTATGCAGTATATGTTGAAAATGAACAATACTTATATGTATGTGCTTCATGTTATTCATGGTTACTCATTGCACTGCTACTGGATTGATCGAGAGGGGATGTTTCTGCCGTTCCGGCTTATGAATTTTGTGGTGTGGGTGATTTTGCCGGTGTGGTAGGCATCTTGATCACATTTTTTCTAGTCACCATGTTTGATCACAAGCTAGTAGCAAACAAGCTACAATTACATGCTAAGTTCTATGTAGCTAGTAGCAAACAAGCTAGTAGCAAAAGTAGCATCTTGATCACATTTTTTCTGGTCACCATGTTTGATCCTGTGTAGTTTATGTTGTTGTTCCAAGTAGGGTCTTGGATGTATAAAAGCTTCTCGTCTTGACTTAATTGTGTGATGTTAGAGCTGCAATTACATGCTAAGTTCTAACTCCTACTTATTGACTTGTATGCCTTATGTCCAGTTTCTTTGGTGGGACAAATCCATTTGATGATCCTTTCTTTACGAACCCCTTCGGTGCTATGATGGGACCTAGCTTGTTTGAGCAAAGAATGTTTGGCTCTTCCAATCAGACTGAGAATATGATTGGAGTTATTATTCTGTTGCTGCAGGGTCATTCATTAACAAGGAAACTGAATTGTGATGGAAAAGTTGACACCATGCAAACTTTGCACAATTTGACTGAAGGTTCTAATGTCTTTTGTTGCTGGAACCCTTATTATTTTCTATCAAGTTGGCTCTGATGCTATTTATGTTTCCTTACAGATGAGCTTGCTGTGTTTGAGGAATCATGGCAAAGAAATGCAGGGCAAAATTTGCCTGGCTGGGATCCCAGAGTGAACATGCTTGGCCGCAGTACCCTCCCTCCCTCTCTCTCTCACATATGCACAAGCATGTGATAAACAAGTATGGCTATAATAGTACTTTATTTACTGGTGATGGCCTGGACCTTAATGCTTTGAAATGGGGTATGTGACTAGTTATTAAATAGTATATTAGCAACGCATAATCTTATTGTATTCTACATTCTGATAAGAGGGATCAGGCCATAATGCTTAACTCATCTCAGCGTACCTTTGTGTAATCCACTCCCTGACAGTCTGAATACTGTAACTGCGATTGTAACAAGGAGGGATTATTGGCTTAGATAGTGCTACTCAGATTATATATCTATCCCTTAGAAGGGGTATTTTTTTCTGAACAGCCAAAATGCATGTTATTCTGATCATGTTCGAAGTTCTGTTGTAGATTAGGTGTCTAGAATTAAATAAAGCTTAACATATCTACTATGTACTAATTCTGCCAAATCAGATTTTATTTTTTTTAATCTATTTTAATTGTATCGTTGGACAATCAGTCGGTAAAACATATCTATACCATCAAATAGTCTGTCGGCATACGTGGTAACACACTGTCTGACGGTAAATCTTATACCGTTTAACATTCAGTCGGCAAAAGTACGGTCAGTCGGTATATGTTTTTACCGACCCCCGTTACACCGTCTGCAGAGTCAGTCGGTATATGTTTTATACCGACTGACCGTCCGACGCTAAAGCTGCCTATGCCGACTGACCATCCAACGCTGTTTTGGGGCTGTGGTGTAGTTTTGGGGCTGTGGTGTAGTGAGCGGACAGACTCGTCCCTCGTTCACGTCGTTTCCTCTTCGTCGCGGGCACGGGCAAGCTTGGTTGGAGGGCGGGCATGGGCGCCGCCGGCGGGAGGGCAAGTTGGCACGGACCTCGTGCGGCTGGAGGCGAGCGGTGGCTTGCGCGCGACTGCTAACGGCGGGGACCTGAGGCGTTGCTGGAGGCGAGTTGGGGTGCCATGGATTCCGGCGGCGGCGGCTCGAGCTAGTAGGTTATGGTCTCTGCCGCCAAGGCAGTCTGGAATGTCAGCGTGCTCGATTTGCTTGCTGCCTTGTTTCACTAGTCTGCCCCGCGCGTGATCGTATGGATGGATTTCTGGTTGGTGTTCATATGGATTCGAATAAAAATTAGCTAAACTCCGGAGCAACCATGGCCAAATCGAAACAAGCGCAGCATGCAACCGGAGCAAGAAGGGGCAAGAGTAGCAGAGGACAGCAGACCAGATGCGGAGGTGGATCAGCGCGATGGATTCCGGCGGCTAGGGCTCAGGCGCGCGGCTGCCGGCAGTGGCAAGCTTGAGCTGTGGAGGCGTCAATGGCGCTAGTGCAGGGGGGCCGACAAGGACAAGTGGTCATCGGTGGAGACGGCAGTCTTCTCTTCTGTGGCTGACATCTGGGGCCCACAGCTAATGGTGACTGACGGCGTGAGGTTGTGACGACGTGAGGATTTAAGAGCCGAGGGGCCGGCTAAGAGAAATGCACGGTTTTGGGTGGATGCAATCAGATGTGACTAGAAAAAGGATTTTTGCATGCTTTGGTGTTTGCATGCTTTGAGGCTGGACATCTCGTTGATTGCTACTTGGAGTTAAAAAATTTTTGCCACTTGTTTTTTCGTTCCTCGCGAAGTGCAATTGGCGGCGTCTCGTCGTTTTCGCGTGCATCGCAGATTTCCATCGGCGCAGTGGAGACGTGGCCGAGGTTCACGCAGACGAGAATCCTCCGCAGTTCCTGTGCATCGCTCCACCGACTCACCGAGCAATTATCCAGATCGAGCTACTCAAGGGCGCCGCGTGTACGTAGATTGAAAGAATTGCAATCGGTAGCCGTGTTGCATGGAGAGTAAGAGTAAGCAATGACGTGATTTTTGCATGCAGCCTGGTTATGCATTGAGGAGAGAGAGAAAACTAATTAGTGCCAGGTGATTAGTAAATCTAATTAGATTTTATGTTTTAGTTTTTTTTGCTTATGATTTATGCTTGCATCAGAAGTATATATATATATATATTATATTTTGCATGCATTGTGGCTGGATTTTTTTGTTTGTGCTTCTGTGATTTGCAGATTTAAAAATATTAATAAATTTTGAAAAGCTTTCACTAGACGCTGCAATCATTCACCCCCCTCTGATTGCCGTCAACGATCCTACAAGTGGTATCAGAGCGGGTTGCTATGGCGTCAGAGAGGTATGTGAATCGTCCCCCCATGCTAGATGGTACTGATTTTGCTTTTTGGAAGTGTCGGATGCAAGCTTATATTGAGGCTCAAGGTAGTGATGTTTGGAATAAAATTTCTACACCATATGAGGTTCCTGCTACTGTTACTAATTTTAATAAAGCAGATGTTAATTTAAATGCTCAAACTCGTAACTTGCTATTTCAAGGGATTTCTCGCAAAGAATTTGATCATGTAGCTCATATTAATTCTGCCCATTTAATTTGAAAAACTCTTTGCGATTATCATGAAGGAACCACTAAAATCAAGAAGGTGCGTAAAAATCTTTATCAAAAAGAATATTCTGATTTTGCTATGAAATCTGGTGAATCAATTGATTATCTCTTTGCTCATTTTGAGAAAATATTTAGTGATCTGCGCGGTGTTGGTGTTATTCCTGCTGATGAAGATAATGCAACTAAAATTTTGAGATCTTTATGTTCTGAGTGGTTGATGGTTGTCACAACTATTAATCAAACTGTTAATTTAGATACTTTAACCATGGATGATCTTTATTCTAGATTGAAAGCCTATGAGATGGAAGCTTTGTCATCTAAGATTAATAAATTTTCATCTTTAGCACTTGTGACTAACCCCGTGCAGGCGACTTCGTCGAATGCTTTGTCTTGTGTTTCTTTGTCTGCCTTATCTTCTTTTTCAGAGGAACAGTTTGAGCAACTTCCTGAAGAGGACTTGGTGTTGATCTCCTCACGAGCATACAAGGCACTCAACAATGTGAGGATGAAGAAGCGAGGTGGCGTGTCAGGTCCGATCAAATGCTATGAGTGTGGCGAGCCAGGCCACATTAAGATGGATTGTTCCAAACTAAAAGGGAAGGTGATCAAGGAAGACAAGAATTATCGTCGCCGGCCATCCAAGAACAACAACACCAAGAGTGACAATTTCCATCGCAAGTTTGCTGAAAAGATCATATCGGCTATTGAACGTCTTGATTTGAGCGATATGGAATATAAGAGTTGCGACGATGACGATCACGATGACGATGATGCTAAAGGTAAAAAGGCCCAGACCTAGTTGGAGTTAGATTAGGATTTTGAGTAGAGATTGAATATGAGAGAATCGACTGTATAAAAGAAAATACGCTGGTGCGGCAGGGGGATTGAGCGAAAAAAAGAATTTTTGGCCGTACACTGCTTTTAGAGGGCGGCTGCGAGCTTTTGGAGAAAAAAAATCTAATCGAGTTTCCTCGCCGCCGCCGCTTTATTTCCTAAGCCAAGATTTCTTCGCTGATGTTTCTGATGGTTGTGGACAGCCGTGTCGTTTTCATGGATGGATAAAGATCAGTTGCGTGCGGTGGCTGCGTTGCATCATTCGAAAAAGCAAGCGACGTCCACGTTTTTGCGAGAGGGGAGTTGATATATTGACTGCATGCTGGCTCTTCACACGATGCGGTGGTTAAATAATCAGAAGACAGTAGGTTGGTGAAAAAGTTTTCACTACGCACTGCAATCATTCATCCCCTCTCTGATTGCCATCGACGATCCTACAAGTGGTATCAAAGCCGCTCTATAAACATATAGAAGATAGTTGTAATTCTAGTAATACTAGGTGGTTAATTAGCACAACCAATACATGGGGTTTTAAAAAAGACACTCCAATCATGTACTGATGCACCTTTTCCAATTAGTCTCCTTTACAATAGCCCCACATCGGGATTTAGGTCTGCCCTAATCCTAGTTTTACTAATTAAACATCAAGCAAACTTGACTATAGTGTTTTGCTATTGGGCTTCATTTTTGAAAAAAAAATAACATCCAATATATCTTAAGAAACAAAAAAGGGTTTATCAATACATTGTACCGGTTACGGCAGGAACTTTTCTAGCACTACCATATAAGATTATGCTGCCAAATGATTCAATTTGAACAAAACTTCATTTAAAATTTCATGAAAACTCTCCTCATCGATCAATACATTTCGTCCCCAAAACATATAGGAGCATACAAGCAAGGTACTACGGATGCACAATATATAGCTATTATTTGTTCATACTAGTTTCAGGTACCGAAAGACATTGCAAGCACTCATACCTTGATTGATATAAGTAAATACGAAGCTCTTTTAGTTCAAAAGAAAAGGACAAGCAGAAAAGCCTGAAAATGAAATGGTTCCTCTCATGCATGGTAGGAGAGGATGTGCTACCTGCACCCTAGAAGAGGACATGAACCCTTGTCTTCGGGCCATATAAAATCTTTGCGTTCCTAGGTCCATCCTCACCCAAACGCATATAGAAACGGGCGAAACCCTAAAAACCTCACATAGGATCCTCCATGAAAAATTGTTAACAAGAGTAGTCTCTCTCTCCCTGCTATCAGGCGCCAGTAGTACAGAAAAACTAATGCTTTTTCTTCTCTCTTTATGGGGGAAGGAGAAGTGGAGGTTAAGATAAGGTGTGTGTTTTTATCTTGGTAATTGCACTCCTTGCCTCCGTCCCCTCCGCCTAAAACTTTGACCGTCAAACTGCTAGATGGGGTACAAACAGCATGAGGTGTCCCTACCTATTCATATGGATGATCATCTTTTTACTAATTACTAACTGCCTAGTTCGGTTAACCTCTCTTGGTAGTGTGAATATCTTTATCTTCGGTATTCTCTTGCTTGAGCGGACACTTGGGCCAATGTTAACAGCTCCTAAACTGCTCTATCACTCGTTCTCGCTTAACAACCTCACTTTTCGCACCATTCACACACAGCAAGGCAGCAACTTTCTTCGATTTGTTCTCTCCCCTCGAATCCTCTACTACTCCTTCCTTCTGTGTGTTGCCATGTTGCTGCTACACTAGGACAGCGAAGAATAGGAGAGAGGCGGAGCGATACTCAACAACAAAGAAGAGGAGCACACCGGTGCAGAGACGAGATTTGGTGTATACCACCAAGGACGACGACGGAACGGAAGTATACACCTCTGAGGTCAACGATTGGGATGTGGAGTACACCGGCACGGATGACAAATAGGGAGATGAAGTACACCAGCTCGGACGAGATGTACACCGCCAAAAGTGAGGAAGAACCATGAAGCCAGCGGGGTTAGGGAGGGCAGATCCAAAGTGGCGGTCTCAACAACAGCGGATCCGGCCGCGCTGACCTCATGGATGGGCGATCAGGCAGTGACGGCCTCAGAGATGGGGGATTCGGATCAACTTTAACAATCTCCACCTTGAACCGAATTCTCTCCAGTAGTCGAAGAATATCATAGTTTCATCCAATAAAATTATCATCCATACCTTGAGCGCCGAAAGTCCAAAAGACTAGTGAGTAATACCAACTAAGTCTGAGCATAGCTCACACTTAGATGCAGGAACTGGCTTTGTCAACATATCAGCTGGATTATCATAAGTACTTATCTTGCTGACTTTAATATCACCTTAAGTAATGACACCTCGAATATAGTGATACCTGATATCAATGTGCTTTGTTCTCTCATGAAATATTTGATCTTTTATAAGACAAATAGCACTCTGACTATCACAAAATATTTTAGGGCAAGATATACTTCCACAAAGCTCAGTGAATAAACCTCTTAGCCAAATGGCTTCTTTACAAGCTTCAGAAATTGCCATATACTCAGCTTCTGTAGTAGACAAGGCAATGGTAGCTTGCAAACTCAGCTTCTGTACTAGACAAGGCAATGGTAGCTTGCAAACTTGCTTTCCAGCTAACGGCACACCCTCTAACAGTGAACACATAACCAGTGAGAGATCTTCTTTTATCCAAATCTCCAGCAAAATCTGAATCCACATAACCAACGAGTCCATCTCTAGTCTTCCCAAATTGTAAACAAGCATTAGATGTGCCCCGCAAATATCTGAAAATCCATTGAACTGCTTTCCAATGCTCTTTTCCAGGATTAGCCATGTATTTACTAACCACACTTCATGATTGAGATAAATCGAGGCGAGAATATACCATAGCATACATAAGTGAACCAACTGCACTCGCATATGGAACTTTAGACATGTACTCAATTTCATCATTTGTTTTGTGGACATGAAGCTGAAGAAAGTCTGAAATGTGCAGCTAAGGGAGTACTCACAGGTTTGGCCTTAAGCATGTTGAAATGACGAAGAACTTTATCAATATATCCCTTTTGACTTAGATATAATTTGCCAAACTGTCTGTCTCTAATGATTTCCATACCAAGAATTTTCTTTGCTGCACCGAGATCTTTCATCTCAAATTCACTATTTAATTGTGCTTTTAACTTTGAAATTTCAGCCTTGTCTTTTGCAGCAATCAACATATCATCAACATATAGGAGTAAATAAATAACTAAACCATTAACAGTCTTCAAGTAAACGCAGCTATCATAATTAGATCTTTTAAAATTCTGAGATATCATAAAGGAGTCAAATCTCTTATACCATTGTCTAGGTGATTGCTTCAAACCATAAAGAGATTTCTTCAATTTGCAAATAAAATTCTCCTTTTCCGGAATAATGAAACCTTCCGGTTGCTCCATATAAATGTCTTCTTCTAATTCCCCATGTAAGAATGCAGTTTTCACATCCAATTGTTCAAGCTCATAATCATGCATAGCCATAATACTGAGTAAAGTGCGAATAGAACTATGCTTCACAATAGGAGAAAAGATATCTGTAAAATCAATACCTGGAATTTGATTGTATAGCCTTGCTTTGTACCTAACCTCTTCGGTTGGTGAAACTCCTTCTTTCTTCTTGAAGATCCATTTGCAGCGAATAGGTTTCTTCTCAATTGGCAACTTGACCAGCTCCCAAGTGTCGTTCTTGTCAATAGATTCCATCTTATCATTCATGGCAGTCATCCATCTTTCTGAATCACTAGAAGAGATAGCCGCTGAATAAGATGAAGGTTCTGCAATACCTTCAATTTCTTCTGCCACATTTAAACAATAAGCCGCAATATTAGCTTCTTCAATCAATCTCTTAGGAGGCTGAATATTCCTCCTCTGTCTATCAACTGCAATGGAACGATGTGTTGGCGGCTCAACCATAGGTGCTTCTGAAATATTTTCCTTGTCGACTTTTGGTGTAGATCCTGAATCAATAACATGCTTCACCTGCACGCTTGATTGCTTCTCAACGGGAACATCAGTAGATGGTTTATCATGCAACATATATAGCAGACTCATCAAAAGTAACACTTCTGCTAATAACCACCTTTCTAGTTTCAGGATTCCATAATTTATATCCTTTCACACCAGTTATATGACCAAGGAAAATGCACTTAACTACTCTAGGCTCTAATTTACCATTGTTAATATGAGCATAAGCAGGACAGCCAAATATTCTTAGGTTTGAATAATCTGCTGGAGAGCCAGACCATACCTCAATTGGAGTCTTCTTATCAATAGCCAAATTTGGTAATCGATTAATCAAATAACAAGCAGTGAAAGCGGCTTCAGCCCAAAAACTATTAGATAATCCAGAATTTGATAACATGCAACGTACATTCTCCATGATGGTTCTGTTCATGCGTTCGGCTACACCGTTTTGTTGAGGACAGCCTGGAACGGTATAATGTCTCACAATATCTTCTGACTTGCATAAAGCTTCAAGTTCTCCAAAACAGAACTCCAAACCATTATCGGTACGTAGCTTCTTGACATGCTTGCCAATTTGTCTTTCAATCATAATCTTCCACTCCTTGAATGTTCTGAATACATCTGATTTGTACTTGACAAAATATGCCCAAACTTTTCTTTAGTAATCATCAATGATGGTCAACATGTAGCTTGCACCTCCAAGTGACGGAACACGGGATTCTCCCCACAAATCAAAGTGAACATAATCCAATATATCTTTTGTAGAGTGAGTCGCAGTACTGAATTGCACCCTCTTTTGCTTGCCGAAGACACAATGTTCACAAAACTTCAACTTGTCGATGCTTTGACCATCAATATATCCTCTTTTGCATAATTCATCATTCCAGCTTCACTCATATGCCCCAGGCGCATATGCCAAAGATTAGTTGCATAAGAATAAGATAATTTACTTGAGGCAACAGTAGCATTACCTGAAATTGTAGTGCCTTGTAGATGATATAAGTTGGCAGCTTTCATATCACCCTTCATCACAACAAGAGAACCTTTAGTGACTTTCAGAACTCCTCAGTAGTAGCCGATACGCCCACCGCCGAGGCCCAGCTGACCGCGATGCCGTCGATCGCTGGCGGTGGAGGCTGGCGCCTCTTCTCCATGGACTGGGGCATCATCTGGTGGCGCCGCCGGCGCCTCCAGCGCCTGCTCTTCTCGTCCCTCGCCGGCGGCGGAGGCAGCGTGCCGCCGCATCTGCCGATGGTCATTGTCGGAGCCGGCCCCGTCGGGCTTGTCCTTTCGTTCCTCCTCACCAAATTCAGTAAGCGCCGCAAATACCCACATCGCTGTTCCAATTCGCGCTTCTGGGCGGTAGCATTGAGCTGAGCTATCTGAGATTCGTGAGAATAACTGCACGAATGAAATGGCCACTCCGAAATAAAAACCGCGCAAATTTGGCTAAAGAGGTCCACTTTGAGTGAGGTGTGGAGTACTAATTAGGTGCTTAGTGGATCGGAGCTCAATTGATTAAATTTCACAGGAACTTGTGGAAGTTATTATCTAGTTCGGCTGCCATTGATGCGGTTGTTCGTTTTATTGAAATCTTGCAGGCATCAAGTGCACTGTTATAGAAAAAAGTATGGAGTTTACTCGTCACCCCTGAGCACATTTCATCAACAACCGCAGTATGGAGGTGTGTTTACTGTTAAGTGCATTCTAACGTTGCCATTTTCAGCTTTAGTGTTTTGTACTTTGGATAGTGGTTTAATAGGAGGGGTAGTATTGACAGATCTTCCGCAAATTGGACGGCTTGGCCGGGGACATTGAGAGGTCTCAGCCACCGGTGGATTTGTGGAGGAAGTTCGTGTATTGTACTTCACTCTCCGGTCCCATTCTTGGTTCAGTTGATCACATGAAGCAGGAAGGTCGGTTTACTTCTTTTCATGTCAAGCGTGTGATCTTTTGCACCTCTCTACGTAGATCGATTGGCTGACGATTGTTTTGTGCAGATTTTGATAAGGTCATTAGTCCTATACCAGTTGCACACTTCTCACAGTACAAGTTAGTGGATTTGCTTCTCAAGAAGCTGGAAGGCATTGGCTTCCAGACATGTTTTCCTGATGAGATTTGAAGCTCCACTAAAGATTTGGTGCTGGAAAACAAGATATTGATGGGACATGAGTGTAGTTCTATTCAACTAACTGACGAAGGCATTTTGATTGGAGCGTCATTTAATAATGGGGGGAGGGTACTGGAGAGAAAGCTTCACTGTGGCCTTCTTCTACGGGTAGATGGTGCTAGAAGCACAGTGCGCAAAATGGCTGGTATATCTATGAAAGGAGAAAGGGACTTGCAGCAACTGGTCAGCGTGCATTTTCTGAGCAGAGATCTTGGAAAGTATTTGTCCAGTGAGAGGCCTGGAATGCTCTTCTTTATTTTCAACCCTGATACAATTGGTGTGCTGGTTGCACATGACCTGGAGCATGGGGAATTTGTATTGCAGGTATTTCAAATTAGCAGAATTTCGTGCTTATTATGCCTTTTATGATGTAAGAAATAGGACGATTGGTGTGAAATTTCTTAGTGCATTGTCTATCAGTTAATTTTATATACTATTTTATTTCCAAATTCCATTTTATCCTCCTCAGCAGATGTTTGAAGATTTCAACGCTAATTCATCAGCATTTTCGCCTCATCACTTGTGTACATCTACTAAATTTTATTTTCTGGGCTCATCTATCTATAGGTTTGTATTTCTGAAATACTTTCTGCCATATTCCTGAAAGAACTTCCTATTTTCCTGCTATTGCTATCCTTAGTATTGAATATGTTATACATATGTGATTCTACAGAGTAAGTTTTATGGCTATATTTACATCCCTGCTTAATTTGTTTGTATGCTTTTCATTTGTGATTCTAGGTATGCGAGCAAATTATTGTCAAATTGGTTGGATGGGAGCCAGCAAATGTTCAGGTTTTAGACATAAAACCATGGGTGATGCATGCTGAAGTTGCAGAGAAGTACATTGGCTGCAACAATCGTATAATCCTGTTGGTGATGCTGCTCACCGTTTTCCTCCTGTCGGCGGTTTTGGTTGGTGGTTTGTTTTCAATTTTGATACTGAAGTACATGTTGAGTTTCTTTATTATGCATCTGAAGTTCAAAGGTATAAAGAAATGTGCATTTGCTAATTTCTTTTTGCAGGAATGAACACTGGAATTCAGGATGCACATAATTTGGCTTGGAAATTGTGTTTGCTGCTGAATGGTGTTGCTGCACCATCAATAATACAAACTTATGAATCAGAGCGCCGACCCGTTAGATTCTTCTTGTAGGCTTTCTGTCCGTTCAATTTTAATATCTCTTTTACAAAATTAATGAAAATATGTATGCTTGCTCATTGCAGGTTGCCATTTTCAATACAGAACTTAGTGTGGAAAACTTCAAAGCAGCAACGTCTATTCCTGCTACCCTTGGTCTTGATCCAACTGTTGCAAACTCAGGTAAAATGTCCTGCTCCTGTAAGAGGGCTGTAAACTCTTTTTTGTTCTTTTCTTTTTCGAAGTAAATATTGACAACATGTACAACTGTGCTTAAGTCACTGTTGAATGTGAAGTACATTGTAACTTGCCCCATGTCTTTATCTCATTGTATGTACCCTTTGCATGTATTTGTCAGTGCATCGAGTAATCAACAGCAGCCTAGGATCAGCCATTCCAAGAAATTTACAGAAGGTAGTTTTGGAAGGATTGTTTTCAATTGGTCGGGCACAAGTCTCAGACTACATTTTGAATGAGAAAAACCCCCATTAGATCCTTGAGACTAGCAAGATTGAGAAGTATTCTTGATGAAGGACAAAGTCTACAGCTGCAGTTCCCTGCAGAGGATCTTGGCTTCTGGTTAGCCTCAATACGGCGAATCATTCTTCAAAAGAACTCCAGTTTCTCTCTTCTTTTCTTCGGTTTAGTTGATGGGACATACAGACCTCTGAAAATAATGATGCGTTCTCAATAAGTGTAATAAAATATGCAAAGTTTCTTATGTATGTCTAATTTCACCACTTTCAGCTATGAAAAAGGAGCCCTAGTTGCTAAAGATTGTTCTTAAACCACTCAGCAAGCAGAAAAACGGAAGCATTCTAAGAGGTCATCAAGAGAGTACATCCCATCTGCTAAGGTTGGTTCACGGCTACCACACTTGCTAGTGAGAGCACTGTCTACTTCGAGTAAGGTTTGCCCCTTGGACACCTAATTGATATATGCATTCTTAGCCATTCCTCTATTTTTGTGCAAATTGTGACAGCGATGATCTCTTACAGGGTGTGTTTTCAACAATGGACCTAGTAAGTGGAGATAAACTTGAATTTGTTCTCATTATTGCACCACTGAAAGAGTCTTATGAGCTTGCCCGTGCTATGCTGAAGATAGCAGATGAACTTAAGTTATTAGCCAAAGTATGTGTTATATGGCCACAAGGTTCAGTTGATGCGGAAGTGAAAGGGATCAGATCTGAGTTGGTACCTTGCACAAACTATGTCAATGTTGAGGAAATACCTAGAGCATCTGCTAATTCATGGTGGGAGATGTGTCAGATAACTAGGAAAAGTGTAATTTTGGTTAGGCCTGATGAGCACATAGCATGGAGAACAGAATCTGACATAGTGAGAGATGTCGATTTAGAAGTTAGGAGAGTCTTTTCTCAAATTTTGTGTTTAAATAGGCACCAGGTGTAAGAATGTGCAAATTTCCATTCAGTAACTAACTGGTTTGGAGTGTGAGTAACTAAGTATAGCTAGGATCTCAGCTGCACGATGTTACATTACCGAGCAACACAGTTATTGATGCATTTTGCAAAGAAAATTACCATGCCATGCATCATTGCTTGCAATGGCAAAAGGCATGTACATGACTGCCAAATTGTTTGTTGAATTCTTACATATGTTGTTAACCTTGAAATACGTTTTACCTGAACTTCCAAGATGTTACATCAGTGTGAATAAAAATTTTCTGCAATAAATGATATATGTAGATAACTCGGCTGTCCAGCTTCTTGTTTCTGTTGCAACTTCTCTGTTCATGTGCTTTTGAGTTCACGTTTAATCTGCCCTGTAATCAGCTCAGCTTTCACCTAAACCAGAGCCCCAATAGTGTCGTTGCAGCATGCCAACAGGAAACTGGTAGGCCCGAAATAAGCTTGCCAAGATGAATGAGAGCATTTGGTTTTGATTTGGCCATTTCACCATTTATTGTTCACAATATAGTTGCATTCGTCAAATTAAAGTAATTAACTGTCGTTTTGTTGAGCAAATAGTATTGAGTTCAAAGTCATGGACTGAATAAAAAGAATAGCTTCGTTAGGGAAAGTATATGCAGTGAACTTGCGAAACAACAAAATTAGTCGTCACTAATCATAATTGAAATAACCACATTTTATTCACATTGACGAAGTTATCGAACAAATATTCTGTACATCAATCCTGAGAACATCACCCTAGAAATACAATCATGTGCTATCAAAACTTCATCAATCTTCAACAGCATTACAAATCTTACAAATACCTAAGTGGCAGAACACTAGAGAAGACGCTTCTCAAGTCCCTGCAAATGCTAAGCGATTCGCCTGCACCTTCAACACAGCATCATGCAACACTTGCTGATGACATGGGGACAACCAGCTTGAGGTTCAGTTGGGAAAACGGTTTAGGTCAAGAAGAACCTGAGAAGATTAAGTTAGATCAAAGGTTAAGAACTTAACAGTTTTGGGTTTATGTGCTTTGAAAAGTATGTATAAGTGTAATGTGTGAGTAAAATTCATATTGTATGGGGTTAACGGGTTCCCTCCGTTTGTACTAAGTAGATAATATCCATTAGAATTAGATAGAGCCAGTTGTCTTATCTATTTAATAGGTTAGGATGGAGATTTGCTAGTTAATCATCCAACCATCCTAGTTTTTTTCAAGCTAAGTGTTCTAACATTAGGGTGATATGCTATCTTGTCCTCTAGGTGGAGTGGCTGTAAAATATTCATTCTTAGATAGTAATATATCAATTTTGTTCATTTCTCATAGATTCTTATTATTTTGGTTAATTTGATCTCGATTTGGTTGATTTTAATCTTCTCTCTCTTCTTCTTGATCTTGTTGGATGCCAAAGACGAGTAAATGATGAAAATATATCATGGAAATCAATCTCCATCTATCTAGACATCAGGTTTGGTAAATTCTTGAAGTTGCATGGTTTTGTCAGTTTTGGCATCTCTAGGTGATTTCTTGATCCGAGTGCTTTTGCCTCTAATCCTTAGGTGTTCTTTCTTATGTTACATGTGGGAATACATTTAGAACCATGTTCACCATCTTTCACCTACGAGCAAATCATATTTTGTGTTTTCGGTTTTTGCCCTGTTTTAATGCAATCTTGCTTATTTTTCGAAAGATCTTATCTTTGACATGAATTCTATGATTCTTGGTTGAAATAGGTTTCTGATATCTTAAGCAAGGTGTGTGTAAAATTTTTATCTCATTTGGACTTTAAAATTTTATCTCATTTGGACTGTAGTTTGGAATTACACCAAAAGTTGCATTGGCTCAGGCCGAATTTCCTACTCTGGAACGAGGTGTGGACTGCTGGTAAGGTGGTGGCGAAGAGTAGAAGTTCTGCAGAGGTGATGGATACTGGTATGATGGAGGTGGAAACTTGCTAAAAGGAAGCGGTGAATATTGATACGGTAGCGGTGGCAACTTGTAGCTGAATGGAGGTGAGGGATACTGATAGGGGAGTGGTGGTGAATTGTATGGATACATCGGTGATAGAATGTGAGGGTTCGAACATCCGAAGGTCTTCTTTGATGCAAATGCCATTATTTGGTTGGCTTTGAGGACCACTTCCTCATTGGACTTGGAGTAAACTCTGAGCCCAGACAAATTTAACTCAATTGGCACATTGCAGTCAGATCCTCCTGGTGCTGCATGGAGTTCCACCTTACATGAGTCAGCCCCATAGGTGCTGCCAAGTGGCAAGCCCGCTATGCTCACGCTGTATTTGCCATTGCTTTTAGTGTAGCCAAATCCCACTAGTGCCTGGTCATTCGCCTGACATGTGACCTTGACAGTGGCTCTTGCACCAGAGCAAGAGAAAAAAAGAAATAAAAGTATGAAACACAGGAGGACGTTTGGGAATTATGAATAGTAAACATCATCCATCTTGTAAGTTAGTTATTCTATCCAATGTGCTTTACTTCAAATTGGTTCACAGTGCATGATTTAGATGCACACCCTTAAAATGCTTTCATCGTTTGTCTGCCTTTTGACATGTCTAGTCAGCAACGTGTTGTTTTGAGTTCTAAATAAATATGTATAGGGCTTCTAAAACACAAAAATGCCCCCTCCAGGAAGCAAAGTGAAATTGCGCATTCTTCTTATACAGCCATTGACTGATTTTTGTAACTTGAACATATAATAAAGAACATAAAGCTCAAATTGTTCCTATAGACCTTCTGTGTGATATGTTTCAGTACATTTTTATGTCAACAACTGATGTTTAAGCAAGAAGCAATATTGATATATTTCCAAACTGATTGCAGTAGTACGATTAGATCAGGAGAACTGGGGTAATAACAAAATACTCACCTTTCAGGTGCTCCTTCCCATGGGATTCTTGTGGGTGTGCCGTGTTGAAGCATCTATAGCAGTACACCTTCCCTACCACCTTAATAACAGGAGCATATGTTGGTGATAAGGAAAGAGAAGATGGTGACAAGCTGGTAGCTCCCTCACCGAGCATTGCAAAAATTGCAATCAGCACGGCTAGGACCAGCCATAAGTGACCCTTTGGCTGGTCTCTGATACTCATTTTCATGGCTTGACAGTGCTTTCTTGAGAGCCTGGGAGGAGAGGAGAGGATATGAATGGTTTTGGCTTCAACATGAGTGGGTATTTATGGTGTTCAAGGTGGCAAGGTTTGAGAGAGAGCAGGTAAGGGATCGAAGGGGTTAATATAGTCGTTTGGATGTTTATGTTTGTCCACACTTGATTTCAGGTTGGGAGAATATGGCATTTTAACATAACCTGTAGTAGTTGTAGTACTAGTTTACATGGTGTGTATAAATCGTTTCTATGTTTTTGAAAGAACATTGTAAATTTCTAAGCAATTGCAATTATGTGAGTAGTAAAAATCACACGAGTCTGATCAGTACATGTAACTGATCTAAAATCCATACCCACTTTATCTGGAATAATTATTTTAGTTTTAGGTTTATATTAGAGACTGACGATCAAGGTTGTAAAGTGGGGTGAATTCAGACAATTAATCCCTTGCCTAGTGTATTTCAAGTTGTTAGTTGTGCTGTGATGTGTGTGTGTGTGCGCGCGTGTGTGTCACCAATTGCTGTGCAGGTAATATACAAATATGCAACCCGTGTTGTGCGACCTCAGGATTTTTGAAGTCCTATCATTTATAAGGCTCTGACCAAGGTAGATCAAGTGGTGAAAGCAACAGCCTTGTTTACCGAAACCGATCAATTTCCAAGTGTGTCCACTTGGGAGAAACATGCTATGTCAAGCTACAATATAAAATGAAATACGTCAAGATTTCCTAGTTATTATCTTCGATGACAAAACTGTAATGGTAACAATATGGAAGGTTTGTTGTGATGTCAATTCATCATGCACCTAATTTGCCGTTTTATGGAATGTTCGCAGTGGTGTAATGAAACCGAAGCTATTCTCGAAAACATCTACTGTGTGGCATCTTTGGTATGTTGTCCTTTGTTCCTCTTCCTCATAGTGAAACCTTTTCTGGTCAGTTAAGACTGCATAGTTCCTGCAGTGCCAGGGCCTGATAAACATTTGTAGTATTTGTAAAAGGACCTTTGATGGTAAAGTGCCAGTCCATTTCATTACCAGTGATGGCTATTTCGATCATATCTCAATGCCAATATTTATGACTGCAAATTCATCCAGTCTAGCTGGGATAATCTAATTAACATAAAAGAAAAATTAACTACCTCATTTTTATCTTGTCAAGGGGGCCAATGGAGGCGAGTGGTGTGTGTAGCTTCAACTGCTCAAACATACTAGCCCGCTAACCACGACATAGCAGCTAACCAACCTGTCAAGGCAAAAAGAAAAGGTGTCCTGGTCAAACCAAGCTTTTGCATGCTGCCATATGTGCTCTGCTCCACGAAAGGATTAATTGAGCAGGTTTAACCAACAACAATATTTCCTCTTCCTTTGTGTACTGCACCCTTAAATTTGTTCCCTTCCAATCATCTGTGAGATGTTAATAGAGGAGGAGACAGAAAGGGACAGATCACACTGAACCATGATGCTGGCCTTTTGAGGTAGCAGGAAGATTGTTTGGTGAGGCAAAGAAGGAAAAGGCAACTTGACGGCAGCCAGTTGAGATTTGGGCCTATGGTGCCTAGTAGAAAGCCCAGGATCAAGTAAATTGGATGAGTACATTGTTCGGCTCAGCCTAGCCCTTGAATTGCCCAACCTCATCCATGCATCACCGGTGTGGCCTCAGACGCCACCGCCACCAAATCTGCCGGCGATCTACGCCTCCGTACCGCTGCCGGCATCGTTGCCGCGGGGGGCTCGGGCGGCGGCGAGGTCGTCACGGTTAGGCGGTGGGATCGCAGCGAGGGACAAGGGCGTATGCGGACAGCTTCGAATTGCTAGTAACATAGATCAAGAAGAAAACAGTAGCATCGAGAATTGCTAGTAAATTAACTTTTCTTGATTACTTGCTGGTAAATTAACTTTTCTTGATTACCCTACTTTAATCATAAGAACGGAATTACACAAGAATTAGCTAGTTTTCATGTCATAAAGATGCATCATCATGCATGTCATCGACCCTAATCATTCCCAATTTACAAGCAGGCTATGGAGTGTTTTTTTAAGCTGCGGTTGATAGTTTTTGTCTGTGCTTTTCGATACAGCAGTGAACAACGAAGGCGTTAACATAGATGACATACACGATTTCAGATTTAAAAAACTATATAATCCGTTTTCACGTTTGGCACATGCCAAAAACCAAAGTAAAAGCTAAAAAGAATATGCAGCTCCATTTCTACTTCTAGTAATCAATTCAACAGTTAATGATCAGGCTCATATATTCTTCTGAACTTGAACCCCAAAATAACAGCAACTCTCACAAAGCCATTGCCTCCCTTCAGAAGAACACCTTCCAACTACGTACTAATTAATAGAACACGACAGTAACAACTTAATGGTCTCTGTCATCTCATCAACCCTAAGTGTTATGTGATGCCAGTGTTTGACCGGACGTGAAGCCCGGCCTAGCTGGCTAACCAAACCTATGTACCGCTCCAGAAGCTGAAGAGTTGT
The DNA here is from genome assembly GCA_017311315.1 of Dendrocalamus latiflorus. NCBI lineage: Eukaryota > Viridiplantae > Streptophyta > Magnoliopsida > Poales > Poaceae > Dendrocalamus > Dendrocalamus latiflorus. Next base: position 5,125,893 of record CM029678.1, on the reverse strand, counting down.
GCGCCATGGCAGACCCCGGTCATGTCGCTGCTGCTCGTCAAGGCCGACGGCGGCGGCGCCGAGGCCGCCGTCCAAGAAGCCATCCTCAGGGCTCCACCGTAAGCCTCCGCACTTACCAGCAAGTTCTCGTACCCCATCTTCCCATCGTCGTGATCCCTCAGGTTGCCACCACTAATCCCCTGGGCCGCCCGTGCATGGCCCTGCACCACCTGATCGTGGCTCACCATCGCGGTGGTGGTAGCCGCCGCGGCGCTTATCGGCATCATGTAGCCGCCACAGCCGCCGCTGTTGCTCTCCCCGACCCCATCGTACACGATGGAGTTTGACCCGGTGCTGTGCTCGAGCGAGGAATTGTCGATGCTGCCCAGGCCGCCGTGTATCGCCTGCGCCGGAGAGAAGAAGTCATGCGCGCCGGCGACGGCGCCGGCCCCCAGGTTTAGCTGGTGGAGCTCCTGCAGGCTGTGAGCGGCGGCGATCACTGCGTGGTCCTGCTCCTGCTTGCACCACCCGCGCTGTGGCTGCGCGTACGGGTGGTACAGGCCGGCGGAGGACGCCTGTGGCGGCTGGAACGCGATGGTCGGCCACGCGGTAGCGGCGGCGGGGTGGTAGTGCGCGCCCTAGGCGAGGGCACTGTCGTCGAGCTGCGAGGCGATGCGGCCGATGTCGTAGCTGACCACACCGGCGTGCTGTGCGGACGACGCGGCCTCGGCCTCCCTGAGGCGCTTGGCGGCGGTACCGATGGGGAGCGCGCTGCTCTCAAGGATGCTCTTGACGTCGTAGGGGCTCATGTCGAAGTTGGTGACGGCGTTGAGGCCGCGGAACTTGATCGCCGCGATGTCGTACGCCTCCGCCTCCTCCTCCTACGTGCCTACATCAGGGATGTAGGAATCGGGACTGGAAGGGGAGCTGTTGCACATGTGGATGAGCTTGCTGACGCTCCACCGGCATCGACTGGTGCAGAAGGTAGTACTAATCTGGAATTCTGGACAATATCTTCCACTAGAAGCACTCTATTAAATGTTTGCTAAGCTAAACATCATCATAAATGAATACATCACATAATTCCTTGTTCTTTTTTTATAGAACTAAATCATCCTTTTGTTTATGGGAGGGTGTAATTTTTTTTGAGGAAGTATATGGATTGCAGTGGCTGTGCAGGATATAAAAAACACATTAGTATATAATTCAAAATATTACAGAGCAACATTGTAATAGTATTGTCAATGGCGATATTCTTCGGAAATGCAGGACATTTGAACATCGGAGATATTAATAATGTGTGGAATCATGGCAGCAGAGTTGGCACCCAAGGCTTCACATGTAAGTACTGCACATGGACAAAGCATGGTGGAGGTGCAACCCGGCTAAGGGAGCATTTGGCTGGGGTGATAGGTGAAGTGCGAGCTTGTGAACGTGTGCCGCGAGAAGTGCGTGATGCTATGAGGAAGACCCGGATTAGTGGGAAGCAAAAGAGAAGAGAAGGAAAAGAGCGCAGCCTTAGATTTGAACGTGAGCTTATAGAGAACATAGAGCAAAATGATGTAATTGATGTGCCTAGTGACGAAGAGGGCGAAATACAATTGGCATTGGCGAGATCATTAAGAGATCTTCAGTTTCGGCAAGCAGTGGAGAGGAGGGGTGGTACATTCGAACATGGCAGTGGTAGTGGCAGTGGCAGTGGTAGTGGTGTTGGTAGTAGTATTGGCAGTAGACCTAGTGGAAGGATTGCCGCCATGTTTAGCAAGGCTAGGGCTAGTGGTAGTGGTGGCAGATCATTTGATTCAGACTTGGCACATGGTAGAGGACCCAACCAGCCTAGAATTGACATTGCGATGAATAAGGGATCCAAAGAAAAACTTGGCCAAGCTTGGGCCAAATGGTTTCATGCCAATGATATTCCTGGGCGGAAGGCCAATTGCCCTTATTTTCGAGCAGCATTAAAGGTGACTCGAGATCTAGGTCCAGTGGCGCACATTCCTAAAGGGAGTGAAATTGATAGGACATACTTGCTAGCCTACTATAAGGAAATGGAGTTGTATGTTGAGAAATACAAGAAAGACTGGGATCAGTATGGTGTAACTGTCATGTGCGACTCATGGACAGGACCTACCACAATGTGCATCATCAATTTCATGGTGTATTGCAATGAGAATATGTTCTTCCATAAGTCCATCAATGCAACGGGTCAAATCCAAAATGCAAGTGCTGAGAAAGCTACTACTAATTCTATTTTTCATTCATTGTCATGCGCTTTGATTTATGTTATCTTCTTTTTCCATGTAGATTTTTTGTTCGCAGAGATCAAGCGGGTGGTTGTTGATGAGATTGGGCACAAGTCAGTTGTGCAAATAGTCACAGACAATGGATCAAATTACAAGAAAGCATGTGCCCAACTCATCAGCGAGTACCCACATATTTTTTGGCAGCCATGTGTAGCTCACACTGTTAATCTTATGTTGAAGGACATTGGTAAATTTCCGGAGGTTGCACAGGTAGTAATAAGTGCCAAACGGATTTGTAGATTCTTCTACAACCACAATAGGTTGCATGATGAGATGAAGAAGAAGATTGGCGGGGAATTGATTTGACCCAACGCCACCCGCTTTGGAACTGTTTTCATCTTCCTTCAGAGTTTCTGGGATAGGAAAGATAAGTTTCGATAGTGGATGGTGTCGGAAGAATGGAAGGACAACGATTGGAAAAATGATCCTGACTATGCTTATGTAGAAAAAAATTAACAAGTACTACTTGGTGGAGCAAACTCAAGTGGGTGTTAGATGCAGTTGGGCCATTATATTCTGTATTACGACATGCTGACCAACAAAAATTTGGAACAATTTCTAGTTTCATGCCAAGGATGATGAATGCGATGAATGCAATAGAAGCCCATCTTGGTCCGGGAACGCTGGAATTGGATGTATACATGAGTAAGGTGGCCCCTAGAGTCAGCTATTTATGTCACGACACAATGATGCTTGCAGGTAATGACAGAATAATAATATGAAATTGTAAATTAGATAATTGTCATGCATTTAAATAATTGTTTTCTTTCATTTATCATATAGCTACTGCTCTTGATCCTGAAGGGCATTACAAGTTGAACCTTAGCAACAATGCCCAATATGTCGAAGCATTAACAGATGTATTAGGGAGAATGACAGAGTCACATGAGGTTGCAGTGGAGGCAATGGCTCAATTCGAGTTCTTTCGCGCTAACAGAGGGAAGTTTGATGGAGCGATGGCGCGTCTTGGAGCATCTAGAGTTAGGCCAAGTAAGTGAACTCATTTTGATTATTGAACATTGAGAAATAGTTCTCTTTACTGACTTGTAGTGCTTTCATTTAGCGGCTTGGTGGTTCCAGTATGGAGGAGAAGTAAAACTCTTACAGAAGTATGCCATGCGAATTGTGTCACAATGTGTGTCATCTAGCGGGTGTGAGCGTAATTGGAGCATGTTTGCATTGGTTCATACCAAAGTGAGAAATCGGCTTGGTTATGAGAAATTGCACAAGCTAGTCTATGTTCATTACAATTTAAAGTTAATCATCCAACAAAACGGGAGTGAACATGAAGAGAAGGACATTGATCCATGTGCAATAATGATGGATACTGCAGTATATGATCAAGCAAACCCAATTATGGATTGGCTTAATAAGTCAATGAGTGAATCAAACCCGATTTTGGATGAGGGTGGTCGCCCATCTCAGGTCATTCTTGATGAAATACGTCGTCAAAACTCAAAGAGGAAGCGCTCTCATCATGGAAGAAAGGAAAATGTAAAAAAAGGAAAGAGGGTAGTGGTGGATGATGAGGAGGAATTTACGGAAAGTGATGACGACGGTGAACATGAGGAATTTGAGGAGACCTCATCCAAGAGTGACGACAATGATGGAAGTGGAGGAGATGCCACCCAAGACATAGAGGACACCCAGGAGACGGACACTGAGGAGCAATGTGCTCGCCGGTCAAAGAAAAGGAAAAAAGCCGTCGCAAGCCTCTATTAATTAACTTATGCCAATGGTTAGTTATTCTTTCACGACAACAATATTACCTATATTAATTAGATTTTTTCTTACATTCTTTGTAATGCCAGTTGCTACGGCTGTTATTTATTTAATTTTGTTGGTATTCTTTGTCATTCTTTTGGGCAGTGTGCTGAAAACTTGAGGAGCGCAAACTTGAGGACCAAAGAATAAAAATAAGGTAACACTTGATGTCTGTTATTGTTGTTTGTTGACGTGCTTTTTTGGTAATGAATGACAAAATAGTATTTAAAGAACTCTCATGAGGTATGTCCATATAGAAAAAACTTCCCAATAGATTGGAAGTCATGTAGAGTTGAACACTGTGCTGGTTGCCTTTGTAAGTAAATAAGACTGCCTTTGCAAGGGTGTCAACACTACAAAATAACTTCAAACCCATTTAAGTGGAAACACGGTTGAAGGGTCTGAAATAGTGATAATGTTTTGATATATATAGGAAACAAATTGCATGTGCAGCACTAAGTACCACCATATTAGAAATATCTGTCCTACAAAGGACATTGCAATTTATACTCCTTTACATTACGTTTATACTCCTTTATGATGGCTTCAAGGGAAACCACAGGATGTTTTGGTACTCACCAGTAGATAGTAGGTAGCTAGCTTGCTAAACTCCATTAGTGCTTTGCTCAATGTTCTGTTGCATAGCATCCAACTTCTCAATTACATACTCCAGCTTTTTGCAACAAATCTCATTAGCAATCCTTGCAATGTAATCACACTTCTCAAATGGACGATATTCGCAAGCACTTTTGATTTCCTCACGCAATGTTGTTTGAATTTCCTGCTCCAACCACAACATCAAAGAATTTATTATGCATGATTCATGGCATATATATTGTCGCTCAAATGAAAATTCAATCCGAGAAATGCAAAGGGATATATTTGATTAGCCAGTTCACATATTTGGCTAATCTTGGTGAAAGGGATGAAACATGGGACAGAGCAGAACTTTATATGACACCCTTAACAAACCAACTCAGTTGCCAATAAATCCTGATTTTACAGCAGTCACCCACCAAATTAACAGTAAACACAATCAGCCAACATTAAAGACCAGAATACTGCTAATGGCCATCTTTTTAGAGTAACATAAGCAATAGTTTGTTTCAGACTTTCAGTTAGTACAGATTCCAAATTTCAATAATCAGTAGTACAATATAAAAGCATATGGAGTAGTGCTTAATGGAAACTAAAAGTTAAACCAGTAAAAGGAACATACTGATATGTCATTTGCTAATATTGCAGATAAAAACACTAGCACTTCAGCAATCACATGGCAAAAAGATCATATCAAAACAAAAAAAAGGGGAGAACAGCTTTTCATTGTTGTTGTAGAATCAAATAGTTTTGAGTTTTTTTTTGTTTGTTAACTACTTACTTTGTATCTTATCTACTCCCTGCTTTAGGATGTGTCAAGCTATGAAAAATTGGGACTGATTTCTGCACAAGAAAGGGTAATATGGTTTCTAATGCAACTTTCCTGTTTGAATATCCAGCAAAAATATGCGCTGCCCTTACGTGCGGCTGCCGTCATGGTACTGTTGCGCCACTTGGGTCCAGGACATTTCGATCAGGCCTAAGGGCCCCTATCCCAACAAAGACCATTAAAATTATCTGATCTCAGAGTTGCAATTATCTCTATGTTCAGGTCATTAATGGTTGTTTATGTTGTACTCTGTTCTGATTATCCATGAGGTTCTTGCCATTCTGTGTTGTAGACAGCTTTTTTCCCTGTGCATTCTGGTTCTTATTATCCATGAAGTTGGGCGGTTGGGCCATTCAAGTGTGTAACTATGCCTTGTTGTGTTTGATGTAAACCTGAAATATTTCCTCCACCCTGCAGCCAAATTACATGGATGTTTTATATTCTGTGATCACTAATTTCTTTCTATTGCTATTGCTGTACCTATGCAAACGAATAATCAATTCTGTAGAAGGTTTACTTGCCGTTAATTTGGAGGAAAATATGCAGTGACATCAGTTTGAAACGTATATATGCTTTTGTATAAACATAACTTCTTTTGCATGAGATTATTTAATCCTGTTCAGCCGAAATTTACAAAACTGAGGATTATTTAATCAATCATTTACAAAACTGGTCTGCAGCCGAAATTTCATCCATATTTCGGCATTTTTTCGGTCAAAATTCAGTCAGTTTTCGTTCAGATTTTGGTCAGTTTTCGTTGAGATTTCGTTCACGTTTCGGTGCAGTATCCAAACGGATTTCAAAAATTTTCGTCCGAAATTTCGACGAAATTCCGAAATTTCGGTAATTTCGTCCCTTTCGTCTGGTCCCGAATTTTTTTCCACGCTGAAATATTTTTCCCTAGTTGTTACTTTTGCATTTGCTGGTATGATTAACTCCATGTTTAAAAAATAAAAAGGGAATTATGACCATATTTTGCATATTACATTTTTTCATAGAAAGTGAATTGGAACAAAAATCAACCACTTTATCTTTGCTTCGGTGCTTCCTCGTCTGACTGTATTTTCTTTTAGGAGATATACTTGGAGCAACAGAACTGCAGGGTCCAACAAGTTTTTACTATCACGATCTTAAGGCTGCAACCAATAATTTCAGTGAGAACAATAAACTTGGAGAAGGAGGTTTTGGAGATGTATTTAAGGTATGGTGATCTTCAAATGTTTAAACCTCTATAAGATTTACAGACGACATGAAATTATACAGAATAACGAAATATAATAAGAACATTTTCACCGATTGTGTTGCTTTTGTTTGATTATACTCTATTGCAAAATGATTCTTCAAAATAGTCCATTTCTAACAGGGTTTGCTGAAAAATGGGAAAACTGTTGCAGTAAAAAGGTTGACAGTAATGGAAACTAGCAGGGCCAAAGCAGATTTTGAAAGTGAGGTGAAGTTGATTAGCAATGTTCATCGTCGAAATCTTGTCCGGCTTCTTGGTTGTTCTAGGCTTCTAGCAAGGGCTCCGAATGCCTGCTTGTTTATGAATACATGGCAAATGGTAGCCTCGACAAGTTCCTCTTCGGTATGTTTCTCTGATCTCCTTGCTCTTTTATTTGCTTAACTTTTTTTGTGCACTTCTTGGACATTGGGAAATTTTTTTTGTATGGCACATCTGATATTTCATATTTCCCATTTGATTGCTCTAGAAGGTTCCATAAATTTGAATTTCATCTTACATTCACACCTCTATTGCTAGACTAAAACTAGTCCATGGTTGTATATATTTTGAGAGGGAAATTACTTTGCTAATATTCAAAAATGCAGTTAATTAGCTTACGATGACAGTGCTGACCTGCACTTCTCTGCAATGGCCTCGTTTTGGCATAACAGGTGAGAGACATGGAACCCTTAATTGGAAGCAGCGATTTAACATCATTGTTGGCATGGCTCGTGGACTTGCATATCTCCATCAAGAGTTCCATGTCTGTATCATACATCGTGACATTAAACCTGGCAACGTTCTTCTAATTCTTTTTTATGACGACTTTCAGCCAAAGATAGCTGATTTTGGTTTGGCAAGGCTCCTACCTGATGATCATAGTCATCTTAGCACTAAATTTGCAGGAACATTGTAAGTTTGAACATGCAAATATTGCATTAGGCACATAGCTTATTTTTCTGATTATATTTTACTATTGAGCAGGGGTTACACCGCTCCCGAGTATGCAATCCATGGCCAACTATCAGAGAAGGCTGACACATACAGCTTTGGTGTAGTCATTTTGGAAATAATAAGTGGTCGGAAGATCAATGATACAAGGCTGGAGCCTGAAACACAGTACCTACTTGAATGGGTATCCATCCATCTCCTGAAAACTTGGCTTTTCTTGGTGCATGCATTACCCCACATTACTTGCATATTTCATGTACAACTTTACAAGTCTTTGATTTGTGCTTATGGTTGTATTTCCGTTTCTCCCTAACTTGGTGATACGAATGCCTTTGCTGTTTTTTCACTGTATGCTGTAAAGATTTGACAGGTAATTGACAAAATTCTTGCCAAGCAAGCATCGCCTAATCTTAATGTTCCTCCAGAATTAATCTTCATCAGGATCAGGATTAAATAGTTTGAATAGTTCCTTTTTTATTTGAGGAAACGGCTTTAGTAGTTCATATGATCATTAAATAGTTTGAATAGTTCCTTTTTTATTTGAGGAAACGGCTTTTGTAGTTCATATGATCATTTTGTATTTGACTGCATCAAGGTTTTGTTATGTACCCACACTTACTGGTACCTAGATGGCCATTTGATCATGCCTGCTTGTTGTACAGGCCTGGAAGCTATATGAAACTGGCAACCTAATTCGCTTGGTGGACGAATCATTAGATCCAGAAGAATATAAGCCGGAAGAGGTAAAAAGAATAATGGATATAGCCCTTCTCTGCACTCAATCAGCCGTTGCTTCAAGGCCAACGATGTCAGAGGTAGTTGTGTTGTTGTTGACAAGAAATTCTCCAGAGATCCAGCCCACAAGGCCCACTTTTATTGATGCAACTAGTAGAGTGCGAGGTGAAACGTCCTCCACAAGTTCATCTTCTGCATCCAAGGCCACTGTCTCAATTTCAGAGTTTTCAGGCAGGTAAAAAGCATTGTGTGTGACTGCATTTCTTTTCGTGTAATAGTGATATTTGTATCTGTATCTATATTCTGTATAGCAATGAGTGGATGATTACTTGTCAGTATATATGAGAGCAGTGTTTTTTTTTTGAAGTTTCCCTTTTGTTCATGTAACGATATGACTCACATGCACTTTACAAGGATGTGCTTTTTATTCACGTAACATTGTCTATCTGAGACAATTCTGTGTCCCATGTTGTATGCTTTGGACTGCATTCTTGCAAGGATTGAAAATTTACCTTGATATTAATTTATGGTATCCTAGCTCGTACGTCGTGAATTTGAATTCTTACTGAGTTCTGATTTGCAGTTTCTATGGTGAAACAACACCATAATATGTTCATTTATCTATTCGGCCTGTTAGAATTTTTTCGATCCTTGACACCTCTCCTCCCTGTGTGGAACTAGCCGGGGTGCTGCTGGACCCGTCACGCACGTCGCCTAATGATACACCTGCCCATCGTGTACGTTTGTTACTGCAGCCGTCGTGATGCGCCTGCTGGAGAGATGCGTAATCGCCGAGACAGCCAAAAGCCAAACTAGAAAATATGAAGGTGAGAGACCATGTGGTTGTGTCTCCATGAGAGTGATGAGTAATTGACAAGGGTTTAGGTCAGTCGAGTTTGGTTTGAGTGGTTCGGAGTCGAGTCGTTGCGTGGCGCAATCGGGCTCGGTCGGACTTTGGTCAAACCTGGTCATTTGGGCTTAGGATGCTATTATAATGTTTTGACAGGTTTGGACTTCATATGTGGTAAGTGTAATGGTGTTTACGCTTTCATGTGTCGAGCGGTGCTATTTGACGTGTTTCTTGTCTGTGTGACTGCAGGACGTCGAGTTGGAGTCGTGGCGAGACACGGTGGACCGGACTAGGCGCAGGTGGCGCTGAGGTCAGAACGGTCGGGATGTGTCGAAGACGACGTGGACTCGAGGTGGTTGCGAGGCGTGCGAGGCAAGGAGCGCGGAAGCTTCCCGGAAGGTGCAGGAGGGGCGAATCGGGAAATTCACAAGGCTGCACAAGCGGGAGCGGGCTCCGTTGGATGTAGCGGGCGTAACGGGGCGGAGACCCGTTAGCCAAGCGCTATAAAAGGAGAGGAGGGGCTGCATGTCCTCCTTGAGCATTTGTGTGAGGATTAGGGTTTTAGAGTCAAAAGAAGCTTTGGTGGCTTGCTTTGGCTTTAGACTTTAGTTGTTGAGAGTGGGTAGTAGTGGCAGAGTAGTGCTCCCTCTGTCCTCTACGATGTGTTCTAGATAGAATAGAGAGAGTTCATCCCTTCCAAGCATCCATGGTTGAGGATTGAGAGGTTGGAAAGGGTTTGAGAGATTGTAATCCTTTATCTTGTTCTTTTGTATCAAGTCGGGGTATCGAGACTCCTCTGTATTCCCTGTGATTCAAGAAATGAAAAACTGAAGTTTGTTTTCTCTGTTCGTAGCCTCTGTTCATCGTTTTTCCTTATGTGCAAGATTTCTTGATTTTCGTTGTTTTGGTTTCTTGCTTGTTGGGGAGTGCCAAAATGGGTTGCTATGACATGGGTGATGCTCAAAAACCATTTGGCTATTTAATCCCAAGAGCAAACAGAGTTTGATTCTCAGATTTCTCTTTTGAGCCCTCTGTGTTCTTGTTCTTCGTTTCTTGGTTTTGGTCCAGATTTTGACTCCCTTGTTAAGATGGCTTGAAATTTGGTATGAAGAGTCCAGAGGCTATTATTTAGCTTCCCTCAAAATTTCATAGCCAAAGGATCAACGGTTCGGGAGTTATTTGGTTTTCGGCTCGGTTCTTGCAAGATTTCAGATTTTTACCCAAATCTGAAATTCTTGATTCTTGGAGTGGATTTCTTGTTATTGGTTCTTGGCTTATTCTTCTGGGAGTGTTCCCTTGCTATCCGCAAAGTTTCCCAAGCCAAGAATCCAAGAATCGTTGCGAATCTCTCATTTTTCTGAAATTCCCGTTTGCTGTTTTTCTCGAGAGGTACTACCGCTCCTGGAGAGGTACTACCGATCATAGGTACTACCGCCCGTATCAGCGGTACTACCGCTTGAGGCCAGTTTTTTCCCGATTTGATTTTTCTCGCTTGCTGGTCTCTGTATTTATGTTTTTCCTGCTGCTGGGGTGTCTTGTGAGCACTGGTCTTTTACCTTCATAGCTCCCATAGCTATTGGAGAAGAAGATACGTGTTGGGGGCAATTTTTAGAAAACGACATTCACCCCCCCCTCTGTCGCCATTTCGGTCCTACAATTGGTATCAGAGCCGGTTAGCTCTAATTCATAGATCTTAACCGGTCTCAAGAGCCATGGCGACGGACAAGTACTCCACCAAGCCGCCCGTTTTCGATGGCATGGACTACCCCTTCTGGAAGAGCCGAATGGAGACATACATCCAGGCTCAGGGGTACGCTATCTGGCGGAAGGTGAAAGTACGGTTTGTTGTTCCTGCCGATGAGGACATCAATGTCGGGAACATGACTGATGTCGAGGCGAATGCTAAGGCAAGGAACATCATAATCCAGGGGTTGAGCCGAAGCGAGTTTGATCGCATCTCTCATCTTTCATCGGCTTTCGACATCTGGGTGACTCTCGATGCATACCATGAGGGCACCACCCAGATCAAGACAGTCCGACAGGACCAGTTCAAACGAGAATACAACAAATTCGAGATGCTTGCTGGTGAGTCCCTAGATGAGTGCTTTGCGCGCTTGAGCAGCCTCCGAGCGGTCGGTCTCACATACCCCGACTCGGATAATGCTCGACAGATGCTTGCGGCTCTCGATCTGCGTGTTTGGGAAATGAAAGTGATCACCATCAAAGACACGACAGACCTCTCGACCTTGACTCTTGACGCGCTGTACTCGCGCCTCAAGACTCACGAGATTGACGTTGTCTCTCGCAGGTCGAAGTCACAGTCGATGGCTTTGGTCACAGATCCCACGTTGGCTTCTGGTTCCTCTTTCGCTGGTTCTCTTTGCGGATTCTCCCTTCCTGCTCTCGGTGACGTAACTGATGATCAGTTAGAGCAGCTTGCGGATGAGCAACTGGCCCTCCTTACCCGAAGGTTTTCCCATGCCTACAAGGGTAGGAGAGACAGAAAGAGAGGCGGACCCGTGATTTGCTTCGAGTGTGGTGGCCCCAACCACATTCGGGCAAACTGCCCCAAACTGGAGAAGGGCAAAGCTGATTTCAGCGGTTCGGGCAAGATCGACTACTCCGACAAGAACCGCAACAAGAAGCCTCCAGTTCAGACGCCGGGAAAGAAGAAGTTCCGCAACTTCGGGAAGGCCAAGAAGCTCTTCCACCGCGTCCTCACCGCCTTCGACGACCTCGACCTCAGCGAGGTGGAGGGATGGAGCGACGACGACGGGACGGGTGATCAAGAGCCTAAGGATGGCGGCGACGACTTCTCCGGCATGTGCTTCATGGCCCTCGAGGGCGAACTCAGCGACAGCGAGCTGTACTCCGACTCGGACGAGGTATGTCCCTCCTATGACCAACTTAATGAAGCTTTCCTTAAGCTAGGAGGATTTCATGCTAGATCTAGAGCTAGATGTAGCGAGTTGGAGAAGGAAGTAGATAGACTGTCACGGGAGCTTACTTCACTTACATCTGCTCCCTCCCGTGACGACTGTGATACATGCTCTGCTTTGCTGGTTGATATGGAGAAGTTAAGGATCTCGCATGATAGTGTGTCCTCCGAGCTTGATATTGTTAAGGTGGAGAATGTTAGTCTGCTTGCTTATTTAGAATTGAGTAGGATGGCTGTTACCCTACTTACTACTGATGAGACTATTTCTCCCACCTCATTTGAGGATAAGGACATTGCTGCTAGAGGACCTTATGCCATGCTCCTTGATCTGCCCGAGACTTGTCCAAACTGCAATAAATTAAAGATGAACCTAAAACGGGCAGATCACAAAATTGCTGAGTTGCGTGCTTCTTTACTTGAGCCGATTGATTCATGCTTAAACTGTCCTAAGTTAACTGCTGAGCTTGAAGCTGTCTCCAAACAGTTTCAAGATATGGTTGATCATGACAGGAAGTTGGCTCATTATGCTTCTAAGGACCCTGTTAGCTCACCATGCATTAACTGTAACAAACTAAAATCTGATTTGATTGCATTGGATGAGAAATGTGTGAAGCTAACTAAGGACTTACTAGAGAAGCAACCATCAGCTTGTAATGTGATTGCTGAGAAGGGGGAGAAGCCCCAGGGTAAGGTTGAGACGCTTAGCAACGTGAACCAACCTGCTAGCAGTAGGACTGTCCATTCAGAGTCGGCTGTGCGTGCACAAGCCATTCTTCCCTCTGCTGTTGGTTCTTCATCTGCTCCCTTATCTTCTGCTGTTCCCTCTTCCCCCTGCTCTTCTTGCACCTCTCTCTTTCGGGAGTGTCAGTACCTTATGAACACTCTCGAGAGATTTGTAGGCGGCAAGAAGAAGCTTAATCTTATTCTGGACCAGTCTAAAATTTGCAAATTTAATCAGGGTCTAGGATATGATTATTATGAGGATATGAGGAAGCATCCACCTGCCGTGCTCAGACCCATAGCACCAGGTGTGATCGAGACCGAGCCCACGACCGAGAAAGTCCAATTTAAGTCAGCGGGCTATGTCCAGGGGATTTCTGACAGCAAGGTGGTTGCACCTGCTGCTTCGGCCTCTCAGAAGGCGAAGCCTGACCGTGCTACTTCTACCTCTCCGAGGATGAAGTATCACTGCACCTTCTGTCAGAAGGATGGACACACGGTTGATCGATGCTTCAGGCGCGCCAAGATCGCGCGTAGAGACCGTGTTGAGTCTCTTAGGGGTATTCAGGGTCAGCCCCAGATCCTGAGTGCACCTAAGACCAACACGAGGTCTAGGTTTGCTCCTGTTACGGAGTTTGGGTAGCATCGAGGACTTGGTTTTTCTGAGTCTTCTGTTTTTCGTCCTCATGCTGCCTCTGGTCGTGACTTCCGCCGTCCTGAGGGTAGATCTCGTTTCCCCCATCGAGATAGCTACCCGCGGCGTGATCAGCGTGTTGCCGGTGTTCCGACTCGCTCTCCCATAGCAGTCGGACCCCGCAACAGCTTCAGGTCTGCTCACAGACCTTCTGCTTTGAGTGACAGAGAGCGTAGGGTAGATAGAGGTCAGTCGTGCTTGACTACTTCATCTGCTCGACGTGTTGTTCAGTATTGGGTGCCAAAATCTCTCTTGATTTTCCCCAGTACTGAGACTTTACTCTCTGTTTGACTCAGGTTCGCCGGGCAGGGAAGGGAAAGGTTTGGCTTGTAGACTCCGATTGTTCTCGTCATATGACCGGAGACTCCCGTTGGTTTTCTTCCCTTGCCCGTGCTCCAGGTGATGAGACGATCACCTTCGGAGATGCTTCATCTGGGCGCGTCATCGCCAAAGGTACTGTGCGCATTAATGATTCTTTCATTTTGAAAGATGTAGCCTTGGTTAGTAAGCTGTAGTACAATTTGCTTTCAGTTTCTCAGCTTACCGATGACGGTTTTGAGGTGAGCTTTAAGAAAAATGCTTGTAAAATTCTTGATTCTTCGGGTAGTCTGGTTTGCGGGATTTCTCGTTTTGGGAGGATCTTTCGTGCTGATTTTTCTGAGTCTTCTGGTGATCCTCTCAGGTGTTTAGTTGCTTCTGAGTCCCGCGACCTCTCTTTCTGGCATCGGAGACTTGGTCATATAGGATTTGACCATTTGACTCGAGTTAGCGGTCACGATCTCATTCGTGGTCTGCCGAAACTCAAGATGGTCAAAGATCTTGTTTGCGCTCCATGCCGGCACGGCAAGATGGTTGCCGCTTCTCACCCTCCGGTCACAGTTACTATGACCGATGCACCGGGACAGCTGCTCCACATGGACACAGTTGGACCAGCTCGAGTGCAGTCAGCAGGAGGGAAGTGGTATGTTCTTGTTGTGGTCGATGACTTCTCGAGGTATTCTTGGGTGTTTTTCTTAGCCTCGAAGGATGAGACGTTTTCGCATTTCCGAGGTCTTTTTAGTAGGCTTTCTGTTGAGCTCCCAGGTGCCTTACGAGCGATCCGCAGTGACAATGGCACGGAGTTCAAGAATTCCTACTTTGAGAGTTTCTGTGGTGAGACAGGTGTAGAGCACCAGTTCTCTTCTCCATACGTCCCTCAGCAGAATGGCGTTGTGGAGAGGAAGAATCGTACCTTGGTCGAGATGGCCAGGACGATGCTTGATGAGTACTCTACACCGCGGAAGTTTTGGGCTGAGGCTATAGCCACCGCGTGCCATGTCTCAAATCGAGTTTTTCTTCGGGCACTCTTGCATCGCACTTCTTATGAGCTGAGATATGGGCGAAAGCCTAGCGTCTCTCATTTTCGTGTGTTTGGTTGCAAGTGTTTTATTTTGAAGTCTGGGAACCTAGATAAGTTCGAGTCATGTTCTTGTGACGGGATCTTTCTAGGCTACTCGACTTCTTCGCGGGCTTATAGGGTCTAGAACTGCGAGTCTAGCAAAATGGTAGAGACCTGTGAGGTGACCTTCGACGAGGCCAGTCCGGGGACTAGGCCTGATATCTCAGGTTCTTTAGAGTAGTCCGAGACCATCTTCGTGGATGATGAGGACGATGGGGACGACGGTTGTCTACCTGATCCTGTCCCTCATCCACCCCTTGAGGTGCCGTCTTCCACCGCACCTCGAGGTGATCAGCCCTTGCCTTCTGCTTCTTCTGGAGCTGGTGGCTCTGTTCCTACTTCGTCTGCTCACGAGGTAGAGGCCACCTCTTCATCTCACCCTGGACCTCCTAGACACATTCAAAAAGACCATCCTTCAGAGCAGATCATTGGAGACCTGTTCGAGCGTGTTACCCGCTCAAAATCTGGCTTATCTCAATTCTGTCTCCATTCTGCTTTCATTGCCTCCTTTGAGCCCAAAGATGTTTCTCATGCTTTATCTGATGAGTCTTGGGTCAATGCCATGCATGAGGAGCTAGAAAATTTCGAAAGGAACAAGGTCTGGTCGCTTGTCGAGCCCCCACGAGGTCACAATGTTATTGGAACTAAGTGGGTGTTCAAGAACAAGCAGAGCGAGGATGGAGTGGTTATTCGAAACAAGGCTAGACTGGTTGCTCAGGGGTTCTCCCAGGTTGAAGGTCTAGATTTCGAGGAGACCTTTGCCCCTGTAGCTAGACTTGAAGCCATTAGAATCCTGCTTGCCTTTGCAGCTTCTAAGGGATTCAAGCTCTACCAGATGGACGTCAAGAGTGCCTTTCTCAATTGCCTTATTGAGGAAGAGGTCTACGTCCGACAGCCTCCTGGTTTCGAAAACCCCAAATATCCAAACCATGTCTTCAAGCTTTCTAAAGTGTTGTATGGACTTAAGCAGGCCCCCAGGGCTTGGTATGAGAGGCTTAAGTCCTACTTGTTAAGTCATGGTTTTGAGATGGGTAAAGTTGACAAGACCTTGTTCATCCGCCGGCATGGCAATGACCTTCTGCTTGTCCAAATCTATGTCGATGACATTATCTTTGGCGGCTCTTCCCATACTCTGGTTTCCCAATTCTCGGATGTCATGAGCACCGAGTTTGAAATGAGTATGATGGGTGAGTTGACCTTCTTCCTTGGCTTCCAAATTAAGCAGACTCGGGAGGGTACATTTCTTCATCAAGGAAAGTACACTCGTGACCTCCTGAAGCGCTTCGATATGAGTGATGGTAAGCCGGTGTCAACTCCGATGGCCTCTACAGCCTATCTTGACCCAGATGAGGATGGCGAGCCAGTTGATCAGAAAGAGTTCAGAAGTATGATCGGCTCCCTTCTTTACCTCACTACCTCGAGACCAGACATACATTTCTCTGTGTGTCTGTGTGCTCGTTTTCAGGCTTCTCCTCGCGTATCTCACCGCCAGGCGGTGAAGCGCATCTTCCGGTACCTTCGAGCTACCATTGACTATGGTATCTGGTACTCTTCCTCATCCTGTCTTTCCTTGAGAGCCTTTTCGGATGCAGACTTCGCTGGCTGTAGGATAGATAGGAAGAGCACTTCTACCACCTGCCAATTCATTGGCACTTCTCTCGTTTCCTGGTCTTCGAGGAAGCAGTCCGGTGTTGCACAGTCCACTGCAGAGGCCGAGTACGTTGCTGCAGCTAGTTGCTGTAGCCAGGTACTTTGGATGGTTTCGACCCTGCGGGACTTTGGGTTAGCTTTAGACAGTGTTCCACTCTTTTGTGATAACACTTCTGCGATTAACATCGCTAAGAACCCAGTGCAGCACTCTCGGACCAAGCATATTGATATCCGTTTCCACTTCCTTAGAGACCATGTAGAGAAGGGTGACATCGTGCTCCATTTTGTGGAGAGTGACCACCAGTTGGCAGACATCTTCACCAAGCCTTTGGACAGTTCGAGGTTTTCAGCTCTGCGGGGAGAGCTTGGGGTGGTTTGTCCTTATGGACTGATGTGAGGGGGAGCTTATGCTTTATTGCTTTACTTTATGATTATGCTTCTGTCTCATTTCTGTTGCATTGCATTTTGCGGGTGCATTGGGATTAGTCCTTCTAGCATAGGATAGAGTGGTCTTCTCGTCTAGCTGTTTAGACTCCTGGCTCTTATCTTGTGACCTAGGGTCTTGCTCTGTTAGCCGCTTCTCTTCTCTCACTAGGTTGAGCCCACTCACTGCTTTCAGGTTCTAGCAAGGGCCGGGCCGCGCTTGGGTAGACAGGGTTCGTGTTTGCTCCCTAGTGAGGTAGATTACCGGTCTAATAGTCCTAGTGTCATATGGGGTAGATGAGAGTCAGTCTGAGCCATAGTTGCCTCTATATCTTTTCTATGCTTTAAGGACTGCCTGTTTACTGTTTTCTTTCCCAGCTTCTCGATTTATTGCTTTAGTTCAGGGGGAGTTCATTTGGGAGCTTCTGAAGCTTAATTGTGACTTAACTCAACTTGAACTAAAAGTTGCATCTAATGCTGAGGGGGAGCTGGACCTTTCTTGCATTTTCAGCATTCTAGCATTATAATCAATCTGCATTGAGCCTTGATTATTATCCTGTTATGACATGCTACAATGCTTTACACCTTGCCATGACTTGTGCTTAGCTTGCTAAATTTATCATGACTTCATATGTGTAGACTAGCTTTCTGCCATGATAAGTTAAATAAAATTGCTCAACTTGTTTTAAAACTTGTCATGCTAGCATTTGAGTCTAGTCCCTCTTGAGCTATCCTTTTATGATTCATGCCATGTCAAATAGGCTGAGTAGAGCGTTGAATCTATATTGATCATGCCTGCTTGTTGTACAGGCCTGGAAGCTATATGAAAATGGCAACCTAATTCGCTTGGTGGACGAATCATTAGATCCAGAAGAATATAAGCCGGAAGAGGTAAAAAGAATAATGGATAGCCCTTCTCTGCACTCAATCAGCCGTTGCTTCAAGGCCAACGATGTCAGAGGTAGTTGTGTTGTTGTTGACAAGAAATTCTCCAGAGATCCAGCCCACAAGGCCCACTTTTATTGATGCAACTAGTAGAGTGCGAGGTGAAACGTCCTCCACAAGTTCATGTTCTGCATCCAAGGCCACTGTCTCAATTTCAGAGTTTTCAGGCAGGTAAAAAGCATTGTGTGTGACTGCATTTCTTTTCGTGTAATAGTGATATTTGTATCTGTATCTATATTCTGTATAGCAATGAGTGGATGATTACTTGTCAGTATATATGAGAGCAGTGTTTTTTTTTTTGAAGTTTCCCTTTTGTTCATGTAACGATATGACTCACATGCACTTTACAAGGATGTGCTTTTTATTCACGTAACATTGTCTATCTGAGACAATTCTGTGTCCCATGTTGTATGCTTTGGACTGCATTCTTGCAAGGATTGAAAATTTACCTTGATATTAATTTATGGTATCCTAGCTCGTACGTCGTGAATTTGAATTCTTACTGAGTTCTGATTTGCAGTTTCTATGGTGAAACAACACCATAATATGTTCATTTATCTATTCGGCCTGTTAGAATTTTTCCGATCCTTGACACCGCTCCTCCCTGTGTGGAACCAGCCGGGATGCTGCTGGACCCGTCACGCACGTCACCTAATGATACACCTGCCCATCGTGTACGTTTGTTACTGCAGCCGTCGTGATGCGCCTGCTGGAGAGATGCGTAATCGCCGAGACAGCCAAAAGCCAAACTAGAAAATATGAAGGTGAGAGACCATGTGGTCGTGTCTCCATGAGAGTGATGAGTAATTGACAAGGGTTTAGGTCAGTCGAGTTTGGTTTGAGTGGTTCGGAGTCGAGTCGTTGCGTGGCGCAATCGGGCTCGGTCGGACTTTGGTCAAACCTGGTAATTTGGGCTTAGGATGCTATTCTAATGTTTTGACAGGTTTGGACTTCATATGTGGTAAGTGTAATGGTGTTTACGCTTTCATGTGTCGAGCGGTGCTATTTGACGTGTTTATTGTCTGTGTGACTGCAGGACGTCGAGTTGGAGTCGTGGCGAGACACGGTGGACCGGACTAGGCGCTGAGGTCAGACGGTCGGGATGTGTCGAAGACGACGTGGACTCGAGGTGGTTGCGAGGCGTGCGAGGCAAGGAGCGCGGAAGCTTCCCGGAAGGTGCAGGAGGGGCGAATCGGGAAATTCGCAAGGCTGCACAAGCGGGAGCGGGCTCCGTTGGATGTAGCGGGCGTAACGGGGCGAAGACCCGTTAGCCAAGCGCTATAAAAGGAGAGGAGGGGCTGCATGCCCTCCTTGAGCATTTGTGTGAGGATTAGGGTTTTAGAGTCAAAAGAAGCTTTGGTGGCTTGCTTTGGCTTTAGACTTTAGTTGTTGAGAGTGGGTAGTAGTGGCAGAGTAGTGCTCCCTCTGTCCTCTACGATGTGTTCTAGATAGAATAGAGAGAGTTCATCCCTTCCAAGCATCCATGGTTGAGAATTGAGAGGTTGGAAAGGGATTGAGATATTGTAATCCTTTATCTTGTTCTTTTGTATCAAGTCGGGGTATCGAGACTCCTCTGTATTCCCTGTGATTCAAGAAATGAAAAACTGAAGTTTGCTTTCTCTGTTCGTAGCCTCTGTTCATCGTTTTTCCTTATGTGCAAGATTTCTTGATTTTCGTTGTTTTGGTTTCTTGCTTGTTGGGGAGTGCCAAAATGGGTTGCTATGACATGGGTGATGCTCAAAAGCCATTTGGCTATTTAATCCCAAGAGCAAACAGAGTTTGATTCTCAGATTTCTCTTTTGAGCCCTCTGTGTTCTTGTTCTTCGTTTCTTGGTTTTGGTCCAGATTTTGACTCCCTTGTTAAGATGGCTTGAAATTTGGTATGAAGAGTCCAGAGGCTATTATTTAGCTTCCCTCAAAATTTCATAGCCAAAGGATCAACGGTTCGGGAGTTATTTGGTTTTTGGCTCGGTTCTTGCAAGATTTCAGATTTTTACCCAAATCTGAAATTCTTGATTCTTTGAGTGGATTTCTTGTTATTGGTTCTTGGCTTATTCTTCTGGGAGTGTTCCCTTGCTATCCTCAAAGTTTCCCAAGCCAAGAATCCAAGAATCGTTGCGAATCTCTCATTTTTCTGAAATTCCCGTTTGCTGTTTTTCTCGAGAGGTACTACCGCTCCTGGAGAGGTACTACCGATCATAGGTACTACCGCCCGTATCAGCGGTACTACCGTTTGAGGCCAGTTTTTTCCCGATTTGATTTTTCTCGCTTGCTGGTCTCTGTATTTATGTTTTTCCTGCTGCTGGGGTGTCTTGTGAGCACTGGTCTTTTACCTTCATAGCTCCCATAGCTATTGGAGAAGAAGATACTTGTTGGGGGCAATTTTTAGAAAACGACATTCACCCCCCCTCTGTCGCCATTTCTGTCCTACAGAAGGCTCATAACACAACGCGCAACTCTTTATTTCTTTTTCTCCTCTAATCTGCTGCTCGCTTGCAGCCTTGCTTTTTTTCCCTCCTTACATCTCTGCCTTTTATACTAATGCAATGATTATGACACGAAGACAACTATGACTTCGAGATGAATTCGAAAACTGATTTATACGCGAAAACAAATTCGTACATGACTCGTACACATATTATAATATGGATTGTACTCGACACACTCGTATACGACAAATCAACTCCATATCCTACCCAAATTAACAAATCTACCAAAAACAAGATTAATTCTAACAATCACATTCTTAATCTTATTTCTCCATTTTGATCACGCCGATCTTCTCTCTTGCTTCCGCTTTTTTGTTTTACCTGCACTCCCCTGCGTCGTTCCTTCATGAGCCGTCACCGTCCTACCGCCTGTGCTTGCTTCATCCCAAGCCTTGCACAATTTGACGCTTGCCGCGTCTCGCACTTGGATTGATCTCGTCCTTCCTTGCACGCCTGTCTGGGCTGGAGCACCTGCTCCCACAGCTGTTTTGGCTTTGCCGTTACCTGAGCCTCCCGCTTCTCTCTCTTGGATCAAGTCTGTCCACTTTTCCACGTAAACCTTAGCTAAGGCTACACTGCCTCTAACTCTTGTCTCCAACACTTCCTGCGTTCCCTCTGCAAAACCACAGAAAACTGCACCAACCTGTACTTTAAGTTTTTCTCTTGGATCTTGTGCACTTTTTCCACCTGGAGACCCACCACCTTGATTTCCTGTGTTAGCCGCACCTGCGCTGCATGCGCCTCCGGAGGTGCCGCTCACAGCTACATGCGTGCCTGCGTCATGAGGCACACCGCCTTGACCCAAGCCATCATGTTCTATGCCATCTCTCAGCTTCTCTAGGCTGCTCTTCAAACAAACCGATTTACAAGTTTTCAAAGAAATCTTGTACAACCGATTTGGAGATCTTTTTTACTTTCATTAATAAATCTTTGTTCTTGTCATACATATGCCAGAAATCATGCAGCACCACTCTGCACCCTCTTTCTGTCATTTATCCGAGACTGAGTATGTTATTGCACAGACTTGGTATATAGTAAATCATGTCAACAATTTATTATCTCCGTTCTTGCATTGCAACATCATCGTCCCTTTGTGTCTTATCTCCACTGTGGAGCCGTCGCCAAACTTGACCTTGCCCAAATCTTCTCGTCGAGCTCACGAAATATGGAGCAATCTCCTATCATGTGACTGCTTGCTCCATTGTCCAAGTACCACTGATCTGTGTGATCGTGGCTACCTTTCTTCGTGCGTAGTTTTGGAATTATATTCTCCTCATTCAGCATCACCATGACTGGCGCCTTTTCAACATATGAGGAGAGAAGTAGTCCTGGTTCTTCATCTTCTTCTTCGTCTTGGGTGAGGTTCACCTCCACGTTCTTCTTCTTGCTTCGGCAATCCGAAACATAGTGTCCGCACTCGTTATGGTTGAAACACTTTATATGGCTGTGGCATCCTAACGCGTAGTGCCTGTATTCGCCACATTCAAAGCACTTGACATGTGACTTATCACAGAATTTGTCACCACTGCCTTGCCCAGCCTTGTCTCCACGACCATCTTTGCCGCCTCGACCACTCTGGCCGCCTCGACAGCGCCACCTCTCATGGTTGTTTGATGAGCCACGACCATTTCTCGGGTCTCCCTTTACTAGCAACGCCTGCTCGTTATGAGTCTGGGATCCTTACTCGTTACGTGACTGAAACCCCTTAAGTAACTCCTCATGCGCCTTGAAGGAGCCGATGATATCCTCTATCTTCTTCTTGTCCAGATCGGAGGAGTACATAAGTGTGGTGACAATAGGTATGTACTTCTCCGGAAGCACGTGTAGATATTTCTTCACCACCACAGATTCCTCCATCTTGTCACCAAGAGAGTTAATGTGATTGTATAATGAAGTCAGCTTGCTGACGAACTCATCCACTAACTAGATCTCTCCCATCTTGAGATTATCGAACTCGCTCCACAAATTCTGGAGCCGCACCTCCTTCACACGATCAACTCTCTCGTGCATTATCTGAAGCGTCTCCCATGCCTTCCGTGCGGTCTCCTTGTCAATGAGTTGATATATCATCGAATCTGGCACCGCTTGGTAGATGATAGCCAAAGCTGACTGATCCACTTTATCGTCCACCTCCTTGTCCTTCCCCTTCAGATCAACTGCACCCCAGACTCCCTAGGAGCGTATGTCCGCCTTCATCTTTATTGCCTACATCGGATAATTGTCGATCATCAGGAGAGGGTACTGGAGGGATGTTAGCCCACCCTGGTCCTTCGCCTTATTGCCCATGATCTTTAGGAATCACCAAGATCAACAGGCTCTGATACCACTTGTTAGAATTTTTCCAATCCTTGACACCGCTCCTCCCTGTGTGGAACCAGCTGGGATGCTGCTGGACCCGTCACGCACGTCGCCTGGTGAAGCACCTGCCCATCGCGTACGTTTGTTACTGGAGCCTTCGTGATGCGCCTGCTGGAGAGACGCGTAATCGCTGAGACAGCCAAAAGCCAAACTAGAAAATGCAAAGGTTCATAACACAACACACGACTCTTTATTTCTTTTTCTCCTCTAATCTGCTACTCACTTGCACCCTTACTTTCCCCCCTCATTCAACATAATCAAAGGTCACAACTTGTCTTGGCTTTGCTTAGTTACCAACTCTTGAACTTGAGGTCTTGCTTCTGCTCCTTCAAAGAAGTTATCTAACGGGAGAGAAAGTGAACGAAATATAAATAAATTCAAATAAAATCTAAAAACAATAAAATTAGAACCAAAAGATATATCTTAATTTTAGATGAATTTTGGAAGAAGAATCGGATCAATCGGAGTTCGGACGGAGGAGAATGAGCTCTCAAAAGGTTTACCGAGAAAATAATTCCTGTAAATTGAGAGAGAAAGGAGAATATTCTCTGGAATATTTCCTTTAGAATTAATTTAATAAAAGGCTAGAGATTGACATGTGGGTCCTCTGGATTTTTTAGGATTTTTGGATTAAAGGAAATTATAAAAAGACTTATTTGACAGACATGTGGGCCATTGGTCTATGGACCACGTCCACGAAGGCAAGGAGGTGTCTACGGTGAATTAGGTGAGCAGGAACAGTGCTATGGCAGGTGGGACCCACGGGACAGAGGCATGGCTCATGATGGACCACGTCCACGGAGATCTGGATCTAAGGTTGGCTTTGGGTTGACACACAAGCCACCACGTGGGCTCCAATGCTGAGGTGGCAGGAAGAAGATGCTGACAAGGACGACATGTGACTGTAGACCAGACTACCGATGCAGTGAGGTGAGATGGCAAATCGGGGTAGGTGGTGTTGGAGTGGCAACTACGTGGGCGACACGTTAGACCCGTGCATCAATGTGGCGCCTATGTGGGCAGCGAAGTACTGGAGCTTGAGGATTTTCCAGCGAGCTCCTCCGTTAAGCAGCTCACAGGCGAACGACGACATGACTTGGGTCGGTGAGACGCAGAGGAGGGAGAAGACATCGCGGTGAACACAATAGAGGGGATGGCACAATCACCGGCGAGTGGACAAGGCAAGCGGTGAGGAGAAAAGTGGCGGCGAGATCGATTGGACGGTGAACTCCGAGCTCTAGTGGATTTTGAGGGATGCTGAGAGATGGAAGAGATAAAGCAGCGCATGGCAAACCTTGCGGAGGAGACAATGCCGGCAAGGGCTCAGTGAATGCGACGGAATTCCTCGCTGGAGTCGGATAGCGTGGCGGCTTCGATTTTGGTGCAAAGGTGCGAAACCGAGGTGACAGCGAGGCAAAACGGTGCAGGTGGCAAGGACGGCTCTCGGCGTGCCTTTAAAAAGCATGGCCGAGGAGGATTCCGTGGAGGATACGGCGGCAACGTCATATTTGGCTCGAGCACAACAGAGAAAAAGGGAGGAGTCCAGCAGAAAGAAGCATCTGACATGTGGGTCCCACTATCGGTGGTTGTGCGCAAAGAGGGAGACGTAGAAGCGACAAGTGGTAGGCGAGCGAAGCGGGCTGGGTTTGCGGAGATGCGCGCGCGAAACGGCTGGCTGACTAGTGGGTGTGTCAAGCAAGAGATAGGCCAGGTGAGGAAAGCAAATGGGCTGCGGAGCAGGCCGCGCGGGGATAGTGGATCAGGCCGAAAGAAGGAAAAACAGGCTAGAAGAAAGAAGATTCCACCCAAGGTCTTTTTGGGATTTTAAAGGATTTTTCTAGTTTTAGAAATTGAACTTAATTCAATTGAGCTTCAATAAATAGCAAATAAACTCTGAAAAATCCAAGAAAATATTAAAAAATTCTTTACATCACAAGAAACCTAACAAAATCTAGTTTTAATTTAATTGATGTTTACTTTATTCATATTAAATCTTTTAAATTTCTTAAAATTTAAATTAAGCATTAATTAATTTAAAAAATTTAAATAGTTATTGTTATTTTAAAAACTGAAAAAAACTGAAAACCAATATATTACAAATTTCGAGCACTGTACTCCGCCCCGGCCGGGCCTCCCTCCTGTCCATTCTTATTTCGAACAGTCGCAGTAGCATCGCACCCCAAAGCTTTTTCTGCACCCCTTGCTTTTATGGATCTCGCATCCCTTTCGAAATCCATGCAAATCTAACATACCCCAGAAAGACTAACCGAAGAGACGGAGAATAAGATTAAGCTTAACACAAGTTGGGCAGCGCAAAAGAGTTGATAGAAAAAGATTGGATTTTAAAGCCTAGGTGATGGAAAGGTTAGGATTTGTTATCGCTTTCGTGTGAAGAAAATTATATCGTTTGTTGCGTAGATGCAACTGTGTAAGTGCTACGTGTTGATCGGCCCTTGATTTTGTGCACTACTCGGCGTTTTTTATTTACTGTTGGGCGGTTTGTTGTGTTAGATACTCCTACTCAAGTTGTTGTTTTGTTTAGTGTGAGTGGTGATGTAGTTCGAAACCCCGATATCAATCTGGGCTGCTTCGTATATTCATTTATGGTGTAGTTTATTTAGGTGTAGCTATCTATCACATTGCAAAGCAGGGGCGGACTCAGGACAAAATCCGAGAGGGGGCACACCCACACACCCACAAATGAGTGAGGGTCTTTTAGTTGGGCTGAGTAGGGGCACTAGCATTAAATCTTAGGCTATATACCTGAGCTCCTGCGAATTGAGTGGCGGCCTGGGCCCTCACTCCCCCCTCTTTGGGTCCGCCCCTGTTGCAAAGTGCAACTGAGTAAGCTGCAAAAACCATAGTTGCTTGAAATTCCTAACATTCTAGCTTCACACCATTGTGATAATTGCTTTGTGAAAATTGATACATCAAGAATAGTACATGTCATATGGAAGAAAATTTTGCACGACCTACAATTTCTAGTTAAAAAAATCGAACAGAATTTTTGAAGCTACCACCCTATTTGAAATGCAAAAATTTCATAAAAAACGGTTTGATTCTCACACGTGACTATAGAAAAACTCTAGTGAGCCAAATGAGGTCGACAGGGAAAACAAACATATTCAAGGTGAGATATTTCACAACGTACAACATATATAGTACTAATATAAAAAACAATTTATTTTATGTCACTGGGAGTTATGCTAATCCGCGTTTGGTACTAAAAAAGTTTATTTCCTGTACGCGCTGAGTTTCTAATTCAGTAATTGCTCAACCACTCTCTTCCTCTCCGTGTGGGGCACTAGCCTGCTCATGGCGATGGCAGGACCAAAAAAAATGCAAAGCAGCGAGCATCCGCACGTGGGAGTGTACCTGCTCATACTCTGCGCGCGTGGTGACGAGTTGACGACGGCCCGCGCCACGGCCTCGATGCGTGCGGCCGATTCGGCGAAGGCGTGTATCTCAGGGCCCGTTTTTTTAGTTTTTAAAAGCTATTTTTTAATTTTTTTTATAATAACTAACTTTTAAGTAGATTATTTTTTAAGATAGGGTCTATTAGTTAATTGTAGTATATATTTTACTGACTTTATTTATATCGATAAAAATCGTACGTGAGTTTATGTTATTTTGTAATCTCTCATACAAACAACCTAAAAGTCACAAGCCACAACCAAAAGCCACAAGCCGCAGCCAAAAAGAACAGGCCCTCAGCCTTGCGCTCAACGCGGGCCTTGGTAGCAGCGATGGAGACCACCCGAAGCTCGTGCTACCTGGCGATGAGCTGCTGTAGACGTCGCAATCGAGGGCGGCGAGGCGGTCCGCAAGGGCTGTGATAGCGGGATGGGGCGCGAGCGCCCTGCCTCAGTGGTTGAGGAGGAGGATGGCGAGGTGGGGGCGCGAGTGCCCTGTTCCGACCCACGTGCTTAGTCAAATAGATCATCGATGAACTGTTAGTTTTACTGTCAATCGTAAATAATTTTATTATTAGTCATAAGTAATCGTACTATTAGTCGTTGAGTCGCAAGTATTTTTACTATCAGTCACAAGTAATTTTATTGTCAAGTCATTTATTCGTGCTCATAAAAGTGTAATAAACACAATTAATTTTACTGCCAACCACAAACAATTTTACTGTACTACCACATGAGAGTTACTGTTCATGCCTTGCTGGGTTGGCCTGTTGGGCCGAGGTGCTGGTCAAAACACAGTACACCTAGTTGGGCCAGGCTAACACAGCTGTTTACTGTTCATGCCGTGCCGTGCTTGAGCAGTGTCAACAGTACCGTGTCTTGGGCCAACATGGTTAGCCTGATCCATTTGGCCAAGTTTGTCGGTGGGGTAGGAAAGAGAATGGGGGAGAGAGAAAGAGGAGAAGCAAGAGGTGGCTAGTGGGAGCAGGAGAGAGAAGAGAGAGGATTGAGGATAGTATGGAAGGTTGGATGGGGATTTTTTGGTAAAATACGACAATTTCACCGTGTTTAACGGTGACTCCAACTAATGAAGGTGATGGGAGTGGAATGAAAGCGCACAAAGAAGAAAGTCAGTGATATATAAGAAATTGAACTTTTTAGTGGTAAATCCGAGATTAGGACAACTCTTTTTTGAAACTAGGGACAAGAGCTCTACAATTCATCTCAAAAAGAAGAGAATACAAATACTAGCCCTAAGGGAAAACACCGTAGACATCAACATAGGCAGATCGGGACAACTTGCTATTCATTAAGAAAAAGAGAATACAAATGTTGGCCCTGAAGGGGAAATACCATAGACAACAACACCAACAGACTAGGACAACTCTCCGTGGTATATAAGAATTTTTCTCTAAAAAATATCAAATCGACACAATGTATTGTCCACAATAACTGAAGGATCATGTGAGGAGGTCCAGGATACTGTTGTGATGAATCATTACAAATTATGTGGAGTAGTGAAATGGTTTTTGCAAAGTTGCATTTGATTTGGGCTGTTTTCTGAAAGTGTTATGAAAAACGGAAATACCGTAGGTATTAGTGCGGTAGTTCCACTTTGCGGAAGTACCACATGCATAAGTGCAGTGGTATCATTTGGCGAAAGTACCGAGTTGAGTTGTGGTACGTTTTTCCAGAGAGCTCTAGGTGAGATTTTTAGTATGCGAAAGTGTCGTTTTGGGAGGCGGTAGTTCTACATTACGAAAGTACCGGCGTGTTAGATGTGGTACTTTCAGTCTTCCAAAAAAACACGAGTCTTGGGAATTGAGTCGTGGATTGAGTTGGGATAACCTGGGTCAATGGATTAAGGTTGTATGATGCATGTCTTAACTAATGTAGGTCAAATTGTGAAGAACTTGTACCTTAAAATGGTTTCTTTTTCTTTGGATGTGTAGGGTCATTTGGAGTCAATCGTGGTCAACAGCGGGGTTATAGAGTTTGGAACTGTGAGGCTCGTAGGATTATAGAGACATGTGAGGGGACTTTCGATGAGGCCAGTTCTGGTACTAGGCCGGATATCTCAGGTCCAATTGTGCAGTCTAAGACCATCTATGTAGAGGATGAGGATGATGGAGATGAAGATTCTTTACCTGATCCAGTCCCATCTTCTCTTGAGGTTCCTGCTTCTACCACTGTACCACAGGGAGATTAGCCCTCACCTTCTAATTTTCTAGAGCTTGTGGCTCTGCTCCTACCTCCTCAGCTCATGAGGTAGAGATCACTTCTTCTCATGCAGGACCTCTCTAACACATTCAGCGTTGTCATCCTCTGGAGCAGATCATAGGAGATCTTCTTGAGTGTGTCACGCGCTCAAAGTCTGGCTTATCTCATTTCTGTTTATATTCTGCCTTTGTCGCCTCTTTCGAGTCCAAGGATATCTGTCATGCACTTTCTGATAAGTCTTGGGTCAATGCCATACATGAGTTAGAAAATTTCGAGAGGAATAAGGTCTGATCGCTTGTTGAGCCCCCTAGTGGTCATAATGTTATAGGAACCAAGTGGGTGTTCAAGAACAAGCAGAGTGAGGATGTGGTAGTCATTTGAAACAAGGCTAGACTGGTAGCTCAGTGTTTCTCTCAGGTTAAGGGTTTAGATTTTGAGGAGACCTTCGCCCCTGTAGCTAGGCTAGAGGCTATCAGGATTTTGCTTGCATTCGCAGCGTCTAAGAGCTTCAAGCTGTACCAGATAGATGTCAAGAGTGCCTTCCTCAATGGGTATATTGAGGAAGAGGTCTATGTTAGACAGCCACTAGGTTTCGAGAACCCCAAATATCCAAACCATGTCTTCAAACTTTCTAAAGCCATGTATGGACTTAAACATGCCCCTAGAGCTTGGTATGAGAGACTTAAGTCCTATATCTTGAGTCATAGGTTTGAGATGGGTAAGGTATACAAGTCCTTGTTCATTTGCAGACATGGCAATGACCTTCTACTCGTCCAGATTTATGTGGATGACATTATCTTTGATGGCCCCTCTCATGCTCTTGTTTTCCAGTTTTCTGATGTCATGAGCACAGAGTTTGAGAGGAGCATGATGGGCGAGTTGAGTTTCTTCCCCAGCTTTCAGATCAAGCAGACTCGGGAGAGTACCTTCTTGCATCAAGGCAAGTACACTCGAGACCTTCTGAGATGCTTCGACATGAGTGATGGCAAGCCGATGTCGACTCTGATGGTGACCTCAACTATACTCAACCCGGACGAGGATGGCGAGCCGGTAGACCAAAAGGAGTACCGTAGCATGATTGGCTCCCTTTAGATAGCATATCTTCAGATACCTTCGAGTTACTCTACACTATGGTATCTAGTACTCTTCTACTTCCTGTCTTTTCCTGAGAGCCTACTCTAATGCAGACTTTGCTGGATGTAGGATAGATAGGAATAGCACCTCTAGCACTTGTCAATTTATTAACACTTTTCTTATTTCTTGGTCTTCTATAAAGTAGTCCAATGTTGCACAGTCCGCAACAGAGGCCGAGTATGTTGCAGCTGCTAGTTGCTGTAGTCAGGTGTTTTGGATGGTTTAACCTTGTGGGACTTTGGGTTAGTCATAGATAGTGTTTCTATCTTTTGTGATAACACTTATGTCATTAACATTATTAAGAACTCAATGCAGCACTCTAGTACCAAGCTCATAGATATCATATATTATTTCCTTAGAGACCATGTGGAGAAGGGTGATAAGTGTTTTAGTTTATGGAGTGACCACCAGTTGGCTAAAATTTTCACCAAGCCTTTAGATAGCTCGAGGTTCATGACTTTGCGGGGAGAGCTTGGGGTGGTTTGTCCTTATGGCTTAATCTGAGGAGGAGTGTCATGTTCTTTTTGTATTATATGTACATCTACCTTCTGTTGCATTTTGTTTATGGGTGCATTTTGGTTAGTCTTTCTAGCATAAACTAGAGTGGTTCTCATTCTCAATTGTTTAGACTTCCTCCTCTCATCTTATGATTCTATGATGTTGCTTATTAGTTGTTTCTCTTTTCACTAGGTTGAGTTCACTCACTTCTTTTAGGTCTAGCAGGGGTTGGGCTCCCTTAAGTAGATAGGGAACGTGTTTACTTCTTCATGTTTTAGATGACTGTTGTAGGGGCGGCCCCCACATAAGCCCAGCCGGCCTGTTAGAGGAGTATAAGGCCCAAAATGGGACATGTGTAATGACATAAATGCCCCCGAAGGGAATGCATGTGTGTAAGGGTATAATTGTAAAAGCACTCCCCATGTGGATATATATATGATATAGGCCATGGGGGAAAACCCTAAGCCATTGCTCACCTAACTCTCTACTACCATACTCTCTCTCTCTGTTTGGTCTGTAGCCACAAAAATGACCAACTAATAGTCCTAGAGTCATTTGGGGTAGATGAGAGCGAGTCTGAGCCATAGCGATTCTTCTATCTTGTCTATACTTTAAAGATTGTCATTTCCTTGTTTTGTCCAACCTTCTTCCCTCCTGCTTATTGCTTTGATTCAGGGGGAGTTTATTTGAGATTCTCTGGAACTTAATGATGATATAACTCAACTTGAACCAAATAATTCTAAAATCAACTCACTTGCTAAGGGGGAGCTGGAATTACTTTCTATTGCATCATATTTGAATTTAGAAATATGCATTGTAATAGAAATACATGGAGCGTTGATTATTATTCTTGTGTGATATGATAAAACTGATTTATATCTTACCATGACTTGTGCTAGATTGTCATGACCTTTTATGTGTACCTTAGTTCTTGCCATGCTAGCTTCTTTAAATGTGAAAAACTTAAACTAAATCATGTCTTGCTTCCTATTATGATTCATGCCAAGTCAAATCAGCTAAGTTAAGTCTTGAACTTAGATTGAGCTATGCTAGTTCTTTATTGAAACATGAGTTAGTATTAGCTCTTTGTTCTTGAACTAAGTCAGAAAAATGCAAAATAATCTCTTTTGTGTGAAAAAACTGATCTCACTAATCCTTTCTCATGAGACGGCTTGTCATTACACTAGGCATAAACTCAAGGGGAGTTTTAGATGACCAAGATCATTTTCTTAAACTTCTTGCTTAGAATGGTCACATAAGACTTGAGATCTAGCACATGGCTAAAGAAACTAAATTTTGTGAAAAATGGTTGAAGCTTAGTTAAAACCAAAAAATGAATTCAAAATTTGTCATATGTGCTTAATTTGCTCAATTACAAGTGATATCAAGTGTTTGAACAAACTATTTCAATTTTGAAATTGCAGCACTCTAAAATGACTCAATTATAGCTTCTTGGCTCCATTTAGTCTGTTGACATGGCTTGGCTCATTTTTGGATAAATTGACATGCTAAAAATTTGCTTAATTTTAGAATCATTGCATATTTGGTTTGAGCTTGGCTATATATGTTTTTGGCATGATCTTGATAGCATTTTCACTTTTTATGAATTGGTGTAATACTTGAAAAGTCACTTTGGGTAATCTTCATGGCTCCTAATGCTTAAAATAAATAAATTGCAACCATTTTATATCATTCATGATCTATCTTCTTCCATGTATCTCGATGATTCCATTGTCAAAGGGGGAGAAAGATAGGTAGAAATACACATATAGATAGAACGTGATTTGGTGTTTTTATGCAAAATCTTGATTTTTGGAGCTTTATTATGTTGCTATGATTTTCTATACCTCTCACTATGACTAAGGTCAAATCGAACAATTGCTCTTTCATGTGGAGCTAGAATGAGATTTCCTGATACTTTTAGGTGGATATGAAGTTTTTGTGCAAAACTGTCATTTTTAGCAACTTCTATCCATTTCTGTTTTAAATGGTCATCTTCAGTTTCTCGCAATCCTCATTTGACCATTTGTAGCTCTCTTTACAAAATTCCTCTTTCTCTTTGTAAAACCACCTCCAATTTGCATTTTTAAAGAACTGCCATGGGTTTATCAAGGGGGATATTGAAGGACCATATGAGGAGGTCCAGGATACTATTGTGATGAACTATTGCAAGTTTTATGGAGTGGTGAAATGGTTGTGCAAAGATTGCATTTGATTTGGGCTGCTTTCTAGAAGTATTAGGAAAATCGAAAGTACCGTAGGTATTAGTGTGGTAGTTCCGCTTTGCGGAAGTACCGCATGCATAAGTGCGGCAGTACTGTTTGGTGGAAGTACCGAGTTGAGTTGTGGTATGTTTTTCCATATAGCTCCAAGTGAGATTTTTAGCATGCGGAAGTATCGTTTTGGGAGGCAGTAGTTCCGCATTGCGGAAGTACCAGCGTATTAGGCGCAATACTTCCAAGCTTCCCAGAAAAACAGAGGTTTTGGGAATTGAGTCATGGATTCAGTTGGGATGACCTGGGTCAATGGATTAAGGTTGCATGGTGCATGTCTTGACTAATGTAGGTCAAATTGTGAAGAACTTGTGCCTAGAAACTATTTCTTTGTCTTTAGATGTGTAGAGTCGTTTGGAGTCAACCGTGGTCAACAATGAGGATTGGGGCTAGGCTCATAGAGGAGTTGATGCCCAGAACGATCGAGGATGTTAGGCGAGACGGTGAGCTCAAGCATGGCACGAGAATAGCGGGAAATATTGAAGACGAGTTCAAACGGCGGGATGGCGCCATGTAGCTTGCACGGGCCAAGTGAGCCATGGTTCGGTGGAACCGAGATGGGAGAGACTTAGCGACGCGTGGCAGGCTAGTGGTCCACCTACGCGTGGCAAGCATGGTGATTGCTTGCAGTGGTTGATGATGACCGGGTCAAGGAAGGGTATTTTGGTGTTTTAACCAAAATACAGGAAACCATCTTGGATCAAAACCGTGGTGTATGGACGATGCGTAGGAGAGCAGTTTAGGTCAAGGTGGAGCTAGTTGGATCAAGGTTAAAGGTTTATCGGATGCACACTTATGCACTTTGAAAAGCGTGCATAAGTAAACTTGTGAGAGTAAAACCCGTGTGTGGGGTTAATGGGCTCCCCCTATTGTAATAGTGGATATGATTCAGGGGTGCAGATGGCTGGTTGTCCACTTATTGAAGGGGGTTGGGATGAAGACATATAAGGTTAACCATCCAACCAATCTCATGTGCTCTTATTTCTAGGGTCAGGGCTTGAGAGTGAGTACCTTGTGTGCTCTTTGTCCTCCAAGATGGAGTGACTATAAACCCTATTTTCTCAAGTAAGCAACACATTAATTTTTGTGCAACTTTTGAGTCATTGTTTTTGATTGATATGCTTGATTTTGGTTGGTTTGATCCATCTTCTTTCCTGCTTGTGATCTTGATGTGCCAAGTATGTGTAAGAGATAGAGATAATTCTTAGGAATATATCTCCACCCATCTAGGCACCTTGATAGCAAGATTCATGAGAAAACCCGATTTTGCTTCATTTTGGTCTCTTTAGTCCATCTCTTGTTCCGAGGGTTTTTGCTGGGATTTTTCAGTGTTCTAGCTTGTTGTGACGTATAGGAATACATCTAGATCCTTCTTGGTCATCATCATCCCACGTGCAGGGTATATTTACCGATTTTGATTTTGGCTCAGTTTTGATGTAATCCTCGAACAAACTGAAAAATGTCTCAACTTTGGACATGATTTTCATGATTGTTTATTGGAATAGGTTCACAATACCCTAGAGTAGATCTCTGTCAAATTTCATGACATTTGAATCTACGAGTCAAAAGTTCTCTCGATTTGTGCGTTTGAACTCATGCTAAAATTTCTGTTCATCAAGGAAACGGTAGTACCGCAGTGCAAATAACGGTACTTCCGAAAGTCGGTAGTACCACATTGCAATCAGCGGTACTTCCGATTTTGTTGTTTCCTCTCAAAAATTTCAGTAGCTTTTATTGCTAGTCTTTGTAATGATTTTACATCCTAATTTTTATAACTCTGTAGCTATTGAAGTAAAGAATTTGTGAATACTTGAGAAAAAATTAGAAGGCACCGTTCACCCCCTTTGTTATCATATTCGGTCTTTCAATAACCATAACCTGTATTGCATTTCGACACATTTTTGCTTAGGGAAACTATCGGAATATCAATATGGAAGCTCACCCTGTAAATCCCGTGCCAAGTCTGTATCCATGTCATCTTGAATGCTGATTTAACTCCATAACGTTTCAGGACTGGTAAGCCAGCCACACAAATGAATAGGGGTGGAAAAATAGCTTGAGGCTCGTGGCTCGGCTCGAGCTCGTTACGAGCCGAGCCGGCTCGGCTCGGCTCGATGCTTTCTAGCTCGTGAAAAAAACGAGCCGAGCTCGAGACGCTCGCGAGCCAGCTCACGAGCTATTTGGCTCGCATCTCCCGTCCATCTCCCACCCACTCATGCGGTCCTGCGACTCCTGCCTGGTGCCTGCTGCCTCCCACTTCATGAATCTCTAGATTCCCCACTGCTTCGCCGGGAATCTCACCTCCCCTCCCATCTCCAATTCCCTCTCCCCATCCCCCTCCGCCGCCGCCATGACCCCCACCTCCAGCGCCGCGGCCTCCCCGCTCACCTCCACCAGCTCGGCCTCCGCCTCCTCCCCCACCTCCCCTCCCGCTCCCACTCCCACCCCAAACCCCTAACCCTAGCCCCCACCGCCACCGCTCGCCGCCTCCTCTCGCCCGTCTCCGCGGCGGCGGCATCTTCCCCCACGGCGGCGGCGGCATCTTCCCCCGCGGTGGCAGCATCTTCCCCGCGCCGGCGTCACCGCCACCGAAGCCGGCGCTGTAGGGCACTGCCATCAAGCCTCTGCTGGCCTCCATCTCCACGGGGGTGCTCATCTGGCTCATCCCTCCCCCCGCCGGCGTAGCGCAACGCGTGGCAGCTCCTCGCCGTGTTCCTCACTGTGAATGCTCTCTGTGATTCACCGCGAATGGCTGAATGCTCCCTGTGAAGTGTGAATGCTCTCTGCTGCTCTGCCTGCGACTGCTGAAGTTCAAGCCATTTTGGCTCGTTTGGGCTCATTCAAGCCATTTTGGCTTGAATGGCTCGTTCGGTTAACTTCAAGCCATTTTGGCTCGTTCGGTGAAGGGCCTGCTCTCTGTTGACTTCGAGCCATTCGGGCTCGCGAGCCGGCTCGAGCCTCATTTCGAGCCGAGCCGAGCCCCTCACGTAGCTCGTTTCGGAAACGAGCCGAGCCTACTGTTCACCCGAGCCAGACCAAGCTTGGCTCGAGCCGGCTCGGCTCGGCTCGTTTCCACCCCTACAAATGAACAACCAACACAAAGCATGCAGCGACGTCCAAAGGACCCAAGTGTAAAAGAATCGTGGGAGTGAAAGTGAGAACAATAGCAACAATATTAATTGGCAACGTCGAACATGGAATACAGATCGAATATAATCACACTCTATCCCTACAGCTGTGCTTCCTCAGCCTATACAAAGTTCCAAAATTCCCAGCGATACTCAACCACCGGGTGCTCTCAAAATCCCTCACCATAACAATAATCGAACCGATGCCTCAAAATGCCGAGGAAACAAAGAAAAGAGCTATGAAAAGAAAGAACAAGATCCCATCCTAGTCGCCTATCTATATCCCTTATTTTTACCACCAGTCGCCACAACACTTTCTGCTGTTAGCTTCCATACGCTGCATTGTCGCACTTGGGGAATATACCTTGGCCTGGCCCAAGGATGCATAGCGGGTCGAACCGGGTTTTGCGGTCCGCGAACCGCTCCCACCGCCGGCCGAAGTGCCGGTGCCAGCCAGCCGGAGTTGGATGGTGAGCCAAGTACTGTTTTGCGCCGATGTGAGCTCCGGCGGTGTCGGCTATATGGCGGTGATGGTGGAGAAGCTCTTGGAGGCAATGGTGGGAGCATCCGTCATCAGGGTTTGCAGACCGGAGGATGCCAACCACGTACATTACCTGGTCCGTCGACCCGGAATCCGGTAGCACGACCGATGTGTTGGTATCCCACCTGTCAGATAAAGAGAGAAACAGTTCAACCATATCTCAGCTCCAACCGGAGCACACCAAGATAAAATAGAAAGGGCAGAAAATTATTATAGCTGACAGTCTGCAGTTCAGTGTATTCTGACTCAGAGGCGTTTATTTTAATGTTTAGGAAGGGAAGTCTACATTGGGGCTATTAAACTAGTTCAGTACACTG
Organism: Dendrocalamus latiflorus; assembly: GCA_017311315.1. Classification (NCBI taxonomy): domain Eukaryota; kingdom Viridiplantae; phylum Streptophyta; class Magnoliopsida; order Poales; family Poaceae; genus Dendrocalamus; species Dendrocalamus latiflorus. The sequence goes on along the minus strand of CM029678.1, from coordinate 5,089,484 downwards.
AACATGAAACATAGGTCATAACTTGGATCCTTTGTTAAGGCTCAATCGTCTCAGAGTAGACTCCGCTTGCGTTAAATCAGCTCAGAGTATTTTAAACCCCTCTTGCAGTTAAGCTAAAAACTTATCGGGAGAAGGAACACATTACAAAGTCTTGCATGTGAGGTCAATGAGATCCTAAAACTTATTCTTTGATACCACACAGAATTTGTGCCTTCTGAACAACGTTATGCGTCGCAATAAATAGTTTTTGGTTAGTCAAATATTAGTTTTATCCCAGTTAAACCAACTTACTTGCTGATGTTTGACCTGGGTGTAAGTAATTGTTTATCTTGCATTGGAATAAGCATATCTTATCTATGCATAAACAACCCACAATATAAAGCTCCTTTTAATTTAAAAACTCCAAATTTCAAAGACCAAGCAACTTCTGATTATAAATATAACTGGTGCTACTGAACAAATGTTTCACCAATAAGAAAAAGATGCCATTGTTTGAGCTAAGCTATTGTTTCTGTTGAATCATAAGATGCTGATGATAGACGTCATTCTATTTGAAGGACCCACAAAACATGGTACAATCATTCATTGATTCATAATCATGCAACAATCTACCAATAAAGTCACTGTAGGTGTGGACTTTCTACCAAAACTACTGTAGGCATATTTAGAACTTCCCACCCAAAAGAAGTTCCACAGCATTAGACAACTAACTGATCTCATATTCTCACTCTTGTGTCCAATGTTTGCAGAAAGCAAGGCTGCAACTTATCTGCAGCACTGCAAGCCTATGCAAAGGATGGATCCCTCTATGCCCACCCCACAGCCCTTTTTTTCCCCACAAGAACAGAGTTACGACCAAGAAGGGCGTGCTAATGCTAATGAATAGCTGCTTTAGAGCCTAAATGCCTCACACATTATTTATTTGAAAAAATATTTCATCTTCCTGAGACCTTTACAGAATTGAAGAGAACACACTCAAATCATAAATGCTATGGAAAGAGCAACGGATGCTTCCAAAGAAGAGCAGAAAGGTGCCCCATGTTGAAATATGAACCTAATCGGGTTTGTACTGCCTGCTATAGCTGGGTAGTAGAAAAATGGGCCAATATGCTAATGCCAAAAGTGACTACTATATCTTATCCTCGTGCATATCGATTCCACGTAAAGCTCTTGCGTATTCTAAATGAAAAAAAATCGAGCCCACGCTTGTCACTTTTCTCACGACTTCATTATCTAAAAGACCTTGTTACTACTATAACACAAAGGCACGCAGGTTGGATAATGCAGAGAAATACTTGTCCAACTTGGTCTTCTTGGAAGCTAATACAGTGATCACGAAAGAGGGATTAATTAAATAGTTAATAAATAATCTTTTCCTCATAAACAACGTTTCCACACAGCCCAAGTTGGCATATCTTAATGTACTGTCTATTTTGCGTTAGTAGTTGTACTGCTTACTTGTCTCTGAGGAGTGGGTAGATGAGAACGAGGCCCTGAAAGTTGTCTGGTGAGATGTTGGCCATGATCAGGTCCCTGAAGTCACTGATCCCAGCCTTTGGCACGAACATGTTGAGCCATGGGTGGTGTACCTCCCACAGCCCACTACTCCTTAGGCTCATCTCCTCCATCCTCACTCTATTAAGGAAATCAAAGTAGGGCACCTCCACGCTATACAAGTGGGATACTATGTAGCTCATCTGCCTTGAGATGACTTCCACAACCTGAAATACATGTGCACTCAAATCATCCCCAAGCCTTGAAAAGTTCACAAAACAGAACAATCTTGAAGCTTACCTGTTCCGCATTGGTGTTCTTGTGCTGGTAATCATGAACGGCAAACTCTATGCAGTAGTAGATCTTAGGGCTGCTCTTGGTGCCAAAATCTGGGTTGAAGTCCACATTTGCAGGGAATGCAATGGAGGAGCTGTGAAGGGATTGTTCGTTCAAGAAAATGAAACCTTCCACATAGTCCACCAAATCCGGCATTGATACCAGCAACTCCTGGTCTCTGGTGAAGGTGCCGAAATCATCATAGAAGGCTCTCACCCACTTCACCTAAATGAAGTACAAAATTGTTTAATTATTTATGCATGTTAGAAACTTGACATGAATAAACAATGGTAATTGGTAGTAATAATACGGTCCGTTCTTTTCGGCTTCTGACTTATATTTTCAAATATAGTGTCTTTTTAAAGCGAGGTTTACAAATCAATTGTAGTAGACGTTGTATCAACGTCAGCTATACTGGCCAAAATCACACGCGACTATCTCTCTCCTTGTTCTCTCATGTGAACAACTAAAAATTCAAAAGCTATAAGCCACCGCTGAAAAGAAAGAGAAATACAAATATGTGCAGGACAGTTCTAAAGCTGCATACTTTCTGTGGAGCTTCCTGCAGCAGGATTCTTGCCCTAGTTATGATGCCAAACTGGCCAAGACCTCCCAGAACAGCATTGAATAGCTCTGCATTCTTGGTGGGTGAGCAGATCACAATCTCCCCCCTGCCTGTTAGACAAAGAGGAACAGAAAATCTACTGCCCATCAATTAAAAGAGGTTGGGCAAGGAAGACACAGCCAAAAGCCAAATAAGATCTCCTTATATTTGCTTCATCATGCAATCTTACCTGTGACTACCTCCATCTGTAGAACGTTGCTAATCTGAGGCCCATGCTTGAATGTCTGCCCACTGATACCAGCATTGGACAGAGTTCCACCAATGGTGAGATAGAGGTAATCAGTCCAGGATCTTGGAGCCAGCCCAAGCTTCAAGCTCTGCTCCAGGAGCTCTATCCACATAGCTCCACCACTCACATCAGCATAAGAAATATCTCCTCCTCCTTTGTAGAACTCTATCTCAGAAGGCAAAGAGCACGTCTCCACCACAATGCCATCAAGGGCCTGGGCCTGGCCATGAGTGGAGTGGCCTGCTCCCCTGGCTGCCACTGTCACCACCTTGCTTAGAGGTGAGGCAGAGAGGAAGCTGAGAAGCAGAGATATGTCCCTTGGAGACTGGGGCTTCAACACTGCAGATGGGGAGTGGAAGAGGATCCTACCAAAGTCACTGGATGCAGTGGTGGTGGTGGGGAGCAGGTTCAAGGGGCCGAAGTCCATGGGACTCTGTATGAACTTGTATGGAGAGCAGAGAGAGAGGATGAGGATGAGGAGGTTAACTCTTGTGCAGAGCATGGCAATCTCCATGGTGTGAGTGATTCTTGGAGTAGTTTCTTGCAGGAATATGGAGGGTGGTAAAAGCAGATGTGTGTCTGTTATCTTGGTGTGTCACCACAATGTGTGTTGTGATGGAGGCTGGAAGGAGGGATCAGAGCATTATATGGCTTTGTTCTTGCCTTTTAGGCAAAGGTGAGGGGATGAAGAAAAAGGATGGGCAGGGAAGAGGGCTCTTAAAGGAGCATGAGAAGGCACTCACTGATCAGCTGATGAGGTGATTTGAGGTTTTGAAATAGGTTTCATGAGGAGGAGGAGATAAAAGGAAGCACTAAAAGAGTAAAGGCAGAAGCTATGAGCCTATGACATACCCAAAAAAAGGGCCTCGCTCTCTCTCTCTCTCTCTCTCTCTCTCTCTCACCGCACAATATAAATGAGGGATGAGAAAGGACAACTGCAAGGCATTCCTGTCAAAGGGAAGGGCAGTAGCTCGATCATGCTGCACTCTCTTTTCTGTTTGGGAAGACTGTACTTAGAGGAGGTCCATGTGATTTTATTGCATCAGTTCTCACTTCTCTCTCCCTCTCAACTCTCGAGTATCAGGCATGCATTAAATAAGATCATCAAGTAATACATGCGAGTAGGCGAGTAGCCAATGAAGGAAAAGATTTTAGATTATGGACTGGGGAGCTCAAAGGAAAGCTGGATCAACCATTTCTTTTCCTCTCCCCGCTTGTTCTGTGATCCAGCTGCACAGTCTTTTAAGGTGAGCCAATCTCCGTGCCTCCTCCTGTTACCCTTGACCATTGATCAACGATTGGAGCGTTTTGGGGCTCAGCACCAGATACCAAACCTTTTGCAGGGTTACTGGTGTGTATCACTGTTCATAGGGTCCAGACTCACCGACGATGATTGGACACCACCAACGCGAAGGAGGATGCCCATGGATTGTGTGGCTGGTAAGGTTGCTAATGGGGTTGTACTTATTTAGGGCATGTTTTATGTGGCTGCAGTTTATGGTTATGATTGAAAATTTTGAATTTTAGCTGTTTGCGACAGAGATTATGGAGAAAGATACTCGCTTGCGATTTTGGTTGATACAGATGTTGGGTTTTTAACGTGTACTACAATTAACTTATAGACCCCATCTTGAGAAAATACTCTGTTTAAAAGTTAGGTACTGTAGCAAAAGCTAAAAAACACTTTTAGAAGCTGTTAAAGAGCATGCCCTTAGACTATTGGATTAGACTGGCCCAAAACCACAAATGGATTGGACTCATTTTGGTTCCATCACTACTTGGATCAAATCTAGGCAGGTCTAGGCCTTATCATTTTGTACTACATGAGTGTCGACGATTGAGTCGTGGATCATACGAAATAAAAATTAAAAACTAGCTAAAACCCTTGGGAGAGAACAGAGATGCTATTTATTGCTACGAACTAGTTACAGTGTATCTTTAATAAAACGTGAGACTAACCCTAATTGTACTGAATTGAATGAGAATGAATCATCTGAGAATTGTCTTTGATTGTCCAGCCTTATATACTAACGAAAGAGACGCCAATTATCTGTCGGGGAAGACGCCTTATGGAACAAGCGTGTCTACTCGAGGAGGCAGTTATTGTCAAATAGAGAATGCCTGATCTTTAGTTGTTGTTAGCGGGAAATGAACGTGGGTAACAATCTTATGGCAGTTGTTGTCAGATATTTAGGGCTGAAAAAGTCATGTTGTTTAGAGTAGATAAGGCGCGTGTTCCATCTATCACACGGAAGGAATATCCTGAATCAGGTCCAGGTACCAGTTCATAGAATCTTCAAGTAGTCTTCTGACTGGGCAACACGCACAGTTGCACAGTATATCTCCGACCAGAGTACTCAGGGAGCAACCCTTAGAGGTTTACGACCATGGGGTCCTTTGGCATTCATTAAATATTAAAGCCATATTTAGAGATTTATTTAATCCTCATTAGCTAGCCCTTGAACTTTTAAGTGAATTTATGATACAAATTTCTTTTGATTGGATTTTAATTAGGAAACTACTCCTTTAACAGAAAAAGTAAAGAAGCAGTTCGCATTCACTTTAAAGTTGAGAAACTAATCGGAAAACTGAAAGGTTGTGTGTCTGTTGGGTTTTTGTTCGGATAACACCCTTTTTACAGTTGGAGAGAAACCCTTAGCGCGCTGCCTTCGGGTTTCACGCTTTTAGAAAATCTTTCATCTTTTTCTCCACCTGTGCACCTTCACCTGTAGCCTTGAATCATTCTTGATCCCCTTTCAATCTTTCGCCACTTTGGCCAAAATGTTAGATCTAATCACCAACTAGCAAGTGTTAGAGCTCAGATTGAAGAAACTCAAGGCCACAGAAAAGGACCCGTGGCGGTTAGCAATCGGAGAGAAATTTCTGAACTGGAATGAAGACGAGATTTTGATTTTTGGGCGTACATCAAGTGTAGGTTTCGGTTGTTGGTGCACTCATTCCTCTCCAAAGTCTTGGAATAGTACAAATAGAGTTGGTAAACCTTGCCCCCCAATTCGATTGCTATTCTGAGCATCTTCGTCTACCTCTATAAAGCATATCTGGTGATTTCACCAAGCTTGACGCTCTTTAGATATTTCTACAGGATGGCAAAATCGAGGAAATTGGTAGCATCACTTGGAGGCTGTGCTTTGCGTCTCCATGACGGGAAGGCTGAAGAATACATTCCACTATATTCCAATTCTTCATAGTCATCGTGGAAAAACTTGTGGTTCTACATGACGCTTAGCAAGGACAAAAGCCTTTTCTTCGCTAGTTAGGTTGCCATTGGGAACCCAAGATGGAGGTCCTCCTCGAAGAAGGGGGGGAAAGATAGGGTGATGGGTCAATGCCATCGCTCACCTTAGGGAGAGAGGTCTCACCTCCTGGCACGTGGTGAAGAATTTCTCTATGCACCGGATAAGCCCACTAAAGTCGTGCAACCACACTATGTGGTACATGGGCACGAATGACTCGACCATTCGAATTTCATTTTTGTTTGGTTGAATCTTTTTGACCTTAAGGTTTCCCCTGATTTCGTAGCATTGTCCTCTATTGAGTTGGGAGAGCAGATCAAAATGATCTATGTGGGGATCCTAGCTACAAAGCAGAGGTGCCCTCAATCCTAACTGTTACCTCATCAGAAGAGAGGATTGAAAGACTTAAGGTAAAAATGATAACTCTTTTTATCAATCGTATATTTTCTGATTGGTGTGTCACAATGTTCTCATGATGTGCAGATAGTTGGGTCAGAGAGCAGTGAGCTGTCTGAGAGCTCGGGGGATGCTCCTGTGAGTCCCAAGAGGTGGTGGAGCATGATAAAGTTGTATGAGTCTTCGAGAGCAAACCCTGCTCCATTGACCACTACTATGGTTGTTCTCTCGATTGTATCCTCGACCACTTCTACAACTACTCCAATGACCACGTAGGCTTCCAAGAGTAGAGTCCCCTCAAAGGTAGGCTTCTACTATGACTTCGAAAGTTTTTCTTATATTCCTACCCATTCTATTATAAGGAGGATAGAGAAAAGGCACTGACAGAAATCTATTTCTTGGATGAAGGACTTCATCGCCGAGCTCACTTCGGTTAGTGGCTAGGCAAAAGAGAGAGAGGAGCCGCTAATCAAAGCCATTATGATCGTAGAACCAAGTTCATCAGTCATGGGCTTCGAATGGTCATGATCGACCAGATTGAGGCTCTGGTAGTTGTCCCTCAAGCACCGGAGGAAACGACTGCTCCAGTGGTCATGGGAGTTTTAGCCTCTGAGCAGGTGGTCAGAGAAGCTACTTCTGACCACCCCATGGAAAATCCGACTGAGGACAAACTTATCCGGTTGGAGGACTCAAAGGGTTCAACTAGCCCTACCAATGCAGAACTAGTGAAGTCAATCGGTAAGAAGAAAGGAATACAAGTGCTCTGGACTATGCCCCATGGGCGTTTTAACTTCAAAACGAAGAAGACCAGGTATATACTATAACAATTCATGCAAATTCATACTTTGGATTGTTTGTCATTTTGAAGTTCTTACTTCTCCCTTTTCATTCTTCTGTCTTCGTAGCACCTCCATGTAAGATCGAGGAGGCTGACTAGAGGGGGGTGAATAGTCGTTTATAAAAATTTCAATTAAATTCTATTTAAAATATTTGGCTAAAACCAAGAATATAATACGGAAGCTTAAATCAATTTGATTTAGTACAAATAAAACATAAATAAACTAGGCTCACCTAAATGCACAACAACTTAAATCTATGTCAAAGGTTTGCAATACTAGAAAGACAAGTAATCAATTTAATTCGTTGAATGCAAATTGCTTGAATATAAATTGAGCACAAGAAAACAAACCACAATTGAAACGATTTCTTTTTACCATGGTGTTTGGAGACTTGCCGGTCTCCCCTAGTCCACGTTGAGATTACCCCAAATGAATTGGATCGGCTCCACGAATTAAGCTGAAACACCTCAATCCACCAGTGGTAGCTCTTTCCTGCTCCAGGTTGGTGAGCTCCAACCTTCACACTTCGTCGGGTCTTCTCATGACCTTCTTTAAGAAGATCACCGCGCACAACGTCTCCAACACCATCTAGGAGTCAGCAAACTCTAAGAGTAATAAGTCAAGCCCCTCGCATGACTCTCACCATATGCAACAAATGCACAACCTTAAATGGACACTAAGTCTAACTTTAAATGCAACACATACACTCTAGATCACTCTCCTTGCTCACAAGGTGCAACACATGCACAATTGATAAGAGAGGCTCACACTAACTCAAGGGAATAGAAATAGGTCAATCAACACTGTCTCCAACCGGCCACAAGAGGGTATTTATACCCCATACAAAAAAAACTAGCGTTGAAGCCAAATACCAAAAAAAATAGGAAAATTAGAAGTATCATCGTTATAAGGCCGGTACTTCCGCTTCCCTTGCAATGGTAAAAAAACTAGCCGTTATACTCAAAATCGGAAGTTTCGACGTTCATTCTCCGGTACTTCCAGTCATAGGAAGTACCGCTCCACACAAGCGGAATTATCGCTCTCGCGGGGAAGAGAAACCCACCACACAGGTGTCTCTCTGGAAAAAAACATACCGTAGGAAAATCCAAAACTTCTGAAATCCGGTAGTACCGCGTAACACACATCGGTACTTCCTTCTCCCAATAGTACCACTCACATAGAACCGGTACTTCCACCGGCCGGACGGACCACTCACACAGAGCTGATCGGACCACTTGCATCTGGTATTACCACACATACAGAGCCGATACTTCCGAACTTCGGTAGTACCGCTACATACACCGCGGTAGTTCCAATTTTCCTACTAAGTGCAGATATTTCAACAGATTTTTGCAAAACACATCTGTAAACTATAGTATCATGCACACAAGGATCAAACATGATTCACACCAAGTTGCAAAACACATTTGCACACATTAAAATCATGACACAAAGAATAGGTACATGGACTCGTCACATTTGCAAAACATATTCGCAAACCTAAGTCACATGCTACAAGGATTATATATGAACTTCAACCATTTGCAAATATAAGCTTTATACCACAAAAAGTAGAAAACATGGGCTTTAAACACTTGCAAAACATATTTACAATTTATAGTCCCATTTTACAAGGATTCAAACATATGAGTTTCAACTATTTGCAAAACACATTCACAAATATAAGCATCATGCAAAAGAGAGCTAGAGCAAGTGAGATTGAACTATCAACACATGATGAGACTCAAGCTACTAGATATGACCCCTCTTAATAGTACGGCAACCTATATTAGTATCCCGATCTTCCAACCAAACACTAAGACCGGTAAAAGACTAATAACACATCCTTAGCCCTAGCTAGTCATACCTTCGCCTTGAGCATCCTCTTGAAACTTGATGACGCACATCATCACTTCAAGTCTAGGTCATCGTCTTGACATGCATCAACACATGATGCATCCACTTCTTGAACTCCATCAACACATGATGGGTCTTCACTTGACTTGATGATCAACACATGATCATCTCTTCTTGAACATGCATCAACTCACAATACATCTTCTTCTTGATGGTCTTGAACGCATGAAACCATCTTCCATCACACACCTTGACTTGATGATCTTCAACACATAAAATCATCCCAAGTCATCCTTATTTGTGGAACCTAACTTATTCATCCAACTTATAGAAAATATTAGACTATAAACCAATTGACATTAATTACCAAACTTCACCATTAACACATAATGCAGGGATTAGACTCTACAATCTTCCTTTTTATAATTCATAACAATCTCAACAAATAATAAGATAAAGATTGTATTTGCAAGTATACAATATGTACACAACACTTGTATACTCTAAGATAAGCTTTCAAGGCAAAGCTTACTTATCTAGTTGTCATTAATCATCCAACCATTAACACATAATAAAGAAGTAAAATAACAACCCGATTGCAAATAAGTATATATAAATTACACAAGCTATATATACTCAAAGGATGTGTTTTAAAGTAAAGATCGTAAATATGTGTATTAAAGAAAATATAAACCAATACTTATGAAACCTTAAAATATAGAGTGAACTCCTCTTAAATGTGTGCATGCAAGTCTGTGTAATGAAGACATATGTATATATATATATATTTTGGACTATTTGTGGGGTTCAATCTATATTTTGGATCCACAAAATGTACTAATATATAAGAATATAATTTTAAATGCATACCTCTTTGATTTCACCTTTTTATCCAAATGAGACTAAGCAATAATATACTTAAATAAGCATATTAGTCTCACATATAGATTTGTTATTTAATCATATATTTGGATATGAGGAATGCAACAAGATTATAAGAAAGATATCGAATGCATACCTCAATGATTTCACCTTATTCATCCATATGAGACTAAGTAATATCATAATCAATAAACAAGATTAATCTCACAAATGCATCTGTCATTATCACCAAAACATCATAATAATATTTATCATTATCACAAAAACTAACTTAAATGGAGCTTGATCTTTCACTCCAATACTCTGATCAGTCCTAATCCGAGTACTGCTCATGAGGAAACTCCCAAGGAGAGAGTAATCAAGGTAGCCCCTAAGACGATAGAGGAATTAGCAACCACTTCTACTGCTCGAGATTCTTTGGTGGCTCCAACCCCATCCAAGGATGTGGAGGTAGAAGAGAATTCTTAGTAGGATCCGACTGCTAACAGGATACAAGTGGTTGAAGAGGAAGGAGCAGGTATGCTTCCTCCTTTCCTTGGAGGACCTAAAGTAGAGAGCTCCTATCTAATCAGGAAATCTCCACATCCAAGGGACATCCCCAACTGGCTTTGAATCTTTAATAATCAAAGATTCGAGGAGCTCTGGTGGAGGAAAATACTGAAATGTCAATTGAGAACAAGTCCCGAGGTGTTGTACTCTGCCTACACTGATAAAAGTGGTCCAAGTAAGTTCTCATGAATACTTTAGGATGCATCTTTAGAGTTTTTTCAAAACTTTTCTAAGTCTCCTCCCCATTTTGCTTTTCTTAGCATATGGTAGAGAGCGTCACTATGGTCAGAGAACTGACTAGGTGAACATTAGCCTTGGAAGAAGAGAGGGCTACCCTCCGTCGAGAGGCTGATGAATGTTAAGGATTTTTCCCTTCCTATTCAAGTCGTAAAATATTTTTCCTTTCTTGTAGTCATTTTATTATCCTTCTCAGGTCGAGAGTATCATCAAGGTGCTCGAGGAAACCCTTAAGAATGAGAGAGCAATGTTTGGGTCAACCTTGACCGAAAATGAACAACTCCTCATGACTCTTGAGGGAAAAAGTCTTCAATTAAGAAGTAAGTATCCTCTTGAAACTTGTTCTACTGCTTCTTAATCTTAGCTTTTTCTTAGTTCTTCCCTTGTTATGGTCAACAAAATTAGAAGACTTTGAAAAGAGGCCAAGGTAAAGAAAACCATAATTGTAAATCTTGATGAGATGTGCAAGGCTAAAGACCGGTTGATCGAAAGCTGGTCGACCAGGTTTGATGACAACATCCTCAAACATAAGGAGGCTGTGAAAGCATATGAGAAGAAGAACCATGGTAACTGATCATTAATTTGACCAGTTTATTATACCTATGATTTATTTTATCTAACTTTGAGCTACTCGTGCAGAGCAAGCCCTAAAGCTAGGAAGACAAGAGAAAGCTCTTGGTTTTGAAGAGGATAAGGAGGAGCTTGAAACAAGCCTTCAACAGAAGATCCAAGCCTTCAACAAGATGATTGCCGACATGGGGGCAGAAGCATTTAAATCTTCTGCAAGGGAGCCAACCGAGAAGATGAACTACCTTGGCAGACAACTCAAAACCCTTCAAGGCCTTTTGCTACTTCTCAGAGCAACCATGAACAGACAATAAGAGATATCATGGCTGGTGGAGTTAGCATTGCCTTAGAAAAGCTTAAAGCTTTTAACCCATCACTCAACTCCAAGTACTTGAGATAGATTTCAACTGCTTGGAGGAGGATGTGGCCAAGTTCTTCGAAGAAGTGAAGCCCTTCGGAAATAAGGTTGCTAAGGAGATGAAAGTTAGGTCTCCATCGAATAGTAACCAATCCGGTGGTTCTGATTAGTAGATGTAATATGACTTGCCGTCAAGCCTCTCACGTGTCTGAATTCCACCAAACCATTCTCGCTTGCAAACGACCCTAAGTCACTAGGCGCTCCACATACCTCTTCACACACCATGATGGCACTCGGCTTTCTTGACCGTTCTGGGCCTTAGCTCCTCCCTGAGCTTAGCCCCGACCTACCTTGTCGTTACCTGTCATGTCCACTATTGGTAGCTCCCACTTTGGTTCCTTGTCTTCTCATCTTGTAACCACTTCACTAACCTCAGTCATCTTCCAACGGTACCTTGACCGCTCTAGACCTTAGCTCCCCTAGCTTACTCTCGCTTGAGTCACGTAACATCACTCGGACTTACATGATCACTCGGACCTCAACTCCTCCCGCCTAGTCCCAGTCCATTACCATCGATTGCTAACGTTCTCTAAGCCACCTACACATCCAAACACCAAGCAACCATATTGAGCACAAGTTCTATGCACTTAACTCATGTTAGTGAAAACAATGCATCATACAACATACCACAACAAAACATCGATACCCATCTCGTGCATACACTCAACCATACTCATACGCTGATCCTAACCCTATGACCAAATCTCAAACTAAAATACATAATTTCAACACCAATTCATCAAAATTCGGTTTGACCGCCATTACTTGGCCGGCCAAATAGCTGGCACTGGTCTGACTGTTGGCACCATACCGATCTAACCACTTAAGAGTAAGCTTAGCTTAGAACATTTTAGGTGACACTTAATACAAAGACATCCTCAAATGCACATACACAAGTGTTTGGTGTCCATTTTGATCTGACCAGCAGCTATGGTATGACCACTCTATAGCCACCGGTTAGACCGCTCTATAGCCACCAATCAGACCGCCGTTGATAGATCGGTTAAAACCTAACAACAACTCTAAAGATTGCAAACTTTCAAAACCAAACTCAAACATTGACAATATTTGCATAACAAGATCCAATACTCATCATACACCACAGGATGACCTCCACATGGTCTCATAGAAAGTTATTGGCTGTCCAGGAGATGGCATATGGATGATTTACTAGATTATAATATTTGTGTTTCTTATCTACAAAGTAGTTATACAAGGCAGATTATCTAGGTCTACAACTTCATTTACTGAAGATAAAAAAACAGGATGCAAGTAAATATGCCTGAAAAAGAAGGGATATGTGTATGCGGTACAAAAAAATTGTGTCTATGAAGTAAAAATGTAAAAAAAGTCTAATAAACACTTTTTGTACCTGTGGTTCTTCCAAACTTCCTAGTGCAAAATGATCTCCCTGTCAGCAGCATAAATTCCATAGAGATTCTTATTTCATAGCACATGTAGCAAACAAATTCCCTAGCGAAGATATGCCGATGATGTCACAGAAAAGTTTTATAAGTTCTCAATTTTAATGATATTTAAGATAATGGGACCATCACAGAACAACTCATCTTAGGAACACAAAGGAGCGCATAAAGTTAAGATGTCGATTGTAACGCCCCCATTTCTAGGGGCGCCGTGAATCACTCGCAACTGCTCAGGACTGTTCAGCTGCGAGTTACATCAACCGAGTGTACAACATTGCCAACACATGCTTAGGAACAAAAGCCAACTTTATTACAATATAAAGGCTTAACAGCCAAGTAATACAATGGGGCGAGCAGCTCTTAGATACATTACAATACAAAAGAACACCACAGGCAGACTTGAGTGGAGAACAACCCTAATCCCAAGCATCATCTATTTCGTAGAATTCCACCATGTCGTCCTCACAGACTTCATCATTCTCTTGCTAGGCATTTTCTGTTGTTGTTTTTAGCAAGTATGAGTACAAACCACCGTACTCAACAAGTCACATGGGAAATACTATTTAACTATATGCAAGGATTTACCAAGGAGTGGAGTAGTGTAGTTTATTGTTTTATGTGGATGCAATTTTAGTTGTAAATAAGTTTTAAACATAAAATCACAACCTTCTTTAAGGAGAACGGGGTTTTATAACTTGAATACCAATCTTAATCAAATTCCTAATCTACTTATATTTTGTTCTTAGATTCACCCATTAAACATAGCTTCATTTTTCAGAAGCATGGCATATTTGAATACTCTTCATTTTTTGACTCTGCAGAGCTGCTCAGCTTTACCCACAAGATCTCTTAACTCCCACAATAGAATTAAGAAAACAAGACTTTTCACTCCTCAATTCTTTATATAGCCTCCACCCAGTAGGCTTGAATTAGGACTTGCCTTGGGGAATTTCGGTGATTGCCAGCAATGGAGAAGGTTGTCGGAGCTTTTGGGGTGTTGGGTTGGCTCTAGGCATCGATGCCTTCAAATGGGGGCTCGGGGGCTTTTATAGAGCGGCAGAGGTGGTTTGGCACAAGAGCTCGGCAATGGCGGCGGTCGGCGCGTGGCATGGTCGGGAAGGGTCGGGGAGGCGCAGTGCGGCGGTCAGAGGGGATGCACTGGCTGCGTCGGGTGAAGGAATACAGCGGTCAAAAGTTATTAGAGGAGGTCAGGTTGGCTGTGAGAGCGAAGAGAGCAGAGAGAGAGCAGGGCAGTTGGTGCAGCGATGGCGAGCGCGACCGGCGGCTCTAACACGCGATTAGGACATTTAAGAGGGGTGTACGGCTTCTGACAGGCGGCACAGGGGTGGCAGCAACGAGAGAGCGAGAGAGGGCAGAATGATTCAGGTGGCGGCAAAACAGGTGCGGCGGCGATGCGGTTTTTCGGATGATGAAGAGTGCCGGCGCAAATATCTCCCGTTGAGGCAATGCCGGTGAGGATTGGTGATGTGGATGGCTAAGATTTGAGCTGATTTAAGTTAGGGATCAAAAGAAATCAAATCCAAAACAAAATTCCAATTCTTTTGAAAAATCGGTTTTGTTTCATCGGTTCTTGTGATAACCGCACTCGATCAGCATAAATCTTACAATCCACTCAGTTGGAAAAGTTTTGTGTTAAAAGTGATTGCATTTGCTATAAACATTTTCAGGTTACACAACTAAACATCTGTTGTATACTTATATACTTAATCAGGCAAAAATGTTCCCCTTTCTTTTCCCTTAGGTACCCTTTAGGTATTCAGAAACAGTAGATAGGCCAAATCCATTCTCATGCAAGCACACGTACAAGTGGAGATGGGAAGAATGCAAACTGGAACTACAAACAGTGATATGGTGTATTTTCCAAATGGCCATGCTTCTTTTTGGTGACAAGTTGACCACTTGCATGAATAAACACCAGAAGTTGTCATATACTCATCAGATGGTCCCGTCCTCCTATTATCGTTTGCTTTGTTTGTTTAGATTAGTTTGTGTCGTATGCCAGGCTTTGTTGTCCGTGTTGCCTCTATCTCCTTTTCACTTTTAGACATTTCTCTGCAAACCAATTTGGCCAGGCTTAACATCTCTGACAGGAAATGAGCCAGCCTTTACCAATCAAGCTAGAGCCATCCTGAGCCATCCTTGTTTCTTGTGTTCTGTTTTCTCATTAGATTAATCACATTTGCTTATGTCCCGCTAAACTGAAAGGACGGTCTTTGCTATGTCTGCATGAGTCACCATTAATAATGCACACTTAAATATTCATTTGCTAATGGTGATAATTAAACTCAAGACAGGATACATGTTATCAAGCATGCATGTTGCATAGGGTAGTATATTGCTTACACTTGCAGATGTGTACAAGACACCAATTGATAGACAATACTTATGTACTCCCCTTCTAAAGCACACCATAGACACAGAACAGCTGTTTTCAACTGTTTTTAACCACATCCTGGAATCATAGGGGCAAAGTAAAGACAATGTTTGTCTATATTGTGATATGTGTTGATTGAGTATAGGTCCGAGAACTGAGGATAGCACACTCATCCCTATCTAGCCACCGACAAGTCTCTTTCCTGACTTGGTAGAGAGGTTCTGAGGCTTGATTTTAGAAGAGAGGAAGACTAGAGACTTTTTTATTGTTCATTACTTGATTATAAATGGTGAGGCTCCTCTCTTTATATAGATGAGGTTAGCCCCTACCAGTATGGAAACTAATACAATCTAATGCAGCTAAGTAAAGAAAGATAATATAATATCTATACTATCTAAATATTAAGGTATATATTCCTTATATAAATATATTCATCTATCTATTCCAAATATAAATATATTCATCTATCTATTCCTAATATGAAGATATGTATCTAATTATTTTTAATATGAAGATATGCATCTAACCCTTCCTAATACAACCGCTACAGCGCTACATGGCACTATTCATGTTCTACAATACCTATGGTACCATTTGTTCGCCTGCTACAGTGCCTCGCCGAACCATAGGCCATAGCATTGCACCCCTCATGGTGAGACAACTCGTTCTCGAGCTGTTAGGTAGCGGGTATAGTTAAAATCCTTTATAACCCCATGTCAACAAGAGGGCACGATGATAATGTTGTGTCACATGAAAAAAAAATCTGTGGAGCCTCGGTGAACAACAATGAGGATAGCAACCCTCCAGCGTCAGTTGACGTCGCAGTAGTCGCCGGTGGCAAGGGCAACCGGCACGGGGTAGCAGCATCATCATTCTTGCCCTGAGATGCAATGGTTGTGAGAGAGATGCGACGACATTGCTAACCCCCACATGGTAGCCGTTCTGCTCCACACTTGTGGAAGTACGTCGTTGACTGACCGCATGAAGATGGTCGTTGGACGGCGGTAAACTTCTTCCTCACTGAATGAAGCAATGGTACAGTCAAGGACAGCATTGCCTACTGAAGCGTTAGTGACGATGGCATCCATGGCGGCGTTGGCTCTGGAGGTGATGGAAGTGGCGATGGAGCCATGTTGACGATGACAGGTGTCATCTTCTTTTGCTCCACCATCTTGGCATACCTTCTCTCCTCCTTTGAAATACCAGGTATTTTTTCAAGCATCTCAATCATGCGACCCAGCATGTCGCTGACTGTCATGGAATCGCAACCCTCGCCACCCGACATGGTAGAAGGGGCAACGATTGGTTCTAATACCAAATGTTGTGGTCGGCGGTTGGGTATGGGTCCAATGACCAAGGGTAGAGCGCTCGCTCTCATCTAGCTACCGGCAGGGCTTTTCGCTGATGTAATAGAGAGACTCTGAGGTTTGATTTTAGAAGAAGAAGGTGGCTAGAGAATTTTTTATTGATCATTGCTTGATTATAAATTGTGCAACTCTTCTCTTTATATAGATAAGGTTAGCCTACAACAATATGAAAACTAATATAATCTAATATAACCAATCAACTAAAAATAATATCATATCTATACTATCTAAATACTAAGATATCTATTCTTCATATAAATGTATGTATTTATCTATTTCTAGTATGAAGATATGCATCTAATTATTTCTAATACGAAGATATGTATCTAACCTTTCCCAATACGACTGTTATAGTGTCATATAGTATTGTTTATATGCTATAGTACCTATAGTATTGTTTGCCCACCTGCTACCTTGCCTCACCGGGCCATAGACCAATAACAGTCTGACAAGTATGGAACATAAATTAGTTGTTGTCTGTCTAAGACAAAATTAATAAATAATGCATCTGAAGTGGCGATGCAAAGTTTCTTTTTGTTTGCATAAGTGATTAGCGTCTAAAGCATTTTGGCACACATTCTAAAAGTGGTACACTTGTCATTGTACTTGTCTGAGTAATTTATGATGGCAGTCTGTCATTTACATGCTTAGCACGGACATTAATTGTTCGTCTTGCAGGAAGGTTCTATTCACTTTCGTACAACTTTCTAAACAAAAATATTGATAGAAATTAGCTGGCTCCTAAAAAGTAAAGGCAAGATGTAGGGGCACACTTTTCTATGTTGCTAACAAGAAAAGTGGCAAAAATGCTAACATGAAGTAACAGCATTGACCCAACCTAAATACCAGCA
Source organism: Dendrocalamus latiflorus (assembly GCA_017311315.1). NCBI lineage: Eukaryota > Viridiplantae > Streptophyta > Magnoliopsida > Poales > Poaceae > Dendrocalamus > Dendrocalamus latiflorus. Next base: position 5,071,764 of record CM029678.1, on the reverse strand, counting down.
TATATGAGCTATGACGTAGCTGCAACGATAAAATGGCATGTATGGGATGTGGGTATAGGTGCATTCTTTTCGACTACTGTTTATTTTTTTGTTACAAATCGGGCGTTTATATAAATAAATCGGATACTGATAAGTTGATAAGTTATTTCGAAAAGACTATCATAATAAATTATTTTAAAATGATGATAAGAAATAATCCTATTTATTGATTTAAAAATAATATAAATCATGAGATATAAGTTGAAATTCAACTGGAATACTGGATTAGAGCACTCCCAATGCAGAAACTATGAGATAGTTTCTACACTTGCTAATTAATGTAGACACTACCCATAGAAACTATACTCCCAATAGATAATTTCTACAAATAAAATTTTTATCCAATCATCTATCTTCTCTCTCCTATCATCTACCTATCACAGCTCTTTCTATCTTGGTTCCTGTGTAGACATGGTTTCTTATATAAGAAACCATTTCCTTATCTCTCCTCCTTAACTCTAATAACACATCAGCATTTTGTCTACTTGGCACCTTATTTAATACCATAGAAATCACCCATTGGGACTGCCCTTATAGTCGATCAGCGGCGGCGAGTCCGAGGCACCAAGGCAGCATGCCGCCGGCAGTATTTCTACCAACAGCTGTCAGCTCGGCCGCTCCTCGGACAAGCCACCCCATCCACGATACGACTGCCCGGTTGCCGCCGGTGAAATGGAATCACACCGACCTGCACTTTTGCGGCAGTTCGGCATGCGCTGCATGCGGATCCTTCAACGGAGCGAGACCCGACCCCAATCGATCGATATTCCTCGCAACAAGATGATGGCATTCGCCGGGGCAGCAGCAGCGGAAGCCAGCAGGGCTCCATGCATGTCAGAATCTGCTGGTCGGGCACAGGCGCACAGCGCTTTTGGGCATGCCAACCTGCAACGGCTGCACATGATCTCTGCTTGTCTGTGGAAAGACGGACAGTTTTTTCGTTTGCGAGATCGTTGTGAACGTTGATCGATTGGGAGGTGAACATACGTACACTCGGCTAGAGGATTCAGAATGGCCATGGCTTTGTAAGATGCCTCTTATACGCGCACATCGGCAAAAAATCCTGTTTGTTTTTTCATTTTTTTATATGCCTTTTGGCTTCAACTACTCTAAAAATCAAAATAAATAAATAGAGCGACTTCTATAAATCATTTCTCTAAATAATTTTCTATATTAACATCTCATCATCATCTTAAAGAATACAATAAAAAATTGTCGACTATAGATAAAAAAAAATCAACAATCACACACTAACAAGGCCAAATACATCTTCCAGAGATGCCATTTGGAGCAAACTTGTACACCCATCACTTCACGAGGCCACGATCGTTCTGCCAGCCCGTGGCTACTCCAAGTGCATAGGCCCGATCCAAGAAGAAAGACAAAGCTACGTACCCCGGCCCAAGCTTCCTGAGGCCGCACCGTTGTTAACCATAGCCCGGCCGGCCTGCTCGACGATTTCCGAAGCCCACCGCGGAAGTCTCGTCGCGCCAGCCCGTGTGCGGTGTGCCGCGGTCGTGCCGGCCGGTGGAAACGCCTCACCGCTTGGACCGCGCCTCGCGACGCCGCGCAGGGGCCGTGGCTTGACCGACGGACGCGTTGGCTTCGTTTTTGCCATGACCGGCTAGTTTCCTTCGGGCGATCGACCGAGAACTTCCCAGTCGTCTCAGCTTTCGATCGCGCCGGAGAACACGTCAAGCCAAACCATCCACGGCTTTCACTCACAAGGGGTGAACGGCTATCTAACATCCTTATGTTTTCCTTTCTCGCTCTTACGATACTGTTGCCATCAGGAGCGAAATCAGTCTAAACCTAATGATACATCCATTATTTTAGCTCCATCAACACATGGTGGATTTTCACTTGACTTGAAATACATAATCATCTCCTCTTAGACATGCATTAACTCATGATATATCCACCACTTGACTTGATGATCTTCAATACACGAAGTAATCCCAAATCTTCCTTATTTGCAGAACCTAACATATTCATTCAACTCTTGAAAAATGTTAATCCACAAACCAATTGCCATCAAATACCAAACTTCACCATTAACACATAATGGAAGGATTAGATTCTACAATTTTCCCTTTTTGGTAATTCATTTTAGACTATTTGTAAAGTTCAATCTATATTTTGGATTCAAGAAATGTACTAATATATAAAAATATGATTTTGAATCTATACCTTTTTTATTTTACCTTTTCATCCAAATAAGACTAAATAATAATATACTTAAACAAGTATATTAGTCTCACATATAGATTTGCTATTTAATCATATATTTGGATGTGAGAAATGTAACAAGATTATAAGAAAGATATCGAATGCATACCTTAATGATTTCATCATTCTCATCCATATGAGACTAAGTAATATCATAATCAATAAACCAGTTTAGTCTCACAAATGCATTTGTCATTATCACTAAAATCTCATAATAGTATTTATCATTATCACCAAACCATTTTAAATGGAGCTTGATTTTTACTCTCAAACCTTGGCTTTATAAGTCTTAAAGTACTTTAAAGTTTCATCCTTAGGTTTTAGCAAATACGCATAGTAGTAACGTGTTGTATCATCAATAAAAGTTAGAAAATATCTTTTGCCTACTTTTGTCAACAATCTATTTATTTCACACAAATCTGAATGAACAAGATCTAATGGTGCTAAGTTCTTTTCATCCTCCAATCCCTTAAAGGGGTTTTCAGGGCTGCATTACTTGCACACATGACTAGCACTTTTATCCGTTGACAATTCCACATTTTGAAATTAAATCTAATGTGGCATTCTAGCAATAATATCAAAACCAATATGACAGAAATGATAATGCTAAATATTAGCCTCATATTTATTTAAACTAGTTACAACATCCATATTATAACAAGACGATAAAGTATTTAGGCGGAACAAGCCTCTGCTCCTATAGCGTTTACCAACAAAATTCTCAAACTTGACATTACAACTTTATTTGACTCAAAGACTAGCTTATAACCATCCCTACGTAGGAGAGAACCACTAATGAGATTCTTGTTTATTGTAAGAGCATGTTGCATGTTCTTCAAGTGGACAATTTTTCCTAAAGTAAACATCAGATCTACCATGCCAAAATCAAGAACGGAAGCATGCGACCTGTTTCCATTAGGTGAATTATCATACCCTCTTGAAGTCGAGGCCTTGCCTATGATCAGGTTGATAGCATTCTTCTTTGGTTATTCACCATCTTTGCTCTTACGGAAGTGACAGTCCTTCGCCATATAATCATCTTTTCTGCACACGAAGCAGGTAATTCTCTCAAATCCTTTTTCTCAAATTTCTTCTTAAACTTAGTTGTTTTGTTCAGTTTATTGAATTTGTACATCTTTGCACCTGTCTTTTCTCTACGATATTATTATTGCTCTGACCAAAAGTGGTGGATATATCTTTTGCTCTGTCCTTTAATTCCACATCAGGGGCAACAATGAGATCTCCAACAAAAATCTCTTCCCTCTTGTACTTCGAGTCAGTGGCAAAATTCTACCAACTAGCAGAAAGTTTGGCAACAATATCCGCAACCACAAACTTAGGAGGCAGTATACACCTCAAGTGTGCAATCTCACCAACCAGTAGCTAAAGGTCATGAGTTTGTCCAACTATTGACTTAGCCTCATCCATGCTAAAATCGAAGAATTGCTCACACATGTAGAGCCAGCGACCAGCTTCTCCTCTACATATTTATGCTCTAATGCGTCCCACAACTCTATGGTGTACTTGCAGTTTATATACACAATGTAGAGCTAATATGCCAGAATGGTTAAAATGTAGCAAATAGTGGTGTTGTTCTCATTGCCGAACTACGTGTCCTGTTTAATCATAAATGGATATTGTGGGTGGATAACCCACCTCAGTCCCCAAGACATTAGCCAAAATTTGGCTCTAGTCCGCCATCTATGAAAGTTCTGACTAAAAGCATCAGAAGCACTAGCCATTTCTGTATTGCAATAAAGTTCATGACAAGGTTCCTAGAATGCTAGACATATGGGTAATATTTAATTCCAAATTTTATTAGAAGACAAATATAGTAAAAGACTAGTGATACAACAAACGAATCTAATCGTAGGCTGCTCATTGTACTTCAGTAAATACACAAAAAATTGTATAATAAAGTCGATCAATTGCTCAAACGACTTACTGTTGGGTATGATGAAGAACAGAAAGCAGAACAGGCTTGATGTAGCGTAGAACGTAGATGAAGTAGAGCAAGAGCTGTCGCATGTGTTGCACTACCCAAAAACCTTATTGCCAACCCCGTGCAAGTACTCTATGCAATAATGGCACAGAGATAGCCGCTCTCCCTCCTTCTCAGTGCACGCCGAGAAGAAAAACTGACGAGATTTGGTCACTCAACACTCAGTATAAATTCACCAGAGAGGAAGAAGGCAATGTGAGAAAGAAACGGGGAAGTTTAGCTAGTCTGCCAAGCATAGACGTCTCCAGGCCTTTTATATACATGTGAATTGCTTTCTAGTAACTAATGCCATTAGACTAAAATAATCTACCAGTAACTACTAAATTATTCACTGGTAAATGCTGATATTTAAATCAAGTAATAATAATTAAGCAGTCTCATGATTAGTCAAAAGGATAGATATGATGCACGGCTTATCAAAAATAAGGTGGACTTGATCTACCAAGTGGCGTGCCATAGCACGGCATAGTCGCGCATCACGTCACAAGTCACGCGATTTTTCATGTGAAAATACGCAAATATGTGTGTGTATGTGTTTAGCTAAAGCCCCCTCATGCCATGTGTCTTAAGCTTGAACGGTAAGCATCCCGCCTTATAAATTGGTTTCCTCCTCCTTACCTTAGTTATATGGTATTAAACTATGCATACTTTGGAATTATAGGAAATGAGCTTTACTCATCTGGGCCTATTTCTAACAATCTTATCCACTTTCCACTTCATCACTCGCAGGGCAGATCCAACACCCCTATTATCGATCGAGTATTAGGTATCTTTGTGGCATCGACATGTATCGGCTATAACGAGGATGTAACCATCCTCAAATTATTATTTATCTATAAATAATATTGTTACATCATTATAATTCTTGGGTATACCCCTTATGCGTAAGGAAAATATTTAGTTAAGTGGTCGTAAGCCTTTCTACGACCACTCTTTGGTTGTAAGTCTTTCCACAACCATTTCATAATCATAAGTCCCTCTACAAACACCCCTTGTTCGTAAGCCTTTTTTATGACCACTTCATAGTTATAAGTTCTCCTACGACCATAACATAGTCGTAAGTTATCTTACGACCACCTTGTGGTCATAGATCCTCCTACGACTAAGCCAAACTTCGACTGACCTGTTTATGACAACCCATTACATTACGGGTATGTCTGACGAGGCAATTAACACGTGCACTTATTCTATGGAATAATTGTATATAACTTTTCTCTGACAGTAACCGTCGCACAACGAGTGAGATACCACGTCTCTCTGATAATAACTCCCGTCGAGCGGTTATCATCCGAAACATTAAGGCATCTCTTGACATGGAACAACTGTCGCCGCTTCACAAGCTATATAAGGGTAAACATCAGGGAGAAGAAAAGAAGAGACCTAGAGGGAGAATAGAAGTAGAGCAAGACATTCCGTATTACTTTCTTGGTTGTAATTAGTTTATTGAGCAATAGCCATACATGAGTAAGGTTGTTATTCTCCTAGGAGAAAGCTCAAACCTGTATAAAATCCATGTATCTTTCTTTGTGTGATCGTAGCCAGGTCGGCAAGAGATCCCCAAATTCAAGTAATCATATATAAGATCGATACTAAAACATCAACAAACTATTAGAAAATAAGTGAGGTTTATTGGTGAAGATGGCTAGAGTTCCACAAGGGAGGTGATTTCATGCTCTCCGAAACAGTAAATTGCACAAATATTAAAACACCTTCAAGGATAAATTGATGCTACTTACCTCTTGATTTATTCTTTAAGATTTGTGTACGTATATAGGAGTGAAAAACATGAAATCACTGCTCGTTCCCTAAACACCCTTGATTTTATAACGTGGGTTCGCTTGATCACTCGCATGCCTCAACTCTCTGGGCTGTCGGCGTACGAGTCCCAAAGGCCAGAGCTAAGCTGAGTTCTTTTGAGTTTATGATTTGACTTTTTACAGTAACTAACTTCTAAATAAAGTGCCTTTTAAGACTTAATTTACAAGTCGATTGTAGTATACACTGTTCCAACTCAAATATATAGGCTAAAATTGCAAGTGAGTATCGCTCTTCATACACTCTCTTATAAACAATCATAATTTAAAATTTTAAAATAAAAACTATAAACCACAGTACAAAACACCCCACCAAAATAAGTTCAATGCCATCTCTCCTCCATAGCACTGTATACAGTACACTGGTCACAAACGTACGTGAACTACAGGAATAACTCGAAGCAAACGGCAAGGTAAACCCTTTTTACACAAAACACCCTAAAGTTTTCTACAGCAACAAATCGTCTATCCTCCTCTACTCATCACACTAAAATCCAAAATAGAGAAGAACATAAGTATGCACTTGCAAGAAATATCTTCCCCTTCCAAAAACTTTCCTTGTATTCCCTCGACCTCGAGTCCTCAAACAGAAGGCGTACTGCCAGTCTCCATATTTGCCAAGAACACCCTACCATTTCCGGAAATCAAAAGCCGCCGCCACCGCCTCCTGCTCCTCGCCGTCGCTGCCATGGCCCACCGCCTCCTCCCGCTCCTCGCCGTCGCCGCCGCGTCCCTCCTCGTCGGCTCCCCGGTCACCGCCGCGCGCCCGTGCCACTCCTTCCTCTTCTCCTTCTCGGCCCACCCCAACCCCAGCAACGACCCCGACCACCGCGCCCCCCTCACCGCGACGGTCATCACCATCTTCCGCGTCCGCCGCTTCGGCCCCCACCCCATCTACCGCCACGACCACATCCACGCCCTCCCCAACCACCACCACCTCCACTCCATCCCCGCCAACATCCAGATCCGCCGCCCCGAGCTCCCCCGCCCTGCCGCCGACGCCGCGGCCGGCCTCCAGGAGCGCGCCAAGGACGTCCTCGTGGTCGTCGTCGGTCTCCTCTTCGGCGTCGGCTGCGGCGCGCTCACCGCCGCCTCCATCTACCTCGTGTGGTCCGTCCTCGCCTCTGCCGCCGCGTGCCCCCACTACGACGAGCTCTACGGCGACGAGGACGACGAGGCGTCCGACTCCGAGAGCCCCAAGAAGGTCGGCTACGTCATCATCCCCGGCGTCGAGGCCCACGACGGCGGTAAGAACTAGGGCTAGGGTTTGGTTTTGTCCCGGGAGGGGCAAGTTCGTGGGGTGGAAAATTTATGGCATATACCTATATGTTGCTGTTTATGTGTCGCGTAATTCGTAATGTCTGTATGATGTGTGGTTGCGGAGTAGCGGTGGTGTGCCCTCCATGTGAATACGCTCTTGATGCGCGCTTACGCCGTGAAATGTGCTTTATTTCTGATGAACTCCGGCATGTTTGGCGATTTCGTGAATTGTTAGGAATCCTCTAATCATGATGTTTCTTCTGTTGTCACCTTGCATTGTGGCTCTGCTTCAAGATCATAGTGATCAGCGGTGATTGTTTCTTCATATGCAGTTGTGCATCCCAATTCCAGGCGTTTTAGTGACAGGGCTTTGCCGATGTGCTTAAAGGCGTAACTGGTTCATGTGTTGGAAATCTTGTGCTTGTGGTGGTCTCTTGTCTGCTTATCTGTGGATCAATGATTCTCTAAGGGACAATGGGTTTGACAGCTATATACGTTAATGATTCATTTGTTTTGTTGAAATGACAAGAGACATTTATCAGTTAAGGGTTTGGGTGTTCTTCAGCACTGTGATGCTTGAATCTTTGGTGGCCTTGATAGGGTGGTGCTGAACTGCTGATATAGTATTGCCTAGAGTCAACACTTCATGTTCTAAAAAATGTGCCAATCCTTTCCATTTCTTTACTTTCTTGATCATATTCTTGGGTATGACTTAATCTTCAGATTGTCCAAAGTGTTGATGGTTATGAATGTACAACTTGCTATGTAGTATTCCTTGCTTTTAATAAGAAGTTATCTGATGTTACTGGTTTAAAACACGAGACATCAAACTGCCAGTAGTCTTGTACCTAGCATTTTGATGTTGCTGGATCAGTGCTAGTAGATGGTTGGACCTTGGTTGTGATAGGACTAGGGGTCCCGATCTTTCGATGAGAGTGGTAGATTCGATTGGGGAAGGAGGTGACGTTGACGACCCGACTACAACCATCCAAGGACGTTGCGCCTTAGCGATCGATACACCAACTCCAGAGATTGTTCGTGACCTTGTCGGCGCACGATCAACCTAACCACGAGGGTTCTCGTTCCTGCAAGCAATCGAAGAACAAGCAAGAACAAGATGAACAGCAACTCAATTGCAAATAACGATGTAAGATTCAATCTGAATCAGGAAAACAGTGGGGTTCCGAAGACAAGTATTCGGGCGGTCTAGCCGACACGCGCGAGTACAAGGCAAAGCAGCAAAAGCTAACTTAGTCTAAACAAAACCCAAACCCTAGAAGAGGGTGCGGCTGCCTATTTAAGGGTCACGGAAGGTGAAGGGTCGGCCAAAACACAAGGAAGCCGAATAGGACTCGAATTACAAGGCCCAAGGCCCACTTTGACTCGGACTGGAAAAGCGACGTGAATTGTTTTGCAGTTTCTGGTCGACTCGGATGGAATTTGGAGGTGAGGCCGGATCCATCTGAAAGTAGACTTCAAGATCTTTCCAACAAGTACTCATGGGCCCTGAGAAACCTTCTGGATCAAAAGTTACGGCCGTTTGAAGTAGGCGCTGTCAACAAGGCCGAATCCGAGTCAAACTCGTGAACAGGACTTGGTTTGCGCTTGACGGTTCCACTTCTATACTTGAGCTCATGTGGTTCTTCCCCATGGTTCCTAAGGACAATTAAATCATCACAAGAATTAAGTAGTATTCCATTCTTTGAAACATTTGTATGCAAACTTAGGAACGCATTCACCTGATGGTTAAGCTGACGTGCTCGCGCTCTAGTCATTGGTCCTTGTATCATAGTTTCAGTTTGATATGGAGTCGGCATGGTTGTATGCATGGAAAGGATGTCCTCATCATCCTCCCCTTCTTGCATTTGAGTCGTCCGCGACTCAAGCTCATCGTCTTCTCCCAAGTATGGCTTCAAATCTGCAATGTTAAAGGTGGGACTAACCCCAAAATCTGCAGGCAACTCAAGTTTATATGCATTGTCATTAATCTTTTCCAACACTTTGAAAGGACCATCAGCTCTAGGCATCAACTTAGACCTCCTCAATTCAGGAAATCTTTCTTTTCTCAAATGCAACCAAACTAAATCACCCGGTTGAAAAGTTAAATGCCTCCTTCCTTTACTACCAGCAAGTTTATATTTAGCATTCATGCGTTCAATATTTTCTTTGGTTGTCTCATGCAATTTCAACATCAAGTCAGCACGCTGTTTAGCATCAAAATTTAACTTCTCCGAAGATGGAAGTGGTAGCAAATCAATAGGAGCACGAGGCACAAAGCCATAGACAATCTCAAAAGGGCACAACTTTGTAGTAGAATGCAGCGAACGATTATAAGCAAATTCAATATGAGGCAAGCATTCTTCCCACATTTTAATGTTCTTTTTCAAAACAGCCCTAAGCATGGTAGATAAAGTTCTATTCACAACTTCAGTTTGCCCATCAGTTTGGGGATGACACGTAGTCGAAAATAACAGCTTAGTCCCCAATTTAGCCCATAAAGTTCTCCAAAAATGGCTAAGGAATTTAGTGTCACGATCCGAAACTATTGTATTTGGCACACCATGCAAACGAACAACTTCACGAAAGAACAAATCAGCAATATTGGTAGCATCATCACTTTTATGACATGGTATGAAGTGTGCCATCTTAGAAAATCTATCCACAACAACAAATATGCTATCCCTCCCCTTCTTTGTCCTAGGCAGTCCTAAAACAAAGTCCATAGAAATATCTTCCCAAGGCACACTAGGAACAGGTAGAGGCATATACAAACCGTGAGGATTAAGTCGTGACTTAGCCTTTTGACACGTAGTGCAGCGAGCAACAAAACGTTCCACATCACGTCTCATCTTTGGCCAAAAGAAATGACTACCAAGTATGTCTTCCGTCTTCTTCGCTCCAAAATGCCCCATCAGCCCACCTCCATGCGCTTCCTGTAACAACAACAAACGAACGGAGCTAGCTGGAATGCATAGTTTGTTAGCTCTAAACACAAATCCATCATTTAGAACAAATTTATTCCACGTTTTGCCCTCTTGGCAATGCAGCAACACGTCTTTAAAATCATCATCATGAACATAATGCTCCTTAATTGTTTCCAATCCAAAAATTTTGAAGTCAAGTTGTGAGAGCATGGTATATCTCCTAGACAATGCATCAGCAATAACATTCTCCTTTCCCTTTTTGTGTTTTATGACATAAGGAAAAGACTCTATGAATTCAACCCACTTTGCATGCCTACGGTTCAATTTTGCTTGACTTCTAATATGCTTTAATGACTCATGATCAGAATGAATGACAAATTCTTTGGGCCATAAATAATGTTGCCATGTCTCTAAAGTTCGAACTAGAGCATATAATTCCTTATCATAAGTAGAATAGTTCAAACTAGGCCCACTCAATTTTTCACTAAAGTATGCCACAGGTTTACCTTCTTGCAACAGCACACCACCCAATCCAATTCCACTAGCATCACATTCTAGCTCAAAAGTCTTACTAAAATCTGGAAGTTGAAGTAATGGTGCATGTGTTAACTTATCTTTCAATGTGTTGAAGGCGTCTTCCTGTGCATTCCCCCAAGTAAACGGCACCCCCTTTTTAGTGAGCTCATTCAATGGTGCAGCGATGGTGCTGAAATCCTTCACAAAACGACGATAGAATCCAGCAAGTCCTAGAAAACTTCGCACCTGCGTGACCGTTTTAGGAGTCGGCCAACTCTGTATTGCCTCAACCTTGGCTTGATCAACTTCTATGCCCTGTGGAGTAACAACATAGCCAAGAAAAGAGACTCGATCCGTGCAAAATGTGCACTTCTCAACGTTACCAAATAAACGTGCATTACGTAAAGCATCAAAAACAGCACGTAAATGGCAAAGGTGTTCCTCTAGTGATCTGCTATATATCAATATATCATCAAAATAGACCACTACAAATTTACCAATGAAAGCACGCAAAACCTCGTTCATTAATCTCATGAATGTGCTAGGTGCATTAGTTAAACCAAATGGCATTACTAACCACTCATACAAACCGAACTTAGTTTTAAATGCTGTTTTCCATTCATCTCCCAATTTCATGCGAATTTGGTGGTATCCACTACGCAAATCAACTTTAGAGAAGACAATAGAGCCACTTAATTCATCAAGCATATCATCTAACCTAGGAATAGGGTGACGATATCTAATGGTAATGTTATTGATCGCTCTACAGTCCACACACATACGCCATGATCCATCTTTCTTAGGCACTAAAATTACCGGAACAGCACAAGGACTAAGAGACTCACGCACATAACCTTTATCAAGCAATTCTTGAACTTGACGTTGAATCTCCTTAGTTTCTTCCGGATTGGTCCTGTATGGCGCACGATTGGGCAAAGATGCCCCGGGAATCAAATCAATCTGGTGCTCAATCCCTCGCATTGGTGGTAGCCCTGGTGGCACGTCCTTCGGAAAGACATCCATGTACTCCTGCAAAAGATTAGTGACAGCAGGAGGCACAGAAGAAGGTACCTCCTCGAATGAAAATAAAGCTTGTTTGCAAAGTAAGGCATAGCAAATAGAAGTACTAGCATCCAGCTCATTCACATCAGACTTAGTAGCAAGAAAACATGCACCTTTCAATTTAATCTCATTTTTCATCTCATGAACAGATTTAGAGTTTTTCTTTTTATGTTGCTCAAGTTCACTTGCAACAATCTGATTTTCACTCCTATTATGCTCCTGATTTTTCTCTCTACTAGCTCTAGCAATCTCATCTTTGAAAATAGCTTCAGGAGACATAGGATGTAACACAATTTTCTTGTCATGATGCACAAAAGAATATTGGTTTGTCTTACCATGATGCAGTGAATCTTTATCATATTGCCACGGTCTACCTAACAGCATAGAGCATGCTTGCATAGGGACAACATCGCATTCTACAACATCGTGATAAGAACCAATAGCAAAATTTACTCTCACCATTCGTGTTACCTTCACCTTGCCGCTGTTATTGAACCATTGAATGTAGTAAGGGTGTGGGTGAGGTTTGGTGTTCAACGCAAGCTTCTCCACCATATCGGAGCTCACCAAGTTGTTGCAGCTCCCTCCATCAATTATCACTCGGCATGAACGTTCCTTCACGACGCACTTTGTTTGGAAAAGGATGTGCCGCTGATTTTGCTCCGCCCTCTCCATTTGTGCACTCAACACACGCTGCACAATGAGGCTCTCATAGCGCTCTGCATCTTCAGCACCAATGTGCTCTTCTTCTTGCTCCTTCCCACTACCTGCATGGTCAGCTGCAAGCATAGCATATGTATCCTCATCCAAATCACTAGCAGAAGAATACCCACCATCATCTCTCACAATCAGAACACGCTTGGTTGGGCACTCACTCCTCACATGGCCATACCCCTTACATTGATGACATTGGATATCCCTCGTTCGCCCCGTAGATGCAACGGACGAAGAGCTCTTTGCATGTGCTTGGGCTGTCCCCTTTGTTGCTTCAGATGCCCGAGATGCCGAATTTGATGATGAAAACCGTGGCTTGCTGTTGGAGGAAGAAGGTGCAGGGGGTTGGCTTGATGGTGCGGCAGATGCACGTTGAGACCAAATATTTCCACGACCTGCAGAAACATTAGTCCTAGTGCTCGCGCGTCGTCCCTGTACTTCTCTTTCAGCTTTACAAGCAAGATGAAATAAACGAGTGATAGAATTATATTCCTTGTAAGCTAAGATGTCCTGAATTTCCCGATTCAAACCACCCATAAACCTAGCCATAGCGGCTTCCTCAGTTTCCTCTAAGTCACAACGCAGCATGCCTGTTTGCAATTCTTGAAAATATTCCTCTACGCTTTTACTACCTTGCCTCAATTGTTGCAACTTATGTAACAAATCACGTGCATAATATGAGGGAACAAATCTAGCTCGCATGATTCTTTTTAATGCATCCCAAGTTTGTGGTATGGTGAAAGGATTTTTCTTACAATATTCACTCCACCAAACAGACGCAAAATCAGTAAACTCACTAGTAGCAGCCCTAACCCTTTTGTTTTCAGGGAATGCATGACAAGCAAATTTCTGATCGACAGCCAATTCCCAAGTGATATAAGCATCAGGGTTATATTTTCCATCAAAAGGTGGTATAGTGAACTTAATCTTACCAAGCGATTCATCATTGTCACGTACCTCATTCCGGCGTGGTTGACGATGACGGTGAGCGTCCTCATCATCATCAATCTCAGTGTCAGCCGCATAGTCGTCTCCACCATTTTCGTCCACCCTGCTGCCCAAGACACCAATATTGGCACGAGTACGCTGAGTTGGTGCAGCGGGAGATGCACGGCCCCTCTCATCAAGACGTCTCAAAATCTCAGCAAGTGACACGTTGACGGTGCCAACGGAAGCCTCCAATGTTGCAAGCGTAGTGTTGGTGTCGATCTGCGCGGCCTCCAATTGGCCAAGGCGTTCGTTGGTGACCCGTACATCCTCATCAAGTCCCTCAGTGTGCAGCTTCATTTGGCGCTCAAAGTGTTGTATGATGCCCCTAGTCCGAGGGGAATGTTGCGCTGCCCGCAGGTCCTCCGATTCCCCTGACATTGTTAGAAGAACACAAGAAACAAACCAAGAAGATAAAAATAATAAAACTGCAGGTTATGCCCTCACAACTACTGGGATGTGGTTAAATCAAGTCGCACACTCTCAACCTGTTCTGTCAAGCTCTTACAAGTTCTTACCACAGCGAGCAGGAGGTGATGGCAGCCGACAAGTCAAGACAATATCTCCTGGAAATTGAGTGTATCGCTGCCTTGGTCGCTAGTCCCTGTGAGGTGGTAGCCAAATCTGTGGAGCTATAGGTGGGCTGAGAGTGAACAAAGGATAACTAGAACCACATTAGTCAAAGCAAGTTGAATAATCGCTCAACGACGGCACCGTGCTGGTCCTAGGCTAGACCGTACTAGAGACGCGAGCCTAGAACACAAACGAAGACACACCGTGCAGAAAGAAACTAGATGGCGCTGCACACGGAGTTCTGTAGCTCGAAAAAGGGTGCCGTCTTCACAGGGTACCTTAGAATCACGTGCAGAAGGGCTCTGTCAATTTTGAGCGAAATCTGAGAAACTTGATTTTTCCTCGGTTTGCGGGCCCGTTTTGAGGCCCTAAACGATGTTTTTTGGGGTCGAAGCTGCCGCGTATGTGCCTGGTGGCTTACGCGGATCTGAAATCTCCAGTTTTTCCTTTCCAACGGATCAAGAATCGCCTCAATCGGAGGTCGTATGCAAAAGTTAGCTATTTCTCTCTCCTCTTTTTTTTTTTTTTTTTTGGCCGCGGCTCTTTTAAATGCGGCTGCCTGTTTCTTCCTTTTTTTTTTCACTCTTTTTTTTTTTAACACACGACGCGGTTGAAACCTACTCCGAAACCAACTCTGAGATTGTGGCCTACTCCGAAACCAACTCTGAGATTGTGGCCTACTCCGAAACCAACTCTGAGATTGTGGCCTACTCCGAAACCAACTCTGAGATTGTGGCCTACTCCGAAACCAACTCTGAGATCGTGGCCTACTCCGAAACCAACTAGGGCAAAGCCTCCCTAGAAATCGAGTCCTCCTCCTTTCCTTCCCCCACCGTGGCAGTTCGGATCTAACTACAGCGGTGAGACCAAATCGTGAACAGAACTCGAAACTCTAAAGGAACTAGACACTAAGACCAGCAAAGGACACGACGATGCAACCGAAGACTCAACAAACAAAGACTATGCAGCAATAGATAAAGGCACAAATTGTTTCGGATTTTGGGGAATAGATCTACTATTTTTTTTTGGGTTTTCTGGACTGTAGGTAAAAAAAATTGCAAAGACTAGATAAGATCTCTCACCGATCAACCTTGAGCTCTGATACCAACTGATAGGACTAGGGGTCCCGATCTTTCGATGAGAGTGGTAGATTCGATTGGGGAAGGAGGTGACGTTGACGACCCGACTACAACCATCCAAGGACGTTGCGCCTTAGCGATCGATACACCAACTCCAGAGATTGTTCGTGACCTTGTCGGCGCACGATCAACCTAACCACGAGGGTTCTCGTTCCTGCAAGCAATCGAAGAACAAGCAAGAACAAGATGAACAGCAACTCAATTGCAAATAACGATGTAAGATTCAATCTGAATCAGGAAAACAGTGGGGTTCCGAAGACAAGTATTCGGGCGGTCTAGCCGACACGCGCGAGTACAAGGCAAAGCAGCAAAAGCTAACTTAGTCTAAACAAAACCCAAACCCTAGAAGAGGGTGCGGCTGCCTATTTAAGGGTCACGGAAGGTGAAGGGTCGGCCAAAACACAAGGAAGCCGAATAGGACTCGAATTACAAGGCCCAAGGCCCACTTTGACTCGGACTGGAAAAGCGACGTGAATTGTTTTGCAGTTTCTGGTCGACTCGGATGGAATTTGGAGGTGAGGCCGGATCCATCTGAAAGTAGACTTCAAGATCTTTCCAACAAGTACTCATGGGCCCTGAGAAACCTTCTGGATCAAAAGTTACGGCCGTTTGAAGTAGGCGCTGTCAACAAGGCCGAATCCGAGTCAAACTCGTGAACAGGACTTGGTTTGCGCTTGACGGTTCCACTTCTATACTTGAGCTCATGTGGTTCTTCCCCATGGTTCCTAAGGACAATTAAATCATCACAAGAATTAAGTAGTATTCCATTCTTTGAAACATTTGTATGCAAACTTAGGAACGCATTCACCTGATGGTTAAGCTGACGTGCTCGCGCTCTAGTCATTGGTCCTTGTATCATAGTTTCAGTTTGATATGGAGTCGGCATGGTTGTATGCATGGAAAGGATGTCCTCATCAGGTTGCCTGTGGCTTGAAGAGTGCCCTCCACTGTTTTGTTTGGGGCTTAAAATAGAATTTCATGGTAATGTATGTATTATGGGCTATCTATTTGATGTGAGGTGCTACCATAAATAGCATTCTGAGTTCTTGGTAGTCAAGTATGAGCCTAATGTTGCTGTAAGCTACGTCCAGTTCTTTGTCTTGGATCTTATTTATTTTAATGTAGATGGTCTCTGCATTCAGCACGCTACACACATAAACACAGCTTGATAGATATCTGCATAAGGGTTCTGATGACATCTCTGCCCAGTTCATTCTTGCTCACTCAAGTTCCGATGTGTAACTTAGATCTCTGTATCGATTCACATAACTCGCCTTATGCACGAGAGCACGCACCGTATTACTTCTAGTCTTCTAGAATAAAAGCAAATCCCTGAATTTTTTTTTCGTTTCTGTTTTTTTATTATGAAAGCAAACCTCTGTTGATACGCCAGTGTCGAGCATCCTTTTAAATAGAGTAGTAATAGTAATCTTTCAGAAACACTAGGGTAACCATCAGGCTGGAAAGATAGGGAACGTGTTGTCTTTAATTTATGCACCAAATTCATAATTGTTACCGCATACGGTATTGTAGCTTTTTTTTAATTTTAGCCGTTGAACATCTATTTTTACAAAATCTAGTTCCCTCTCTGTACTCAGTAACCGCAGCAGGCAACACATGTTGTCTACGGCGTTTTGTGCGGCAGGTGGACACATGATTAGCACTAACGTACATGATTAACATTAATTAAACATCATTAACACTAATTAATCACTAATCAAATGCTTTGCGGCCAACACCGTGCTACCAAGCTCGGCAGGTATCTACTGAGCCCCACTATCTTGGTAGGTACTTGCGGAGTTTAAAGAGGGTGCTAGATTTACAAAACTGAGTATGTGAGGATCAAATTTAAACAAAATAGCTAATATATCATTTATGGAAACAGAACCAGTCAGTGCAAACTAGCTGTCACAGCGTGTAGTACATATTTCAGCTTATCGATAATGTAAATGATCTTATGTTTTAAGTTTCTGGCTAGAAGTGAGATTGTTTAGTCACATGTAGAAAAAGGTTGGTATAGTATTTTTTTTATGCATGTATATCAATGTTCGTATTTGATCCATATTTGTCTTCTACCGTCATTGTAGTCTGTAAACACATAAGATCGAGTTTTTACATGATCATTTCAAACAAAAACGCACGAGTACACAAGTACAGATGCTTAGAAAACTACTGCCAACAAGGATGCATATGACTTCTATTACCAAAAACATCCATGCATAAATGAAACATATTTTCTTATAGCAATGACTATAAGCAAAATTGGTTACAGGGCACTCATAATATGTGGTATTTGCTTGAGAACACTAGGTTTTCATGCTGCTGCATAACACATTACCAAAATATGGCTATTTGACATTGAGGCTAATATAACATAATTTTCAGCCGCTTGAGGAGAGAGAACGTTAAGAAAATGTCCATATTACCCTTCAAAGTCAGACCATCTCTCCCTTCTCTCTCTATCCGTCTTTCTCTCTCTTTTCATGCCATCTTGCGTCTATGCACCGAGGCCATGAGGTCCGATGTCCTGCACCACGATCGTGCGCATAGCCGTAGCCCTGTGTACGTCCAACTTTATCTCCGACGGCCGCACCTCCCCTTACTCCACATGCCCTACCTCTACCCTGCTCCTACGATTAGATGTGGCCACCATGAACATGGTGGGCTTTGTTGCTAATCCCATCCTCATCGTGTCCTGGAATTAACGCCACCTTCCCTACTTGCCTCGGTGCACCGCCATTGATCCAACGATGGACAAGGCGAAGGCATGTTCCACATGCAGCCACGTTCGCGAGGTGGTGTGAAACACCCCAAAAAATTAAAATATTTTGAACATTCCTTAAATTTGGTTTGAATTTGAAACTTTCCTAATTTGGTAATCTCACAGCCAATACCACTTTCCCTTCCTAGCCATCCGCCTTCCCAAGTCGTTGGCACCCTCTTGGAAGACACCTTCACCCTTCTCCCCCCTGCCCCCCTCCACTCGGCTCAACCTCACTCACCGCCGCAAGCACCAGTCGACGCTGCCAACTCCGATCAACCCATTGTACCACCCTGACAGTCCTCTAACACTACCATTTAATGGCCTTCTCTTCAGCCTAGCCATGCGCCACGGCTGCTCAACCCCGCCTCATTGTCGTCACCCCTCCCCTCTCTCATAGCCAACATCCTGTGCCACATACCTTGACCGCCACAACCTACCATTCGAAGGAGCACGGAGATCAATGCGCCACGCCGCCTGACAACCTGCCAGTGTAGCTGCCAACCACCATCGAAGGCTCACGCGCCACCGTCTGAGCGGAGCTCCCCACTGCTCCCCACCACCTTACCAAGGCTATAAAAGCTACGTCATGCTTCCTACTAGCCTACATTCGCAACCATAACCCTCCTCCTCCCCTAACGTCGGATAATTTCCACTGCCACTCTCCCCTATCACCGGTAAGCTCCGTTTTCAATTCTTGTCAAAGCATTCACCATTCTTCAATTGCACCTTCCCTTAGCTTCACCGTGAGCCCATGAATACCACCAAAGCCTCCACTTAGCCACTCTGACCCCCTACATCACCAGCAACTAACTTCTCCACCCGACCAAGCCACCTCACTATAGGCAGCTTTACTCGGGGCCTTAGAACTTAAACCGATGTTACCACGACCTTTTCCTTGCCCCGGAGATGCTCAGTCAGCCCATGCCCTCTCCATGCTACTCGACAGACCAATTGCCATCATCCATGTATACGCCAATCACATTCACGATTCGATCTGAACATGCGACGCATAGTGCACCATGGAGCTTAAGGATGGATATACTGCCACTTTCATGGCCGCGTGGCGGCCCTTGAAGGACCTCGAATTCGCGAGCGTCGATGTTGATCGCCAGTGGCGAATCTACCGTGGGTGCTTGTGGGGGCTCGAGCACCCCCTCCTCCCACCGTGGTTGAAGAATACCCGGTCGGCCGGCCGGCCCGGAGGGTGAAGAACCGGAGGAGGCGGGAGAGATCGGAGGACGGAGGATGAAGAACAGACTGCCGGAGTGAGTCGCGGCCCGCAGCCCGGCGCGGTGTAGGGGGAGGCGGTCGCCGGTCGGCTACTCGGCGTGGAGCCGCGGAGGGGGAGGCTGGGTCGGTTGGCGGCTCGGCACAGAAGGCGGCTTGACGCGGAGGCGGAGGGCAGAGCGGAGCGGCGGTCGGCGGCTGAGGTGACGACGCCGACGAGCGGTGGTCGGCGGACAAGGTGACGACGCCGACGAGACGACGAAGCTATTCTCCATTTGCTCGGGCGCCCGCTGCGGATTCGCTTCGCTGTTTGCAGAAATGACGAATGAACTCGATGAAGTGGTGCACGGACTGCCGAGTGCGGTCGCCGGTCTGGTCGTTGCGGTCTGCGGTCTGCCCGAGCCTGAGTGCAGGTGCCCGACTGCCCGCCCGTGATTCATGTCTCCAGTCTCCGTGAGGCGTGTCGCCGTCGCTGTCGGCAGTCGGTGTGAGACCGTGAGTGCGTGACCACGTGACTGCAGACTACGTGAGGTCACTGAGCCACTGAGGAGTAAGTAACTGAGACACCAGTTATTGTTTAACTGATATAAATTATTGTTTAGTTGATACTCGACAGTAGGCATTAGATATTAGCCGATTAGTCAAATTATAGACATTCACAATTTACTATTGTATCACTATATTTGATATTTTTTATCTGCAGATCGGTACTCACATATTTGTGAACATTTGGAGCACATTATCCATTAGCAAGGTACTAAATTTATTGTATTGTATATTTTCAATTTGTTCTCTTCCTATTTATGTATAAATTTGATATTGCAATGGCAAAAGACTAGTAGATAAGAGCTTCCCCTCTATTTTCATTCTGGATTTGCCACTTATGATCGCCAACAATTCGCACGTCGCAGATCTCGGCCCAAGCGTAGGCTCTACCATCCAGCAGATCGATCTCGCCATTCGTGTATGTGGGTGGCACGTCCGCCACTAGCCTAGGCGGAGAGTCAATCGGATACCATCCCAGTTCTCCTACGAGTTGAACCTTGCATCGCAGCTCGCAGTTCCGTGTTTCGAAATTCTTCTCTTTGTAGGCAAGACGCACCAGCACATGCTTTGTCGATCTCTGAGTTGTATCGATCGTACCCCAACGCAATGCGGCCAGCGAACATAGCGCCGTTAGGGACTCAAGAAAACCCATGGCAGGGTTGCACAGGAAGTCTCCCGACGTTGAGGCCGTGGCAAGGCTGGGAACAGACAAACGGCTAAGAAATAATAGTCGGCCCATACTCTAAAGCTGATAGCGCCATCCAGATCACGAAATACACAGAAGCGATGATCCATGGTGAACTTGATTCGAGGGCGTTTGTCGATCTGGTTTGCATGCTGAGTGGAGCGATGCATGAGCGACATCCGATCAGCCTCCGGCCAAGCCGTTCGATCGATGTGACAAAACTGATCCCATTGCCCTGCCTTGTAAACTCTCAGCATCCATGTGGTACGGGCCGTCGCTGTAATGATTTCTGTGGCACACGCATGAGCACCCGTCAAGATCCGTCAATTCCGCGTCGTCGTCCTCCGAAAGGGGTGGCAGCTGCACCGAACCGGAAGTCTCGCCGCTGACGCTGAAAGTGATGATGCCACCATGTTGAAATAAATCTTGTTTCTACACAGTCATAACCTTAACTACGTCCACACCACAATATGCACCCAGAAATACACCATCCTAAAAACGTGCGCACCAAATTAACTCTCCTCTATTCTCTCTCCTTACTCAACCATATCCGACGGTCACCCTTCAATGTATCTGCAGTACCCCTCCCCACCCTCCCTCCTCCAGAACCGCCCTCCCCACCCTTCTCCTTGGATTTCGCCGCCACTCCCTCCCCCACCGCCGCCTCCTCCCCTCCGCCTCCTCCCCCGTCGCCTCCTCCTCCCCCACCCCTCCTCCGCCTCCTCCCCTCCCTCCTTCTCCGCCGCCGCCGGCCTCCCCCACCGAACCCGTGCGCCTCCGCCCCTCTGATTTCTCCGCTGCCTCCTCCCCCGCTCCTCCGCCGTCGCCGCCTCCTCCTCCTCCCCCACCCCTCCGCTCCGCTGCCGCCTCCTCCTCCCCCACCCCTCCGCTCCGCCGCCGCCTCCTCCTCCTCCCCACCCCGCGCCGCCGCCGCCTCCTCCTCCCCACCCCGCGCCGACGCCCGCGACCCCTCGCCCGAGCCGCAGCCCTACGACGACCTCGAGGACGACCTTGGCGACGACGGCGGAGGCGCCGACTGGAACCGCGACCGCTCCCCCACGCCCGTGCACGGCGACGATGGCGCCGGCTCCTCCCCCGCGCCTCCACTCCCGCCGCTCCCCCATCTCTGCCTCTCCCCCGCGCCTCCACTCCCGCCGCTCCCCCCGTCCTCCACCGCGCCGCCACTCCCTCCGCTCCCCCCGTCCTCCACCGCGCCGCCGCTCCCCCATCTCCACCTCTCCCCCGCGCCTCCACTCCCTCCGCTCCCCCCGTCCTCCGCCGCGCCTCCCCTCCCTCCGCCTCCCCCATCCTCCACCGCGCCTCCCCCCATCCTCCACCGTGCCACCCCCATCCTTCCCCATCTCCGCCTCCCCTGCGCCTCCGCTCCCGCCGCTCTCCCGCGCCTCCACTTCCTCGCCTTCCCCGCGTCTCCGCTCCCACCGCTCCCCCCATCCTCCCCGATCTCCGCTCCCGCCGCTCCCCCGCGCCTCCTCTCCCTCCCCTATTCCCCCCACGAGGGGCAGATGGCTCGAAACTCTAGACCCTTACTAAGCCCCGGGTGTGGGGTGTCTGCAGGAGGAGGGCGGCCGGCGAGCGGTGGTGCTGGACGCCACCGTCTTCCACCCGCAGGGCGGTGGCCAGCCGGCGGACACCGGCGTCATCTCCGTCGTCGCCAGCGGTGCCGTCGTCGTGGACAACAGCTCCGCCTTCTGGATGGACCCCGAGGTGCCGTTCGTGATCCCGGAGGTCAATCCCGAGGCCATGTCGAACGTCCGGCTGGGGCAGGGGACTATTGTGGCGAACCCTAACTGCTCTACCATCATCTGCCTCATGGCTGCCACGCCACTGCATCGCCACGCCAAGGTATCACATTTTGGCACTTGGGATTACGCAAGTGTCATCTTTAGGAGAATGAATTGTGGTAGAGACCAGAGATAACTACCTGCTTTCTTTAACATTTCATACGTGAAACTAAGAAAGATCTTAGTGGTACCTGAATCCTATAAATGTAGAAATGTACAATCTCTAAGGCTTGGATGCCCAGAACCAAAGATTAATCTCATCTTTGAAATTCTGATGCCTGAAACCAAACAAAAGTGTGATCTTTGAAAGAATTAATATCTGAAATCAAAGGTTATCTTTAGAAGAAGCAGTGCCTGAGACCAAAGATTGGTGCATCTGAACTGAGTTGGTTTAATTGGAAAAGGTAAAAGGTCAGAATGGAATTCGGTAACATTGCACTTGCTTCATTTCCTGCTCACATGTGTTTGGCTTTGTGAATCTTCCACTAAAGCAGTTTAAGGCTTTAAGCCAACAAAGATAAGCTTTAGTTATGCTTCTACGTTTCAGAGGCACAAGAAATTTTGCATCTGTCAATGCATTTCGCTGAATTATGATATCTCTGAGCTCCAAGCTGTGGAATTTGGTCAGATCCTTAATAGTGCTTGACGAGATCATACTAAGCTTGTCACGAATAGATTACTTTTTTGCAGGTTGCTGATGGTTTAGTTCTTGAAAAAACATCTTGCCCCTTGGGTGTTCTCTTGATTGTTTTTGAGTCCCGACCTGATGCTTTGGTGCAGGTATTTTTAGTTGTTAAATTACTGCAGTTTATGTTTTTCTATAAACCATATGCTTCGTGCATGATTTGTACTTAAGCATATTAAGCAACTTGCTTTAAAGTTGTTGTATATAATGGTGTAGATTGCGTCTTTAGCAATTCGAAGTGGTAATGGCCTTCTCCTGAAAGGTGGAAAAGAAGCTATGAGATCAAACACAATATTGCATAAGGTATTATCTTGTGATATGTAGTAGCTTACTATTGACATTACATGTTGTTTTTAGCTTGAGTGTCCTTTAAAATACCATTTTGTTATTTTTTAGGTTATAACTGATGCTATTCCTGATAACGTTGGTGAAAAACTTATTGGCCTTGTTACAACTAGAGATGAAATTGCAGATTTGCTAAAGGTGAGAATGCAGTACTATGACCAAAATAATGATTCTACCAATATGGCTAAACTCGTAATACATTGTACAGCTTGATGATGTCATTGATCTCGTCATTCCAAGAGGTAGTAATAAGCTGGTTTCTCAAATCAAGGCATCAACTAAGATTCCTGCAGGTGAGCTACACTTAAATAATCTTAGTACAGTTCTTGTGCACTTTTTTTATTTTGACTTTCTCAAACCATTTCATCCATATGAAGGTCCGTGTTTATGATGTTTCATCGATGTCATGTTCTTATGTGCTGGCTGGCCACACTGAAATTGTTCTTATGTCATGTTCTCATTACTGCTGAGTGCTTTCCTCTGTTGTTTTTCCTATTTTTAATGTAACCTATTGTATTTCACATCACAGGTGAGGTTGTGGGATATGGAAAAGAGAAGTTGTATTGATATTGGTAAAGACCATTTGGGAGCTGTTGGTTCCATTGCTTTCTCAAAGAAATCGAAGAACTTTTTTGTTAGTGGCAGCAGGTTAGTTTGAAAGTGATACCTGTTCCATTTAAGCTATAGTGATATTTAGTTCCTCTGTGATTTTTGTATGCCTATACAGTGATGTTTAAATCGTGACTCTTCTTGTTAGAATAATGTTTCTCTGGCGTATCATTAAAACATAGTCATTTGTCACTCTTGAGAATAATTGAGATGCCATGTCTTGGTTTTGTTTTGCACTTGCATGGCTGGGTGTTCTGAGGAAATCTGACTTTGCCTTTTGAAATTCAGTTATTATATGTACCAGTGTAGCCATTGAATTGCTCAAGTAGCCGTGGAAGTGTATGTAGGTAACTTGAGACTTTGTTGGTCATTGCCTCATTAGTTTTAGAGGAGTTTACATCTTTGCATCTGTGGAGTTTGGACAACTTCATATGTTTGGACATGTGGAGTGTATGTAGGTAACTTGAGACTTTCTTGGTCATTGCCTCATTGGTATTAGAGGAGGAGTTTACAGCCTATGAGTGGTCGTACGGCAACAGAAGTGGTCGGAACCAGTCGTAATTTATGTCCTTATGCTTGTTTACTTTCATTTTTAGGACAAAATTGGCACATGGTTTGCTCTCTGGTAAATATTCTATGCCAAATCAGGAGGTAAGAATTTGTGTATATCTTGATGTGTTGTTGTGGCTCTATGTTGTTGGTAGTTGCCCTTTTCAATTCTATTGTTCAAATCGGTGATGGTTCAGTCTGGAGTAGGCTGTTTTTTTTGCTTCTTTTAGCTCTTACGCAACACAAATTCTGGCCTCTTTGTTTCTCTACCAAAGTAAGGTCCCTATTTAAGTGGGCAATTTTTTTCGACTGAGAAACCACGGCGGCATGGCCACATGTAAACTAATTTGATCTTGTTGAAAATTTTCAATCAATTGCAGGTACATTGACAGTGCTGGCTTAAGTGGTCCACTGCCATCATCATTTTCCAAGCTTACAAGAATGAAAACACTGTATGCCTATAATTAATATATGTGCTGTTGACATTAACGTTTCATGCCATTCAATCGTATGTGCTATTCTTTTCTGTGTTCAGGTGGGCATCAGATAATGATTTCACCGTCGTGTTGCGGTGGATGTTGATCTTGAATGGAACATTAACCAGATATTCTTAGTAATGTATAAAGTGTAGGCATATTACAAAAATAAGCCTATTTTTACACACAACGCTCCAGCCTAAGCCACTTTTTTTTCAAAGAAACTTGAACCAAAAACTTGAACCAATGGGTGGTAAGTGGTAATTTGCAAGTATGCAAGGGTAATAGGGCAGATCTTAATCAACTATCTAGACTTTACTACCTCTTTCAAATAATACAGCACACTTTCACTAGGTACATGAAATTTGTTTGTCAGAATAAATCAATAACATTCAGTGGTTCGTCAATGACAATACTTGCAATAACATTGTATTAGTGGTTTCACATAGGCAATAGTCATGACAGCACTAAATGACGGTTGCAATGATGAAGTTAGGCAGTGTTTTTAACAATTGAACATAGTAGTCACAGATTGCTCATTAACATGATCTGTGAACTGCCTTAAGTCTCTGCCTTGTCTGCTCATTGTGTGAATACATTTCCTATGTATTATTAGCCACAACACAACTCTCAGCATTTAAAAAAAATCTCTCCGTTAACTGTTCTTTTTAATCCATCTGAGTTGGTAAATTGAGAAAAGGAAAAAGAAAAAGGTTCACAGCACAGCTTTCAGTACAGGAAGACCATAAGCAGAAGATTCTCTTCTTATGATGCTTCTGCCAGCAATCCAGCAAATAAATTTGCCAAGGTAAAGCTTCATAAGAAAATTCATACTATCTATTTATTTTTCTTTTTTTGTGAGGGCCAAGGGTACTATCTATTTCTTCTGAAGATAGTTGGAAATATTTTCATTAAGTACAATTTGGAGTATACTACAGATACTGCAAGACAAAATTTCAATCAGAGCTTGCTTGTTAATGAGCTTGGACACAAGAGGATACGCTTAGTTTGGCTAAAGTGAACCTCAATTGTCCTACAACATGTTTGTGAGACACCATAGAAACCCTTTGAATGTCATTTTTTATGAATTAAAGCATTCGGTGTTTTTGTTTCTGTTGTGCAACATTAAACAGTGCAGATTTGTATGCTATAAAGTCAAATAGTATGGCCTTGATGTCCAACCATACTAATTTCTTGAATGACACATGTATCATGTATGCTGGCCTTGTTTGTGGTGTTTTTAATGCACAGATACCTCTAACTGCTGTCACTTCTGTCATTGATGGCTTAAAAAGATTATACATCGAAAAATTGAAGCCATTGGAAGTTACATACAAATTCAATGATTTTGTTTCCCCGTTACTGGTAAATACTTGTATTCTCAGTATCTGGTTTCTGTACGAGTTAAAATGACTACTTTCTTGTGTCTTTCTATTTCTTATTGTTGTTGTCTCCTTGTGGCATGATCTTCAAAGTAAGGTAATATCAACCCTTTTGCAGACAAATAGTGATTTTGATGCAAAGCCAATGGTTATGCTCTTAGGCCAATATTCTACGGGGAAACAACTTTTATCAAGCATCTGCTAAGAACAAGCTATCCAGGTTTTGTATTTACCACATACATTTTCTATAGTTTCCCAGGTTAATTTGAATAACATGCTATGTCACAGTTGATCTTATGCACTTGCAGGTGCCCATATTGGACCAGAGCCAACAACCGACAGATTTGTTGTTGTCATGGTAAACTTTAGCTTAGACTTAGGGTTTTAATTTGTAGTGATACTAGGTGCATCAAATAATTATTATCTCCAGATATGATTTGTGAAGGAAGTTTATTGAAAAAATACAAATGGATGAGTTAGCTTGCTTTTTTATATTAATACAGCACATCAAATCTTAATGAATCTGATTGTTCGTTTTATTTTTTACAAATTTTATCTTGTTTTGTATTTTACCGTAGCGTTAGCACGGGCACTATACTATTATGTGTAGTCGGTGTGTTCAAGTTGTGTGTCGAGTACTTGGTGTGTCCGAGTACTGTAATAGTGTTGAGTACTCGTGTGTTAAGTATTAAGAAGTCGTGTACACTCGGTGTGTTCGAGTATTGTGCAGTCGTGTCAAGTGCTTGGTGTGTTTGAATATTCTGTAGTTGTGCGTTGAGTACAAGTCAAAGACCCGGAGTCAGAAAGCAGTCGGAGACTCTGGTGTCAAAGACTAGTCGTAACAGTTGTAGTCATAAGTTGAGCTGCGCACCGGTCGTAACAGTCGTAGTCATAAGTTGAGCTGCGCAGTAGTCATAGTTGCAGTCGATACTCGGAGGAGCACTGTAGCAGTTAGTACTCGGATGAGTACTGTAGTAGGTAGTCGTAGGTGCAGTAGTCGTAGCTGCAGTGGTCGTAGCTACAGTGACGATCGGTGAAGCGGTCGAAGGGAAGCCGTGGTCATAGATGCGGTTGAAGTGTCGTGATCATGAGGCGTGGTTGAGACACTATGGTCGAAAAAGGACTCAAAGCTTGGAAAGTCTATGTGTGCTTGTAGACTGGTCAGGTTGCAGTGTGCCTGCTCCAGCCAGTTGGTTGGTGGAGCGAGTCTTTTGAATGGTACTCAGAGTGCGAGTTGTGCGGATCGTGAAGAAAATCCCGGATAATGGTGTGAAAATATGTATTAGTTGTTAATCGACTTAATGTGTACATGGGGCTTATTTAATCCGTATAATCTGTTAAACGTTTTGAGGTGTTGTGAGTGAATAATAGCGAAGAAGAAAAGACATATGTTGCAACCAAAAGAGTTGTCTCTCTTGTGTTCATTCGACTTCCTTACTCGTGTGTGTGTGTGTGTGAGTTGTTCCAAGGAAGAAAACCATGTGTGTGTTTTCTCTCGGCAAGTAGCTACCGGAGCTGATTAGTTCGGTTCCAACAATTGGTATCAGAGCCTCAAGGTCCGAGAGGCCGAGGCGAAAGGCTTTCGCAGCTGACCGTGCGTTGGTTGGATGCAAGGGGCTAAGGCGAATGGCTACCGTAGCCAACCGAGTGTCGGTCGGATGGCAATGTGCGCTCGAGTCGGTGTGAAGGTGCACATAGCGGCGTGCGTTGGGCGAGATGCATATGCAACAGCAACGAGCCGGCTGCAGCACCAAGTACCCAGGAACATGACGACGAGGCTCTGTGCAGCCACGACGAGACTGGTTATGTATCAGCGTCAAACACGACGTGCGTAGTGGCGATGCCAGCGGCGAAGGTCAACAAACGGCGCTGATGCGGACAAGCCATGAGGAGTCAGCAAGAGGCCAATGATGACAATCGTAGCCATCATCACAAGAAGGCGCGTGAGTCGCACAAGAAGGCTACTGTGTGCGACAAGATGCTGCTGCGTGTGGCAAGAAGAGCAGACTGCTGCGTGCAGTAAGACGATGTGGGTCATCAGCGTCATGAGTTGACATGCCAAATAATGACAGCAAGGTTAGGGGGTTGATTGTTGGAACTAATCTTGTTGTTATGTATAGTCAGTGTGTCCGAGTTGTGTGTCGAGTACTCGGTGTGTTCGAGTACTATAATAGTACGCCGAGTACTCGTGTGTTGAGTACTGAGAAGTCGTGCGTCGAGTACTTGGTGTATTCGAGTATTATGTAGTCATGTCGAGTGCTCGGTGTGTTCGAGTTTTCTGTAGTCATGCGTCGAGTACAAGTCAAAGACCTGGAGTCGAAGAGCAGTCGGAGACTTCAGTATCGGAGACCGGTCATAGCAATCGCAGTTGTAAATCGAGCTGTGCAGTGGTCGTAGTTGCAGTCGGTACTCGGAGGAGTACTATAGCAGTCGATACTCGGATGAGTACTGTAGCAAGTAGTCGCAGCTGCAGTGATCGTAGCTATAGTGGTCGTACCTACAGTTATCGTAGCGAATTTTGGACACATCTAGACCCCTAAACACTGAAAATTCCAAATTTGGCTCCCGAACGCAAAAAATTCCAATATTGGACCCCTCCCGACCGCGAGTTTACGAGGTTGAGACACGTGTTCCGATCGTGCGGTACCAGACCGCATGACCGGCCTGCATTGCGCTCCGAGCGCGCGACCTGAAGACCGAGCGCGCGACCGTTGGCCCGAGCGCGCGACCTGTCCACCGAGCGCACGACCGTTGGCGCAAGCGCGTTTTTCGTCTGCCGACCGCACGTTTCAATTTTTAACCGCATGACCCTCTGCCGATATGACAAATATCTTCTTAACTACCTCATCCATAGCACAGTGCAGCACGGCACTGAAATCGAAAATGGAGCCTAACTTGATTTTCCTTGAAAGAACGTGCATTATGAAGCCTGACATCCTTTGCCTTTTTACTAGGTGTAATATTCAAAGTATATTTTGTCATCTTGAGTTTAAAACATCAGCGTACTATACCTGTCAATTGTGTAACTCATGTCCTCTCAAGCCCAAAAATCGGCGGTCGGCAGAGGGTCATGCGTTCAAAAATTGAAACGTGCGGTCGGCAGACGAAAAACGCGCTTACACCAACAGTCGTGCGCTCGGTGGACAGGTCGCGCGCTCGGGCCAACGGTCGCGCGCTCAGAGCACAATGCAGGCCGGTCGTGCGGTCTGGTACCGCACGACCGGGACACGTGTCGCAACCTCGTGAACTCGCGGTCGGGATGGGTCCAATATTGGAATTTTTTGCGTCCGGAGGCCAAATCCGGAATTTCCGGTGTTTAGGGGTCTAGATGTGTCCAAAATTCTATCGTAGCTACAATGATCATAGTTGCAATGGTCGTAGCTATAGCAGTCGTAAGCTACAGTGACGGTCGGTGAAGTGGTCGAAGGGAAGCTGTGGTCGTAGATGAGGTCAAAGTGTCGTGGTTGAGACACCACAGTCAAAGAAGGACTCAAAGCTTGGCAGATCTATGTGTGGTCGTTGACTGGTCAGGTTGCAGCGTGTTTGCTCCAATTAGTTGGTTGGTGGAGCTAGTCTTTCGGATGGTACTCAGAGTGCAAGTCATGCGGATCGTGGAGAAAATCCCGGACAGTGGCATGAGAATGGCTACTAGTTGTTAGTCGACTTATTGCGTACGTGAGGCTTATTTAAGCTGTGTAATCTATTAAACATTTTGAGGTGTTGTGAGTGAATAGCAAAGAAGAAGAAAAGGCATGTGTTGCCACCAAAAGGGTTGTCTCTCTTATGTTCATTTAACCTCCCTATTTGTGTGTGTGAGTCATTCTAAGGAAGAAAATCATGTGTATATTTTCTCCCAATGAGTAGCTACCGAATTTGATGGATTCGGTTCCAACAATCACGGCAGAGGAACTGAGGAAGTTCAGTAACGCGTTCAAGAACACGGCTGGGTTCTCCTCCCTCGCGATGCACACGGGAGGCCGTTGGGCAGTACGTCTCCAGTACGCCGGCTCGTCGAGGACGAAGACCTCGCACTCGCAGCTCGGGGCGATCGCATCGTCGATTCTGGGGTTGCTGAACAGGCGCACGACTTTGTACTCGTTGGTCACCGAGCAGTAACCAAAGCCGGGGTGGTCGAGTCCACATTGCAGGCCGAAACCTCGTTTTCAATGGCATCTTGCTGTCAGAGAGAGCTAGGATTGCACCAGTAGAAGGGTTGCAAACGTAGTAGCCGCCAGAGACACTGCAGAAAATCAAGACGAGGCCACGAAGAGGCTTGGTGATAGGGACAGCAATTCCATCGGGAAAATCGTTGAGCGTGAGCTTCTTGACCGGACCGCCGGGCTGCCAAGCATAGCGGCAGTACTCGACAGTCCCTGCCGGACTGAAGAAAAGCTTGGGGTTGCTTGACTTGTTCGCTCGCCGGAGGTGGAGCTCCACGAAGGACGCCCTTGACTTGTTCGCTCGCCGGAGGTGGAGCTCCACGAAGGACGCCGACGAGAGCGCGGCACGCCACGAGCGCAACACGCTGAGGAAGCGACCAACCGACTTGGCTGGCAGGTAGGAAAGAACCTCCATGATAATGTCATCGGGCAACGACGTCGAGAGAGGGACGGAGCTAGGTAGGGTGCCTGGTGTGCACCAGCACCCCTCAAATGATGCAAAAATTACTAGGGACCCAGTATGTAATTGGCCAAAGATCGCACCTAGGACCTAGGAATTCCATGGCACCTCCCTTCACCGGAGAAGAAAGTTAGGGTATTTTCCCTGTCTGGAAGAGGATGAGGCCCGCTCGGCCGCACATGATAACTGTTTCTTGTTTTTAACTGAGGAATACAGGTAGAATGGTATGATGACTTAGGTTTATGGAAACCGATTGGTTGTTCTCTAAAAAGCAGATTTTCCAAGATCATCGTATTGTTGAGGCCGGATAAGATGCCTCATTTGCATGCATGAATTCATTTTCCTGCTTCTCCACTGTGTACATGGCACTTGTAAGATAGCGAATATGAAGATGATGGAGGACATGTATTACATTAGGCAACTAAACGGTACCATTCTAATTTGTAAACTATCATACTACACAAATTTTCACTTTCAAGTTTCGTTCTTCTCCTTTCTACCGTTGTAATTCAACAGATGAATATATATTCGTTTCTAGTCACTATATTTTGATCCTCTCTCTCTTTGTTATTGTTTTGTCAGAAGAATGGATCTTACTTTCTCTTTCTACAGAGTTCATGTTTTATGTTTAAATTCAAATTAGATTTGAAGTTATCCTAGACGGATTTCAATTTCCCGGTTGGGACCAGTATGGCTCGGAACCGGCGGTTCCCAACAAGAAATGGAACCTGCTTATATGTGTTGTTAGCTATGCGCACCTTGATGATAAATTTCTAGCTCCGCCACTGCGTCAAGACGTCCCAGTTCTTGCACGCCATTGTTGTGGCCTCTATCATCACAGAGCGAGACATAGCGCAACGTTTGCCAGCCAGATCTCTGTCGTGCGACGCATCTTGTACTTGAACAAGCAAGAAGAACAAATCCATAAGGGATACGTGGGACGAGGGGTGTGTTCTTTTTGGCAGCGGCTGATGGTTTATGGTTACGGCTAGCTTTAAATCCTAGCACGAATGTTTGTGAGAACTAATCAAATATCGATAAACCAATAAGCCGCTTTGAAAAAGTTGTTATGATAAACTACTTTAAAACTACGACAAAGAAGCTATCTCATTTATTTATTAGGGAAAATCGTAAGTAACAAGACTGGGAAAGGATTCGAGGACATGTAGCAAGTCGGAACAGAGGATGGCTCAGACAACTGGATGGATGCGTTCGGTCCTTTGAACCCTTGGACTAGGCTTGACACGACTGAGCCCAGAAAGAGAGATATCCTAGGCCAAGGTGGATAACTGGTCGCCCATTGAAGCAGAACAATCTAGCCTAGTTCGCATCAAATCCTACAGTACAGAACGTCGCCTCGGACACCCAGCTAGGACGAGCCGACCACCACGGCGTCCTAGGGGGTGCTGTGGGCCGCGGCGTGTCTCCTCTTCCGTGCCAATTCCTCCACTCCTCCAGTCACGCCACAGGTGAGGTAGATGGCCAGAGCCATGCGCGGCGGTTCTCCATCGGCTGTAGCATCCCTTCGGCCGTGTGGGACAAGTGGGTTGGAGACGGACCAGTCGACCTCTTCAACTGCCTGATGAACTCATGCGGCAGAGGGTTTCTGTCAACTAATATAAATATCTATTTTTTAAAAATAGTTTATTCATATCTCTCACTCTGAAAATAAATCAGGGATCATAGACACATCACACCTCACTCCTCTCACGCACATATCTTTCCTTCATTTTTCGTACCACTCACGTCCTCCTTCTTAAAATCACTTCTTTCATCCATTATTATTCATTTTCAGTTAAAAATTATTAGCCGTAATAAAAAACATTAGTCACAACCAATTAGCCGTAACAAAAAACATTAGTCACAGCCAATAGGAATGCCCCACGGTTACTAGCCAGAACACCCAGCTGCATATGTCAGCTGCAGTTCCGTGGCCGTGGCGTCCTCTAGTATTCCCTCATGAGCATAAAAACGAATACAGTTGGGAACTTTGAGCTCATACATGATAATAACAAGAAAATACAGAATCAAACGGATGATAAACAAACAGCAGCTAAGGGCCAAACTTTAATGCGAGTACTATGTTTTTGTACATTTAAATCATAATAATCAAATGTTTATCAAATGATTTGTCACTTGAGAATAAATTGTACTTTTACAGACACATAAGCCAAGGCTGTACAATGGGTGCCTGGACCAGTCAAAAACAAAACTGTTGCTGGGAATGCAGCCAAAATGCCAAATATACAAGAGAGATACCGGAGAAGCCAGTGCCAGTGTTTCCCAAAGGAAATATCAATGAGACCCGTTACTCATGAAGATCATCATGACAATCTTGAAATGATTTGAAATCTTATATCAGAACTACCATCAGGGTTGGGCTAACAAACATTTGCCAAACAACACTCCAATACCCCATTTGTCAGGTTAGAACTATCGACTAGACAAACCAACATAGGGGGAGAAAGGCTGGTGTGCAAGCATTCCTATCATGAATTCACCATAGGCAAACTGTGGAAGTGTTGTTTTCTGATAAATTATATGTGGGCTGCTAACATGGTGATTTGTTGCAGCTCATAGGAATCGTGCAGTGGCGATCAAAAGCCACTAAACAAACAGCCGTGTAGTATTCTGTTGGAAGGAATTGCCACCCGGCCTTGAACATGACATCATTTCCAGGGCCCAAAACATGGTCAATCTTCTACCCAAGGACTAGTGTCATATTTTCATCAGAATATTTGTGGCCCCTGCGAACCAAACAAAAATGGTCAGTAAGCTACATACAGTACTAGTAAATTCCCATTATCTAAAGAAGCGCAAAAAATATATTTTGTGGTAACTAATGAGTATCGATGGAGTTGGACAAGTGTTTGCCTCCAGTCCTCAACTTCCTGCCTGATGCTCAAAAAAGAAGCATAGGAACGTGTCATGCTAAATATTCTGAAAGGCCAAAATCATTGCAAGTAGAACATTTTTCCACTAATAAGCATAATCAGATATAGAACATTTTTCCACTAATAAGCATAATCAGATACTCAAGTTTGCCTGGTTTACTTCATTTACTTCCTTCAATGCTAATATGATGTGCACCCCAAAAAGACAATTTTTTAGAAAGTACCAATCACTTTTATATTTACAACTGTTAACTGATAATAAGGTAGTTGGATTGAATCCACGATTAATGACTGAGCTACACCAAAAAGGACGAAGTAACTCCTACATTATGCCACAGACGAACCACATGACCACATCCAAACATAGAGGAGGGTAAAATATGACCTAGCAGAAGGGCCACCAATCTCTCACTTTTACAACAATCCAACATTCCATTGTTTTGCTTTATTTGCCGAGTATAAGCAGGTATTAACAAGCTATGTTAGTGCATTACAAGAACATACCATACCTTTCAGGAAGACGGCAGTCTTTGAGAGGCTTCTGAGCAAGTGAATACTCTTACATCAGGAACATAACCTTTTTCCATCATCCCCTCCTTGATTGTATCATATGTGACCCCATTTGGAACTAGACCTTTCTCCAACATCTCGTTCAGGAGCTCATTAGCCTCCTCCATCTTCCCCGTCCTGCAGAAGTACTTGATCAACACATTGTATGTGACCACATTCGCCCGTTTCCGACATTTCTCCATCCTAGTCCTAATTTCATGGGCAGACTTAATGTTCCCCTTCTCACAATACCCATTTATTATGGTGTTGTAGGTCAGATGGTTTGGCTCCAAGCCAACCTTCAACATCTCATCCAAGAGCTTTACTGCTTTCCGTACCTCTCCTTTGCAGCATAGTGCACCAATAAGTACATTGTAAGTGACAACATCTGCTCTAACACCTTTCTCCCTCATCTCATCAAGAAGGCCAGAAGCAACCCTCCAATCCCCATTACGGCTAAACCCTGTTATCAAGGAATTGTACGTTTTGACATTTGGACTAATTCCCTTCCCTGCCATCGCCTCCTTCACCGCCATCGCATCTTGCATCTTTTCAACCAGGCGATACCCATTGATCAAGATAGTGTAAGTAACCACATCAGGTTCCACACTCCTCTGCGCCATACCATCAATCCAACCCTCAGCATCCGCCATCATGCCCTTCTTGCAAAACCCATTCAGCACACTGTTCAGGGTGGTCACATTGGGTGCCAACCCCAAATCCTCCATCTCGTTCACCAGCTTCACCCCTTCCTCTACCTTCCCCTCGCTGCAGAGACCTGATACAAGTGAGTTGTACGTCACCACGCTCACGGCAGTCCCCTGCTGCTTCATCTCCTCGAAGACTCTCACCGCAGCAGCAGTGTTCGAGTCCTTGCAATACCCATTAACCAACACATTAAATGTAACCACATCCGGCGAGATCCCGGCTTCAACCATCTCCTTCAAGAGCGCATCGACATGGTACATCTTCCCAGCTCGACCCCTCTTGCAGTACCCGTCGATGAGAGTATTGTAAGTGACCACGGAGGGAGCCAGCCCCCACGCCCTGATGTCCTTGGCGACATCTCCGGCCTTGCGGAGCTGCCCGGCCCTGCAGAGCCCGGAGATGACGGTGTTGAAGGTGAAAAGGTCCGGCGACACGCGCCGCCGCAGCGCCGTCCTGAAAGCCCTCTCGGCGAGGTCGACCCGCTCGGCGCCGACGAGGGCGGCCAGCAGCGAGTTCACCGAGAAGGTGGAGGGGCGGTGGCGCGGGTGGTCATCGCCGGCGAGGAGGAAGGCGTCGTACGCCGCGAGGGGCTGTGAGGTCCTGACGAGTGCGAGGACGAACATGTCGGCGATGAGCGGGGCCGCGGGGGAGGAGTTGGGGAGGGAGCGGAGGATGGAAGCGGGGGAGTAGAGGCGGGCGGCGGCGAGGGCGTGGAGCTCGGAGCGGAGGAGGGGGTGGAGCCCGTGGGAGGCGAGGCGGGCGAGGAGGAGCGCGTGGAGAGGGAGCGGGAGCGGCGCGCGGAAGTGGGCGCGCGACCAACGCACGAGGGCGACAAGGTGGGGGAGGGGAGGGAGCGGCGCGGTGCGGAGGAGGAGGTGGAGGACGCGGTGCGCGGCAGGCGCGGTGGCCGCGCCCGTCAGCGCCTGCACACGGCCGAAGCGGCCGGCCGCGAGGTGGGCAAGCAGCGTGGGCAGCGGCATGGGGGTTTTGGGTGGTTATTTCGGGGGTCGATTTGCTCAATTCCACATTTCCACGGCCTCCCCACGGTGAGGAGGTGGGCAAGCAGCGTGGGCGGCGGCATGGGGGTTTTGGGTGGTGGTTTTGGGGGTCGACTTGTTCAATTCCACGGCCTCTCCACGGTGAGGAGGTATAAAAAGTGATACAAATTATTTATATTATTTGATTACTATATTTAATATGATGAAAATATAATATAAAATTTTTATCTGATTAACAATTCCTATCGTATTCGAAATCGAATAAAAATATATATACGAATATGGTATAAACTTTTACTATCCGAAATATTATTTTATTCTGGCTATCTGTATTTGTATCCGTATTCGATAAAGCAATATGCATATTTTATTACAATATGACTAATTAGTTGGATAAGTTTTTTAGTTGAACGTGGATTCATGTTTCCTTATGTGAAGTAAATGAATTAGCATGACCAAACATGATTATATGAGGATAAAATGTCATTAATATCTTCATGCTACATAAGTTATAAGGATATTTAGATCCGACCGAATTGAGTAAATATTCGATTCAAATTCGTATCCGGCATTTGTCTGGTCCGTATTCGTATCCGACATTTGTTCGATTCGAATTCGAATCCGAGAAAAAATATAAATGCAAATATGGTTTAAATACTATTCAATCCGTATTCGATCCGTTTTCACCCCTAGTAGAGACTAGTCAGCATGGAGAGAGAGCACGTGGAGTGTATCGGCATGCGGCGAGTTTAGAGATGAGCAATGATCGCCTGAGAGCATGTATAATGTAATAGTGTCAGCTATGTGTAAGCATTACCATGTAGAATATAAGATCATGTAGAAGAGAGAAGAGCATAGAAAAATAAACCATCTTTTGTACAACAGTCGACTGTAACACAATAAACAATATATATTGTATAATGAAGAAACTGATTATACAGATATATAAAAATAATCTATTATAGTAGCTATTTTTTATACTATTTATAGATGATATAAAGAGGTATTATAGATAAGAGATGTCTATACTATTGTATACGTGACTAAACCCCAGGTTTGCAAGCGCAGAACACGAAACGGGAGCGTTCGGCGCGCGCGTAACAACCAAGGTTGCCCTTCATTCCAGAAGTCGTATTCTGCGACTCTGCGTGCTCACGTCCATAAGGCAAGTTATGTGCGTCAATACACAAAGAGAACTCATTTACACCATTACATGCCGGAAACTTATGAGTGAGCAACAATGGACTGGACAAAGATGGCCATCAGATGATCAGAACCCTAACACATACATCTACCAAGCCCTGTTTGTGTGCATAACGCGCTGAATGCTGAAGTTGTGAAGAAGGCGCGAGCTGAACATACGGAAACTTGGTACAAATGAGTGAAAAAAGAACATCAAATAGCTGCCAAGCGTAGGGGCAAGAATGGTACCATCTGGGACAGGATTGCCGTATTTTCTTCAGTTGCTTACATCTCTCAGTCAGTCTTGAAGATAAAAAATTAATGACTTCTGCAGCATTAGGCTCATTATGCTGACCAATATTGGAACCATCACCGAGACTGATCTTGCTGTACCGCCAGTGTATTCTGCAAGTAATGGTCAAAATATTGAGGTTAAGCATAGTTAGCAGAACGCCATAAGTAACTTTTAACACTGATTGCTCCTATCGGTAAGGATGGATTGCCTCTTGAGTATTTTTAACTACTGGCCACCATTTACACATATGTCCCACCTACATGCTAAAGGAGAAACCACCATATAAATGAGCACATTCTAGGTTCTGAAAACCTAAGACATCTATCTTTCAAGAGAGAAAAAAACCTAAGAGGCTAAGACATCTCCCTAAAATAAGACAAAGACAAGCTTACTGAAACACCAGAGCGCCCTGCAACCCAGTACTTGATACAAGACAAGGCAACATCAGTTTAATAGCAGTATAGCACAACATCTTGAACATGATGGTTCTCTATGGTCAAGTATTTTCTAAGCTAAGAATTCGATCAAACTACAATCATCATACTGAAATTCTGAATTTGCCAACAAGAAAAAACAAATATCCATACTTCTAACAGCTTGGTCAGAAAACAAACACTCTGACAGGAGTTCTACAAATATGTGAAGAAGATCATACTATAAAGTTTTCAGAAGCTGCCTTTTCTATAGGTGAACAAAACAACTCCACTCCAATAACAAATTTAACTATAAGATCATTTAGATTAATTGGAAGTTGACACCCTTTCTATTTTATATTGTCCCTGTGACCTCAACGCAAATTTCTCTAATAAAAGTACAGCAAAGACAGGTTAAAGGAGTGGCAATGTCAGACTTTAAAAGTCACAAATTACACTAAACCAAATCGTGGAAGTGATTGACAAGCAAGAGTACAAGACAAATGCAGGTGGATGTTAATGATTTCATGACCAAGCTAAATGGAAACAGAGAAGAGCAGTTTTGTTCTTCTTGTCTTGAGCAGTTTTGTTATTGTCTTTCTTTTCAGGGAATGCTAAACAGAAGGAACATTACATACTTCCAAAGTTCACTTCAAGATGTTTGAGAATATTTTTAACTACCAAACCAGTTACCAAAGTCAGAATAGACCGTGGGGGACTTAATTTATTTTCTTCTCAGAAAAATCAGAAATGCACTTCCTTTTTTCTTGTAAGCAGAAATGGATTTCATACAATTCACAATAGTGTATACAAAGGCAAATACAGATGTTTAAATGTGGTTCCTCAGAAGCTGTAAACTAAATTTCACTGTTATTAATTAATTTATATTTCTGTGGTTTAGTGCAATTCACAAGTACAAGGCAAATGCAGGTGGAGTAACTGCATTCATTTAATTTATATTTATGCGGTTTAATGCTTATTTTCATCCTGGTTATGAATTAACACACTTGACATCAACCATTATTTAACTACTGTCACCTGCTATACTTCAGTACATGATATAAATGCTAGATGCCTGAAAGTTAATATTAGACAAATTCACAGCAACCTCTACTCAACTTCAGTATCCTGAAATAAAAGAAATGCAATGTAATACACTAATACGTAATCACGGAATACCTTTGTCGGTTTCCTTTGCTTGAGTTTCACCTTCACATCAACTCCTTTCTCAATTATTGCACGCAACACAATCTCAATCTTCCCTTCAATCCTATCCCCTTTCCTTGGTGTATACACTGCATTGTGAATATCATCCTCTATCGCACGCTTCGAAAGCACTTCCCCAACCGCTGCACATGCCTTCATACCCTTCCTCGAACCCACATCAAACTTCATGTCCTTTGATATGGAGTGTGCGACCGCCACCACCCTGCTGGTAACTCGGTGGACGAAGCAAGCACGCACCGACCCCTTTGTGATATGAATGTCCAGACAGAAAGGGTGGTGATAAGGATCAGTCATCTGGTTAAATGTCGGCACTCGTTCCCGCTTTGCCTCAACCATGTCGTCCTCATGCACCGTACACTTTGCTTTCAGCTTTGGAACCTTGAAAGAAGCTGATTCCTTGGGTTCCACCTTCTTGCATGCTGTTGGATTCTTGGCATTGGCTTTATCTCTCTTCCTGCTGCGGCGCAAGGGCACGTTGTTCTCCTCAAACTCCCTGGACCCTCTGTCCAACTTATAGAACAGCTTCTTGCGGTGCCTCATGTCATCGATCTCATCGTCAGAGTCGTGCACTTCTTCATCCTCGTGTTCTTCGAAGCCATCAGGGCACTCATCGACCGGTGCTGGGTCCGAGAAGCCAAAGGAAGCGGGCCAGAGGTCGGAGTCCACCACGTCAATGCGGAAACCAGCACCAAGGGGGTTGGCATTGGAGCAAGGTAAGGTTTGGGGCAGCTGCATTTGCCTAGTGGAGCGGCGGGATGGCGCAGCCGGCACATTGGATGGCATAATGGAGAGGGAGCGGCAGAGAAAGAGGATTGCGGACATCTGCGGAGGCGGCTGAGACGAGCACCGTCGTGCTTGGAGAAGCAGGTACCGAAGCGACATTTCTGCAAACACCTTACGGGCGAAATGGTTGGAGAGGCATTTGCTCGCGGATTTCGTCTCTCTTGTAACCATGGAGAGGTGGGAGCTCTCACCAAACGTAGCAGCGGAGCTCAACAGCGGAGACGGCTGACCGGCCGGACTGCCGGAGGAGCAGACGAATTGGCGCGGGAGGAGAGAAGCCGGCGACCTCCCCGCAATCTGAGTGGGAATTGAGCTGGACCGCTGGAGATCTGCAGGGCTCGGGTGTTTTTCTTGCTAGGCCCCAAGCTGGACCTAGATATCTCAATCGTGACCGGCCCATTCCAAGCTGACCTAGATATCTCAAAGTGTCCGGCCTATTCTAAGGCTCTCCTCTAACGAACTTCTATTTCTAGCTTTTTACGTTTTAATTTTGTTTTTTAGCCTTTCCGGCCCATTCTAAGCTAGATCTAGATATCTCAACGTGTCCGGCCCATTCTAAGCTGGACCTAGATATCTCAACGTGTTCGACCCATTCTAAGGCTCTCCTCTAACGAACTTCTGTTTCTAGCTTTTTACTTTTTAATTTTGTTTTTTAGCCTTTTGATTTTTGAGCTTTTTTGTCCTTTATTTTTTGTCTTTGTTATTTACATTATCCATAATAATATATTTTTTGTTTTTTGTTTTAATTATGCTAAAAAAGCTAACAACTACTATGATAAATTTTCAGTTGCTACAGTAAAAAAGCCTAAAAACTTGGTTTATAAGTTTAAATAAGCAATACCTTAAATGTTGGAAACTTCAGACAACGGAAAGTATCGGAGCCATCCTCCCGTTCCAACTTGCCGTGCGTGTTCCCGTCCGCGAATCCTTCCTCTCATGTAGCGGTAGCGCGTCTCCATACTTCTTGCCTATGTAGCTATGAGATGTGTGGCACCACAGATGTACGCGTAGATATCTCAAACACCATGCTACCTCTCGCCTCGCGAACTGTGATCTATAAGAAAACTAGTAAGCGTGTACATGGAATTCACGTTAAAAGCATTGATTACATGTTCTTGGTCATACGTTTTGGTTGCATACAATTATACGTCTTTATTATTGTTAGATGATTTCTTTGATTTGATCTCATCTTTCCTTTGAAAAAAACATTCTTAACGTAATCATAATTACTTGGATCATGGTGTAACGTATATCTGACATCTGCATACAAAACAGTAATAAGAAGATAAATTTTGAACCTATTAATTTTACATCTGTGAGGTGGAATATGAGAGAATTAATCTAAAATACCATTGAACGCACCAAAATCGTTGTAGTCTACTATGATTATATTGAGTCCTTTGTGGTGGTGAGACTGTCTGTTATGTACAGCGCTATAATATGAATATATCGTTACATGTAATATGTAATTGTATATTTAGATATTTATAGAAGACTGTACAAAAAAACATAAGAATGTATTGCACTTACTGGAGGCAAGATCCACCTCAAGGGCGGTGGCAGTCAAAATGTATCTCCCAATGTCAGACGCAATCAGATCTCGCGTATTTATCTCTGCAACATCCTCGTAAACACGTATGAATCCAATTTGATTTCTGCATATAATTAGTCATGTATAATTTAGGAAAATGCATTTTTTGTTGTGAGGCATATAGTCAATTTTAAATTTGATTTTATATTACGCGTGTAAATGGAATATTGCATACCTCGTATCCATTAGGGCTAACTCCCTAACATCTAATGGATAATCAATTACATAGTCCATAGAGTC
The DNA here is from genome assembly GCA_017311315.1 of Dendrocalamus latiflorus. Lineage (NCBI taxonomy): Eukaryota > Viridiplantae > Streptophyta > Magnoliopsida > Poales > Poaceae > Dendrocalamus > Dendrocalamus latiflorus. Next base: position 5,029,935 of record CM029678.1, on the reverse strand, counting down.
CAGATTTATGACTACAACGATAATATCTTTTCAAAAAAACGAAATTGATATGTGAAAATAGTAGTTTGCATATAATTACTGATATACATAAAACAAACAAAAAAGAATATCATACTGATGATTGTGCCCATCGAGTCGTTGAAAGCTTTGAAGAAAGAGTTAACAGTCCAGATCAACATTGTATAAATCTATGTAGGAAAGAACCTATATTTTGAAATTCAAGTAAAAACTTGAAACTTAAACCAAAACTAGTTCATAACCTTAAAAGCCTATTCCAATCAAAAAAACATAAATGAGCTTGAGAGATTTGAGATATTTTGGTTCGTGAAGAAAACAGACCCAAAATCTAAAATTGAGCTAACTTTTAAATCAAAACTTCAAATCACTTGAAATTTGGTACGCACCTTCTCTAAGATGTCAGGAACCAATTCCAATCAATAATTAAAAAAATTGTTGCCAAAATTCTGATCTTTTTCTGTTTGAAAGCAGATTGCACTAAAAACGGGTCAAAAACCTAAAACAGTAAATGTGACGTTCTCATGGGTGGATGATGGCTAAGATGGCTCTAAATGTACTTTCACATATCACAACAAATTAGAACACCAAAAAAATTAAGCCAAAACTCTCAGATCAAGGTGTCTAGATGTGTGAAGATTGATTTCCTGATATTATCTCTAGATGAACTTGCTATCAAAGGTGCCAAAACTCTAAATTGTGCAAAAACCGAGTTTCTTGATGAACTTGCTATCAAAGTGTCTAGATGTGTGAAGATTGATTTCCTGAGATTATCTCTATCTCTTACACGTCCTTAGCACAGCAAGATCGAGAAGAGAGAAAAGAAGAGATCAAAATCAACTAAATTAAAAACAAATCGATCAAAACAAAAGATAGCCATATAGATGATCAAAAATTAATATATTGCCACTTGAGAATGTAAGTTTTACGATCACTCTACTTTGAAGGGCAAAAAGTATACCACAAGTACTCAACTCTCGAACCCTAAACGTGAAACAAAAGAACACACAAAAAAGGTAGGTTGGATGATCAACCACAAGTCTCCATCCCAACTTCTTAAATAAATAGGCTAACTAGACACATCTAACATTTAGTGAATACTATCCACGTAGCATAATAGAGGAAAGCCGATAACCCCACACACATGGGTTTTAACTCACACATCACACTTATGTATGCTTTTTAAAGCACATAAACATGAATCCGCTATGTCCTCAACTTTGATTCATCTTGATCAAACCAGTTTCTCCATGGCATAAAGCGCCTTCTCAAGCACCGCTTCCGCACCACGGTTTTCTTTCAAAGTTGTTTCCGGTATTTTTGCTAAACTACCAAAATACCCTTTTTGACCCGGTCTCATCTTTCATTACAAGCAATTATCATGCTTGCCACGTGTAGGTGCACCACTGCCTTATCACATATCGATGAGTCTCTCCCGTTCCGATTCTACCAGACCACGTCTCACTTAGACCGACCACGCCTCATGGTGCAAACCCGCCGTTCGAATTTCTCTTCAACATTTTTCGTCTTTCTCATGCCATATTTGAGCTCACCGTCTCATTGGCATTCTCGATCGTTCTGAGTCTCAGCTCCTCTATGAGCATAGCCCCGATACTCGTCATTGACCACGGATGACTCCAACCGACCATGCACATCCAAAGACAAAGAAATCATTTTTGAGTATAAGTTCTTTACAACTTGATCCACACTAGCAATGATATATCTCATGCAACCTATAACCACTGATCTAGATCACCGAATTGTCCTATGACTTAAAATTCTCAAAATCATCCATTTCTGCAGGTTGTCAAGAAAAATCTGCAAATTCTAAATTTTTACTTCTCCCAAATAACAATGATTCATCATAATAAAATCATAAACTTTCTCACATGGTCCTTCAGAAGGGTCATTGGGCTACTACGAGCCCAAGATGGCAGCATTGGAGGCCATCTAAACTGTGGGGATGCCGCAAAATTGTTTGGTTAATATTTTTCTGGTTACTGCATTGTATGGAATGAAACAAAAGGGGACACTAAATTTTTATCCTGCAACTTCATAGTTCCAGAAATTTATTCAAGCAAAATCACACCAAGCCACACATACACCTGAGACCTGTGTTTTGATCAAGGAGAGGTGAGTGATGCACTCTTATCTGCAAGTCATGCCATTAAGCTACATTCTCCCCCTTGCTATACGTCAGCTTCCTCATCTTCCGGGCAGCAGCCTTTAGGGTCTCATCGCTCTTGCAAAACGCAAACCTGACATACCGGTGACGGTAGCTTTGATCGTCAGAGTTTGTGTGGAAGAACCCACGACCAGGTACGGCCGCCACACCAGCATTGTTGATCAAGTTCGTCACAAAATCTATCTGCATTGCATAGCACAGAGAAATGGTCGATTGTTAGAGTTCCACACCACTGGTTACTCGAAAAGCATTAACATGATAGAGATAACAACACAACACTCAAGAGAGCATTCTCGCATAGACCTAAGATTGATGAGTCTGACAATATGAATGAAACATTATCTGCAAAAATATGTTTAGTTGTCTATCAATGGGTTCTTTTAGTTTGCAAAGGGACCAACGTAACTAATAAAACAAACCAAGTGCCAGTACAATAATATCTTGTTTTACTTCCCAATTTCACGCACCAACTGGTTCTTCCAAATGCTTGAATTGTCAGATAATAGTAGCATTTTCTATCCATATTATCGTATTTCAACAGTAGTTCAGTATGTACAAGGAACTTACATCTGAAAGTTGCCAAGACCCAGGCAGCTCAGCAAATACAAAGACTGAACCTTGTGGCTTGAAGCTAATGTGGAAACCAAAATCTTTCAGCAACTGAAGGATGAAGTTTCTTCTCACTGCATAGTCCTGTCCAACATAAAGACAGTTACATGATGAGTTATTTAATAGAAATGACGTAATCATAAGAGGTTAGCATGAAAGCTCACTTTTTTCAAGGACATATAATAATCTGGTGTGCTGGTTAATGCAATCAATGCAGCTTCCTGGAATGGTGCAGGAGCAGAATCTGTGAGTTTGACATGGATATTTCTTATTGCTGAGGCTATGTTTGCTGCAGCACAAGCCCAGCCAATTCTCCAACCTATTACACAGATGATTTGTTAACGTCCCAAATCTCTCACAATAATTTGCATTGAAGATAGCTATGTAATGTTGTTTGCATCATAGTAAAGCTGTACTGTGAGCTACAAAATTGAGTAATGCTCACCAGTGACGCTGTAAGTTTTCGACAGTGAGGATGTGATGATGGTCCTCTCTTGCATTCTTGGAAGAGAAGCCAGTGAGATATGCTTGTTTTCATCGTAAGTAATATACTCATAAACCTGGAACATATTCAGAATTTCAGACTCATTCCAACAACAGACAAACAAATTGATGAAATTCTGCTGCAGATGTTTATCTACTGGAAGCGTATGCTGTTTATTATGCACTGTATACAAGAGGGAAAAGAATAATCTTTACTGCATCATCATGAAGATCTACCTCATCAGTTATCGCAAAGCAATCCATTTTCTGACAAGCTTGAGCAATAATAAGCAGTTCCTCCTTGCTGAAAACCTTCCCTGTTGGATTATGTGGGCTGCAGTAGTGAGATTCAGCCATGTCACAAGTGAGTGAAACATCACCATCGAACCCAACCAATTAGTACAATGGATGCAAATGACCCTACAGTACTTACAAACATGAGCATCACAAATATAAGCACAACAGTGACATCTATTCAATCAGTATATCCATAGCTACTTATCAACAAAAGGTAGTGGGAATTAATCACCTATTTAAGATCACTGCCTTTGTCCGACTTGTAAATGATCTCAAAAATTTATCTTCGTTTAGTGTCCAAGAAGGTGGATCCAACGGCACATACACCTTCATGTACAGAAATTACAGAAATAGGTAATAACCAATAAAAGGTCATCATTCTTTTGGGAAAATAAATATCTGAATTAGATAAAAGACTTACAGGGACACCTCGGGCTAGTTCAATGCATGTTTGATATGTTTCATAAGCGGGATCGAAAAGCAGAACTTCATCCCCTTGGTCTATTACTGCAAAAACAAATATCGCATATCCGTTAGTAAGATTCACCAAGTACATTTCTCTTAAGCAGTCCTGATTCAGTAACTCATACAGAATGCCCATTAGTTGTACTACTTGCAAATATAGCTGCAGCAAACGCTTCAGATTGCCCGCAGCAAATCACGAAGTCCGTGAGAGGATCAACATCGAGGCCATGGTCCCGTTTCATCGTCTTCGAGAGGATGTCGCAGAACCCCTGCACATGTCTTGAACCGAATGCGCGTCACTAGGTTGATTAAATCGCTAGTAGTGGAGTAGCCATTAGTGGGGTAGATAGAAGCATTTCCCCCCCTAAATACGCGTTGAACGGCGGGAGACAGAACCTGTACTGGTTGAGGTCGGCGGCGATGGCGGCGGCGGCGGCGGCCTTGACGTGGGCGGGCGCCGGGAAGTCGGGGAATCCCTCGGCGAGGTTGACCGCGCCGACGCGCTGCGCCAGGTGGGACAGCTGCTGGATGGGCGACGGCGCCGCCCCCCTCGACACCTTGGACAGCTTCCCCTCCATTTGCTCCCGCCGAGCTACGGGAGCCGAGTGCTTGCCTTGCCGCGCGCGCGCCTGCCGCTCCCGGCGCGGCCTAGCCCAACTATTCAAGTCGCTTCGCAGTTGGCAACGTTTGGATAAGGTAAGGTTTGAGGCTTCTTTTCATCTCAGGGTTTATACACAGCTTGTTCTGAATAAATAAATATATAATATTTTATCGTCTTTTGAAATAACTATCGGAACAGATTTTTAAAAACTGTTTATCAAATACATCAACATTTAATTCATTCATATAAGCTTTCACATTATTACTATAAACTATAAAATACAGTCATAAATCATAACTAAAAAAATTATATTATATACTACACCTGCGCATTACCATGGATTGAAGAGGTAACACGGGTTCGAAAAGGCAGCAAAAGGAAGCCAGCGCTGCCAATTGGAAGGAAAGAAAGCCAAAACGACTCACAACTAGAGATGGCAACGGGCATAAACCCGCTGGGTTTTGCTATCCCAAACCCGTGCCCATGAAAGTTGCACGTGCCCGCTAAAAAACCCATGTCCGTGACGGGTGCAAATTTTTGCCCAGACCCATGCCCACTGGGTTAATGGGTACCCATGGGTCGCCCGTCGGGTCAGTAATGCGAGCTGCAACAATGGTTAATGGAGAGGAGGAAGAAGTTCATCGGCCATCTTCGTTGGAGCCGGAGGGCAGCGCCATGGCCAAGAGCCTACTGCTGTGATGTGCGTTGGCTGCGGCGTGGGGGCGGCGGGCTGAACTGGAAGGCGAGGCGACGGCGAGGGCGTGCGGGAGGACGAGCGTGCGGCGAGAGTGGCGGGAGCAGGAGCGGGAGCTGTGGGACGGGAGGGCGAGCTGTTGAATCGGGGTGGGGACTGGGGAGGAGTGAGTAGTGACCGTGGCGAGTGCTAGCTAGGGTTAGCCGTATGGGTAATGGGGCATTGCCGCATTGGATTTGGGGGCTTGAGGCTAAATGGCTAATGGGCTGGGCTGGTTTGCCTGGGAGGCTGGGAGCCTGGGTTTATAACTCCTATGGATCGGGTTTATATTACCCATGAGTTTACGAGTTTGGGTATTATAGGAACGTACCCGAACCCGGCAGACCCGATGGGTTGGGCTTTTTGCCCATTAAGACCCATGGGTTAGAAAATTAGCTTAGACCCATGCCCTAATAGAGTAAAAATCCATCGGGTTTCGGGTACCTATTGCCATCTCTACTCACAACCTGGTTGAAACGAAAATTGGACTATTTTTCCAAAGAAATTCGCGTTCCAAACAGATGCTTAATAATGAAAAACGTTGCTGCAAAGTGCACATGTCGTGCAATGTGAATCTTAATTAACTTAATTAAATTAGAGGTAGCTAACCACGCATGTCGCGTGGCATTCTCTTCCGTTCGCAGACCAACTTTTCAGTACACATACTTGTATATGTGTAACTGACGTGGTACTAAAGGTTTTCAACCAAAAATTTATCCAATCCTCGTATGATTGTCCAATTTTGCGCAGATGTAAGCCAACAAAGACTTACACGGAAAACATACTTTACACATGCAACACGGTTAAATAGGGGGTTCCTCTCAGGGTAAACAGTTTCGCTTAAATTTCAGAAATTTTGGTGATTTTGGTCCCTTCTAAAATTATTTTGTAAGACCGAAATTTGAATTCAAATTTAAATCTTAAGATGAACTGCAAACATTACAACTAGTTTCATATATATTTCCATCTCTATTTCATCTATATCGAATAACTTGTTCATATCTACCATCTTTTGATAACCTTTTTTTATTAAAATTCAAATTTAAATCACTGAAATTTGGACAAAAATCAAACCAAAATTACCGAAACCCTCCGAAATTTTCCCCAAATGAAACAGTTAACCCTTGTCCCTCCTTGTCAAACCTGCAGTCGATTGACCAATGACACTCGGCCGTAGCACAAACTGCGTTCAAAACGTTCGTAGTGCCGAGCAATCCTCCCACTTCGCAATTTTTGCTGCCAATGCTGCCTGTGCCACCTGGTCTGCGGCGTACTGCCCATCTGAATGATGTTAAAAAACAAATGACCTCCTAAGACAAACCAAAGATGATGTCAGTCTAGAAAAAAATATTTCCTCAATCCCCTTAGATGGGCTAAACCTTGATTAAGTTGGTATTTAAGTAACATCATTTACCAAGGTAGATTGGTGTTGACTAAATACCATAATGATTCAGTCCAGCACTCTAGGGGTAAGAACAGTCTCGTCCTAGATGTGAAAGATTTAGCCACACATTCACATAGCATCTAATCCATCTTTTCCCATGCCAAGGAAAAACCAAATCACCTCTTAGTGTTGCTTAGTGCTCAGGTTCATCCTACTGGGTAGTCCTAAACTTCAGCTATAGTAAGACAAGCTAAGATTCCCATAGCAATGAGGGCTTTAAAATCTACCTCCCAGCCCTTCATCTCTAGGATGTCATACTGGTTAAGCGATACTATGCACCCCCACTTTGGTATACCCTCCTAAGAGGAGCACTTGACAACAAGTGGTGGGTTTTGGGGGATAGTATGACTCGCCCCTGGACCATGCAACCAAGACTTCCCACTAGGTTTTCCTATTTGGGGACAATTCCAGATATGCAAGATGCATATGCATGCAATGCTTAGGTGTAGTGAGGTGGTCAGGTGGTGGGTGCTTATTGAAAATAGGTTAACTCTTAGTTTATACAAACTACATTTTCACAAAGGAAAGAAATGGGAATGTTGGTGAATTTTCAAGTCAAGCCATTTATAAGCCAAAAACCTTTGATTTAAGGCTTTTATTCCCCTGTGGAGTCGCCTGCTGTACGCCCGCATTTTGGCACCGCTTGCCACATCATCATTACTTTGGCCACCTAAGCAACCAAGTAGAAGAAAAAGGGGTTTAGAGTCGCCACCTAAAAAATCACTGAAAATGATGAATAAATAAATAGATAGATATATCTATCTATTTATATAGTGGCTATCTTCCTTCGAGTGAGAGAGAGGATCGAGAAACCATCGCCCAAAGGTGCTTTCACGAAAGCCGGTCTCCGGGGGTAAAGAACCTTTCTTCACTCTTCCAGCCTTCCAAACCATCCACTGGATTTTCATGTTCGTAAGGGAGGAATATGTGTTGTATATAAATAAAGGACTTTCGATTTAACATTGTCATTTTTACGAGGTTTCAGATAATCCAATTTTTTGTGAGATTACTTTCATTTTGAGTGAATCACTTGAATCAGTTAAAGGAGACGAGGCTTCTGGCCCAGCGCAGAGGGGCTAGAGAGAAGAGTTTTGACTGCAGGAGAGGCAAGTCTAGGTAACGGAGAGAATCTGCTAGGCTGAGGTTCACAAAAATCTTCCAAAACTTTTTCTTTAAAGATAGAATTCCTCCCTAGAATATACGAAACAAAGATACGAACTAGGTAAATAGAAATGGAAAAGAGAAGTTCCCAATTCATCACAAAATCAAAAGCTTTTTCTACATCCATATGATCTACTTTAGTAGATTGGTATTGCCCATATAATGAAAGCAGATCGTGGTCCATGGAGTCCCAAGAAGGTTGGAACTCCAACCTGTCCGATGCTTTTTCGGCCAAATAAATAGAAAAGTGGGATCAGCACAATGAGCAAGCTGTGCGAAAAAAACGCTTATTAGTAAACAATAGTTTTAGCATCATACATACGATTGCACAAAGATCACACAAAATAGACGGGCAAAAAAACTGGGCAAACCAAAGAAGGGTGGAAAGAATGAACCTTCTCCCCCACAAAAAAGGGAGAAAACGAGATGACCATTCTGCAGCCTACCATACTTTTTACTCATGTCGTCGTCCCCTGCAAGCCTGAAACCAAACCACCCCCTGGCATTGGCAACCATCCCCTATTGAAGAACCCAAGCATGCTATGATAGCTTCGTCACACAACGAGATCACAGAAGTAGAATACTTATCAACATAAAGTGATATCAAGGAGTATCTGTGAGGTAACACTGTCTGGCCTTGGACTCAGCAACGTCATCAGGGGTGGCAATGGCAGAAGCCATAGCTCCTGCAGGGGCAAGGCCATGCTGCTCGCCCTGAGCAAAGGTCTCCCTGAACAAGTTCTACCCCAAGAGCAGCTTGTCGAGACCTCCCTTCAGGACACCAGCTGTGATGATCCTGCTACCAGGGCAAAGCTCGAACGTCTCTGTGAGTTTTCTTCATGTCATTTGTTATTTTACATACTAAATTTGTAGGTTGAGAATTTTGAGTTGACAGCATAGTTAGTTGGCTCTCCAAAAATGATCCCTGGACACCATTGAGTTGTCACGAGATTGCCATTTGTTTGTGACATCGCAGTGTACAAAATCTAGCCTGTTTTAGTTTATCTATCAATTATCATAGATTGAAAATGGAACTAGTACAATGAGAAAGACAAGAAATTTCCATAGTGAACAAAGTATGCAAACGATCAGTGTTACTAAATCACAGTTGCACTTTTGCTTAAGAATTTTATTACCTAGCCTATTTTTGTGTATCATACGTAGTAAATGAAATTAGTACAATGAGAAAGCATTAAATTTTCCATTAGGCAAACAGCATTGCACACGATAAGTATTACTACACTTCAGTCGTACTTTTGCTCTAAGAAAATCACTAGGACATCAATTTAGTTACCAGTTTTTCTGTTTCTGGTGAGCGCTGAGAAAATAAGAATTATAGTATAGAATCACAATGTATAGCATGCATTTGTTATGTACTGATTTGTATCAGTCCCTCTAATGTACAGATAATCATATTCCCCTATGATTTGAGTTTTACAGGCAAGACCACCACAGTGAAGACAAGGTACACTGTCATGTCAAAGGAGCTCCTACATGAGCACCCAGAGCTAAAGACAGAGGGCGCTCCAACATTGACACCACGTCTTGACATCTGCAACGCTGCAGTGCTTGAACTTGGTGCTGCTGCAGCTCGTGTTGCCCTTGATGAATGGGGTCATCCTGCTGCTGATATTACCCACCTTGTCTACATCTCATCCAGTGAGCTTCGCATCCCAGGTGGTGATCTTTTCCTGGCAGCACGTCTTGGCCTCCGCCCGAACACCGTGCGCACCTCCATTCTCTTCCTTGGCTGCTCTGGTGGTGCTGCTGCCCTCCACACTGCCAAGGACATTGCTGAGAACAACCCAGGGAGCCGTGCCCTTGTAATAGCTGCCGAGACAACTGTGCTAGGCTTCCGGCCACCAAGAACTGAACGTCCTTAAAACCTTGTTGGTGCTGCCCTGTTTGGAGCAGGCTCCATCACTGCAGAGGAGAATTATTGGAGCTTGAGTTCTCAACACAGGTGTTCCTACCAGGGACCGAGAAGGTAATTGATGGCAAGATCTCATAGGAAGGGATTAATTTCAACCTGGGGCGTGGTTTGCCTGAAAAGATTGAAAGCTGCATAGAAGGGTTCTGCAGGACACTCATGGATCGGGTTGGGATAAAGGTGTTCAATGATGTATTTTCGGCTGTGCATCCTGGTGGACCAGCAATATTGAACAGGCTAGAGTTTTGCCTTCAACTTCAGCCAGAGAAACTCAAGATTAGTAGAAAGGCCTTAGTGAACTATGGGAATGTGAGCAGTGATGAATAAGTCCCTGTACTGTGGTCTTTGTGGGGCTGTGGTAGTTTTTGCTTTTTGACTGCTTTAGGACAGCATCTGCTTTTAGGACAGCATCTGCTTTTGCTTTAGGACAGCATCTGCTTTTAGGACAGCATCTGCTTTAGGACAGCATATTGACCGCTTTAGGACAGCATCTAGGATAGCATCTTAGCATATGCTTGGCTGGTTCTCAGCCTATAAATTTGTATCCCCAACTCCTCAGGTTGGTATGGCATTGTGTGAGCAATAAACAAGAAAACTTGCCCCATCTCCTAGTGTCATCCTCTCCATGAGAGTAAGGATCTTGCTATCACCAACAGCAAGACTCCAGCGAGTAACAAGTGGTATCAGAGCCTTAGTATCCTGTAGCCTGAGCATCTCCTGCTCATCTCCTTCTTCGGCCTTGCAGCAGCCCCAGCCAGTAGCAGCAGCAGCTCCGGCTGTCCCCGCTCACTCCTCTCCGGAGACGAGCAGCAGCTCGTCAGAAGCAGCCCTCTCTCCACGCAACAGCCCCCCAGTAGCGCGCCATGTCCGCAGGGCAGTCTCAGCGCTCGGTCGCCTCGAGCATGCGGCGTCAGCAGACGGCCGAGCTCGTCGCGGCAGAGCAGCGCGAGCGAGCGGCGGCAGAGACCGCTGCGGCGGCGGAAAGGGCGTCAAGGCTGGCAGCAGCCAGGGCGGAGGTGGAAGCAGCGGCGGCGGCAGATGCAGCGCGTGCGGCAGCAGCAGAGGTCAAGGCTCTGCGCGGCAGCAACAGCAGCTCCGGCTCTGTTGATGACAGCGCCGACGCGGACCCTCAGCTGCTGGAGAGGGAGGCAGCGCAAGGGCGAACGGCGCAATGGGCAGCCGCGCACGCCCACGAGCGCGGCGGCAGCCCAGACAGGCGCGGACGCGCCGGCGGCGCTCCTGAAGGAGGCGCACACGGCGGTGGCGCTCCTGGAGGAGGCACGCACGGCGGCGGCGTACGGGTCGACGGAGAGCGCGGCCCTCACAGGCAACGCGGCTCTCTCTCCCCGGTTCGGTACCGTGGTCACCACGAGTACCAGGCTGTCGTCAGGGACGTCGGCCCCGGCGGCGGGTGGCCTACCCTCACCAAAACCAACTATGTCGAGTGGGCTGCGGTGATGAGGGTAAGGCTCCAGGTGCGGCATATGTGGGATGCAGTCCGGTACGACGACGTCGACTACGACCAGGATCGACGGGCGCTGGATGCTCTCATCGCTGCAGTCCCGCCCGAGATGCAGTTCTCGCTTACCAACAAGCGGACTGCCAAAGAGGCTTGGGACGCCATCGCTGCAGCACGCATCGGCAGCGACCGCGCCCGCAAGTCTACACTGCAGGCACTACGCACGGAGTAGGAGCACCTGGCCTTCAAGCCAGGTGAGGACGTTGATGACTTTGCTCTCCGTCTCAACACTCTGTTGCAGAAGTTGGTGCAGTTTGGTGACGATACCTACGGTGAAGAGAGAGCTGTGGAGAAGCTCTTCCGCTGCGTCCCCGAGAAGTACAAGCAGATGGCCCGCTCGATCGGGTCTCTGCTGGACCTCTCCACGATGACCATCGAGGAGACGTTGGGTCGCCTCAAGGTCGTCGACATCGATGAGCCACAGCGCCCCTCGGGACCCGTCACCATTGGCGGGAAGCTCCTCCTCACTCGGGAGCAGTGGGATGCCGGCCAAGGTGACAAGAAGAAGGGGGAGCCTTCTTCCACGACAGGCGGCCGCAAGAGTGGCAAGCGCGGCAAGCCGCGCAAAGGCGCCCAGGGCGGCGATGCTGGCAAGCAAAAGCCGGCACGAGACGACTCTTGCCACAACTGCGGCAAGCTTGGTCATTGGGCCAAGGAGTGTCGACAGCCACGACGCGGCCAGGCCCACGTCGCGCAAGCGGAGGAGGAGCAGCCGGTCCTGTTCATTGCTCATGCGAGCATCGAACTACCTCCAGCGGCACCGGCCGCAGTGGCTCTCCTCCACCTTGACGAGCCAAAAGCACACGCCCTCCTCGGCGACAGTTCCGGCAATGACAAGACCGACGGGTGGTGCCTCGACACCGGCGCCACCCACCACATGACCGGGCGGCGGGAGTTCTTCTCCGAGCTCGACTCAGGCGTTCGAGGCACCGTCAAGTTCGGCGACGCCTCCGCCGTGGAGATCAAGGGTGTCGGCTCTGTCGTCTTCGTCGCCAAGACTGGCGAGCACCGGCTGCTCACCGGCGTCTACTACATCCCCGATCTGCGGAACTCCATCATCAGCTTGGGACAGCTGGATGAGAACGGCTCGCGTGTCGAGATCGAGCACGGGGTGCTGCGGATTTGGGATCTTCGACGCCGCCTCCTTGCCAAGGTAACCAGAGGCGCAAATCGACTCTACACTCTTCACGTGCAGGTGGCACAACCCCTCTGTCTCGCAGCTCGTCGGGACGACGAGGCGTGGCAGTGGCACGAGCGTTTTGGGCACCTTCACTTCGAGGCCCTGAAGCGGCTCAGTGCCACGGAAATGGTGCGAGGCCTGCCGTGCCTTGACCATGTGGAGCAGCTCTGCGACGTCTGCGTGTTGACGAAGCAGAGGCGACTCCCCTTTCCCCAGCAGGCGAGTTTCCGAGCCAAGGAGAGGCTCGAGCTCGTGCACGGGGACTTGTGTGGCCCGGTGACACCGGCCACACCGGGAGGACGACGCTACTTCCTGCTGCTCGTCGACGACCTCTCCCGCTACATGTGGGTGATGGTCCTCGGCAGCAAGGGAGAGGCTGCGGACGCCATCAGGCGCACGCAGGCTGCTGCGGAGGCGAAGTGCGGCCGCAAGCTGCGCGTGCTGCGCACAGACAACGGCGGCGAATTCACGGCGGCTGAATTCGCGTCGTACTGCGCTGATGAGGGCATTCAGCGCCACTACTCCGCGCCGTACAGCCCGCAGCAGAACGGCGTTGTCGAGCGGCGCAACCAGACGGTTGTGGGGATGGCTCGGGCCCTCCTCAAGCAGAGGGGGATGCCGGCTGTCTTCTGGGGAGAGGCGGTGGTGACGGCCGTCTACATCCTCAACCGCTCGCCTACCAAGGCGCTCGACGGCAGGACGCCGTACGAGGCTTGGCATGGGCGCAAACCGGCGGTCTCCCACTTGCGGGTCTTCGGCTCCCTCGCGTTCGCCAAGGAGCTTGGCCACATCGGTAAGCTCGACGACAGGAGCACTCCGGGAGTGTTCATCGGCTACGCGGAGGGCTCGAAGGCCTACCGCATCCTCGACCCTGACACACAGCGAGTCCGCATCTCACGTGACGTTGTGTTCGACGAAGGGCGAGGCTGGACGTGGGACAAGGCGGTGGACGACGGTTCGACTTCGACTCTCAGGGACTTCGTTGTCGACTACGTCCACTTCGAGAGAGCCGGGGGAGCTAGCAGCTCGTCTTCACCGAGCTCGTCCACCTCGACACCTTGCTCGCCACCAGCTCCGGCGAGTGCTCCACCACCTTCGGCACCGGCTACGCCCCACTCTTCACCACCGACCACTCCACGCTCTCCCGCACCGGCTCACCACTCTCCTGCACCGGCGGCCACACCACCGGGATCGGCCCCAACAGCTTCGGTCCACGACGAGCAGCGCATGGTGGAGTTCGCTACTCCGCTGTCCCACGACGAGGACCGCGTCGACGCCTACCACGACGACGAGCCTTTGCGCTATCGTACCATGGACAATATCCTCGGCGAGCTGCCCGTCCCTGGACTGGCGCAGCGCGACTGCGAGGCGGAGCTACACTTGGCGTGCGACGACGGCGAGCCCCGCTCCTTCGCTGAGGCGGAGGGAGACGCGGCGTGGCGTGTCGCGATGAAGCAGGAGATAGACGCCGTCGAGCGGAACCGAACGTGGGAGCTGGCGGATCTTCCTGCCGGTCACCGCGCGATCACCCTTAAGCTATGTTGCCCAGATACCCCGATACGGATACGCGATACGGCGATACCGCGATTCGCCATTTTCCTAAAAACACCGATACGGCGATACGTGTGTATGTATATGTGTATATATATATATATGTATGTATATGTATATAAATATAGATAAAAATAAGAAATTAATGAATTCTTACATGGAATTGTGAAACCGAAACCTACATACATAAACTGCTCTACCGTTTTCTGTCAAAATGAATGTGCTATTACTCAAAAGCAGTGGAGTCAACTTGCAGAGACAAGAAATAAGAGTACATGCATTATGAATCTAGTATAAGTACATGTATTATGAATCGACCCCCCAAAACCCCATTTCATTCTCAGCTTTCAAATCCGCCACCTTTTTCCACACACACATAATATACACTCGCTCACTCTCTGCGTGGGCTAGCTAGCTAGCTTTACCCCCAGGAAACCAAACCCAGGAACTCCTCAAAAGGAAGAAGAAAGCAAGAGCCACGCCCTCGTAGCTCACACCCACCTCTCTCTCTCCCCCCCTCGTCCTCTCCTCTCTCGCTTGGTTGCCGCTGCTTAAAGGAGAGGGAGGAGCAATGTCGGAGCAGCCATTGCCGCAGCCTCGGAGCAGCATGCGGGAGGCGCTCGAGAAGGAGGACAAGGAGAAGGCGGCGGCGGCCAAGGAGGAGAAGGAGAAGGAGCAGGCGGCTGTTCCCAAGAACGGCGGCGGGAACGGCGGGGGTAAGAACGGTGGGGGGAACGGGGGAGGCGGGAACAACGGGGGAGGGAGCGCCCAGCCGGGGGAGGAGACGACGAGGGAGATTCAGGTAGTGAGGGAGGCGTACCGGAGGGAGACGGCGACGCCGGCGTACGTCATGCCGGAGGAGCCGCCGGCCATGGTGGAGCTGGTGGGTTGGTACCTGTACGGCTTCTGCTCCTACTTCATCACCCACCTCCTGCTCCCGGTGCTGTTCCCGGCCATCGTTACGCAGGTCGCCTTCCCCTCCTCCGACTTCACGCCGGACGCCAAGTACGCATTTCAGATCTGGATCTGGCAGGCTTGGTGGGGGATATTAGGTTAGAAGTATCAGAAAAGTATCGGAGAAGTATCGAAGAAGTATCGGAAATTAATTTCTTTTTTGAATAATCAATAAATTCGGATACGTGCAGGATACGTATCGGCGCGTATCGGGGCAGTATCCGTATCCGGTACAGTATCCGATACCGGTACGTGACTTTTGGGAAGTATCCGCGCAACGTAGCCCTTAAGTGGGTGTTCAAGCTGAAGCGGGATGAAGCCGGCACCATCGTCAAGCACAAGGCTCGCTTGGTGGCACGAGGCTTCGTGCAGCAGGAGGGGATCGACTTCGATGACGCCTTCGCACCCGTCGCACGGATGGAGTCCGTGCGACTCCTCCTTGCGCTAGCTGCCCAGCAAGGCTGGCGTGTTCATCACATGGATGTCAAGTCGGCATTTCTTAACGGCGACTTGAAGGAGGAGGTCTACGTGCATCAGCCGCCGGGATTTGCGATCCCCGGCAAGGAGGGCAAGGTGCTTCGCCTGCGCAAGGCCCTCTATGGCTTGCGACAGGCACCGAAGGCGTGGAACGCCAAGTTGGACTCCACGCTGAAAGGGATGGGCTTCGAGCAAAGTCCGCACGAGGCGGCCATCTACCGGCGGGGCAGTGGAGAAAATGCCCTGTTGGTGGGTGTCTACGTCGACGACTTGGTGATCACCGGCACCAAGGATGCGGAGGTGGTGGCATTCAAGGAAGAGATGAAGGCCACCTTCCAGATGAGTGACCTGGGGCCCCTCTCCTTCTACTTAGGGATCGAGGTGCACCAGGATGATTCCGGGATCACGCTTCGACAGACCGCCTACGCCAAGCGCGTCGTTGAGCTAGCTGGGCTCACCGACTGCAACCCAGCTCTCACTCCGATGGAGAGGCTGAAGCTGAGCCGCGACAGTACGACGGAGGAGGTGGACGCTACGCAGTACCGGCGTCTTGTGGGGAGCCTTCGCTACCTCGCCCACACACGACCGGACTTGGCATTCTCCGTCGGCTACGTTAGTCGGTTCATGCAACGACCAACGACGGAGCATCAGCAGGCTGTGAAGAGGATCATCCGCTACGTTGCGGGGACTCTTGACCACAGCCTCCATTACCCGAGGTGTCCCGGCGCGGCACACTTCGTCGGGTACAGCGACAGCGACCACGCGGGCGACATCGACACCAGCAAGAGCACAAGCGGGATTCTCTTCTTCCTCGGCAAGTGTCTCGTTCACTGGCAGTCAGTCAAGCAGCAGGTGGTGGCCCTGTCCAGCTGTGAGGCCGAGTACATAGCGGCTTCCACCGCTTCGACTCAGGCACTCTGGCTCGCTCGACTGCTTGGTGATCTCCTCGGCAGGGACACTGAAGCAGTGGAGCTCAGGGTGGACAGCAAGTCCGCTCTAGCCCTAGCAAAGAACCCCGTTTTTCATGAACGGAGCAAGCACATCCAGGTGAAGTACCATTTCATCCGAGGCTGCTTGGATGAAGGAAGCATCAAGGCAAGCTACATCAACACCACGGATCTGCTCACCAAGCCTCTTGGAAGGATCAAGTTCCTTGAGCTCTGCTCCAAGATCAGGATGGTTCAACCCTCCCACAAGACGACGCACAAGACTTAGGGGGAGAATGATGAATAAGTCCCTGTACTGTGGTCTTTGTGGGGCTGTGGTAGTTTTTTGCTTTTTGACTGCTTTAGGACAGCATCTGTTTTTAGGACAGCATCTGCTTTTGCTTTAGGACAGCATCTGCTTTTAGGACAGCATCTGCTTTTAGGACAGCATCTGCTTTAGGACAGCATATTGACCGCTTTAGGACAGCATCTAGGATAGCATCTTAGCATATGCTTGGCTGGTTCTCAGCCTATAAATTTGTATCCCCAACCCCTCAGGTTGGTATGGCATTGTGTGAGCAATAAACAGAAAACTTGCCCCATCTCCTAGTGTCATCCTCTCCATGAGTAAGGATCTTGCTATCACCAACAGCAAGACTCCAGCGAGTAACAAGCAGCAACACTGTCTTCTATGTGTTGGGGTATTAGAGGGATGAGTTGAAGAAAAGGGCGATAAGGAAAGAGTGGGGGTTGATGTTGGCTTTTGGCCCAGGCATCACATTTGAAGGAATACTAGTTCGAGGCCTTAACTGAAAATGAAAGAGGTCCAAGAAGACTTCTATCACTCGAGTTTGTTCCCAAGGCACTTGTAAAAATCAGGCACCAAGTCTAATAGTCTAATACTGCATCCTGTTCCACTATATTATATATTAATTTACAAGATTATTTCTGTGAATATTTATTTTAATCTGTACTGGTTGTACCATGGACAAACTGCATGAGAAAACTAACAACAGTCAACAACCTTACTCTCAAAAAAAGTAAGCAGAACAACTTAATGTTGAGACTTCAAACACACCATTATCCTTCAACTATTCTGGAGTGCACTAAACAAACATGTTACAGTTACAGATAGTAGATGGCATCATGATCCCCTTAGCACTTAAACAAATGCTTAACATTCTTTTGAATATTATTAAAGACAAACACAGAAGAAGCTCTTACAGTAAAGGGTTATGAAATGGTACAATTCTTACCATTCTGCTTTATAGAGAGATCCATTACATTCTGATCTAACCATTGGACCTTGAAAAACAGCTCCATGACAAAACGAAGACAACACTAGATCCCTTGCGAAAGCCCTTCATCATCATCATCATCATCATCATCATCATCATCATTGTTCGAAGGCCAAAACACATGAATCAATCAGAAGCAACGTGCATGCCTCCAGCAAATCATGGATTTGAACTTTGTGCTCCCTCTTCAAGAGACAATTCACCAACAACCTTCTCCCATGCAACTTTAGCATCCCCTTTCACAAGAAAATTCATCTTGGCAACAACATCCTTCGCCTCTGCAGACCTCCATCCCTTCACCAACCCCTCAACCAAACCCTTCACAGCCTCAAACGATGGGGCTGCCTTCATCGCAAAGCAGCTCTTACAAATCCACAGTGCATCGTCAAGCCTTTCTTTCTCTACCAAGCCCCTAAACAGCACCACATACGTCTGCGAATGCGCTGACACACCCAAGTCACTCCTCCCCTCCCGCCTCTTCATCACCTTCATCCTCTTGAACACCCGCATCGCTGCCCCAACATTCCCCTCCTTGCAGTACCCCCGAACTAGCGCGTTGTAGGTAAGGTAATTCGCGCCACCTCCTTTGACTCCATCACATAGAGCAGCTCCTCCCCCTTAAAGGTTTCACCCTTTTTGGCAAACCACTGTATCCGGCAGTTGTACGTGACAACGTTCGGCTCCAGCTTGCTCGCATTGATCTCCTTCAGCAGCTTCGCAAACCCCTCCTCATCGTCATTCATGGGAGTACCCGGCAAGGACAGTATTGTACGATATGATGTCTGGGGCCGGGCGGTGCTTGACCTTCTTGTTGGCCATTTCGTCGAGCATCTGGCGGGCAGCGGCGAGTTCAGTGTTTCTTGACCAGAGCGTGGAGAGCACATTGTGGGAAAGCGCGGCCCGGGCGACACCGAGGGAGGACTCGGCGGAGTGGAAGGTGGACTTGAGGTCGTCGAGGCGGCCGGCGCGGAGGAGCGCGGAGAGGAGGGCGGAGAGGGAGACATCGGAGCGGGCGGAGGGCGCGGACGAGGAGAAGGCGCGAAGGGCGTCATCAGCGCCTAGGAAGAGGGAGACGGCGCGGGCAAGGAGGCCGGGGGAGGCCGGGGAGGAGGCGAGGAGGAGGTGGAGGAGGGAGGCGGCGAGGTCGGGGCGGCGGAGTCGCGCGAGGCGGGAGGCAGCCAAGGAGAAGAGGGGGCGCGAGGTGTGGAGGCGCGGGATGGTAGGGTCGGAGAGCGCGGAGGCGACGAGGGAGTGGATGCGGGCGGGGTCCGTCTCGCCGCGGACGGCGAGCTGGAGGTCGAGGAAGGAGGTGCGGGTGGAGGGAGGTGCGCGGGGGTGGGGTTCGGGGCAGGGGTCGGCGAGGGGTCGACGTCGGGGAGAGCGGAGAAGCGTCGGAGGAGGTGTGCGGAGACGGCGGATTGGTGCGGGTGGCGGCGCGGAGGAGGACGAGGGACGCCATGGTGGGGGAGTGCGGGGTTGGGAGGGTTTCGTTCTGGTGCCTTTTCCCTTTCGGGCTAACTTGTTCGTGCTACTAGTTAAGGCAACTATAAAACAGCTTGGCATAAGAAAAGGGAAATGTGGAGTTTGAGCATGGCTCTCAGAGGCATTTCTACTAAAAAGCGTCCCAAGTTCGATATCACTTAGCAACAAAAATTTTCATCTGCACTCAACAACATTTTCAAAATTATGATATACAGTAAGTAATTATTAAATGCCACAATCCAACAGTGCGTTCTGTGCAAGAACCGTCCCTATTCACAGGTAAGTAATTTTAGTGAGAAAATCAACCTGTAGTTCATCAACAAGGCGCTCGCTCTCCTCAATGAGAGCGAAGTGCCGCTTCCACCTCTCCCAGCTCCACTTCCCCTCTTCCTCCTCCACCTCCCTCTCCTCCTCATCTTCCTCCACCTCCTCCCCTCTCACTTCCCCTTCGTGAGAACTCTCCACCCTCTTCCCCAGACCCCCCTCCCTTGCAGCGGGAGGCAGGGGCCAATAGTTGCTTACGTACTCACTCAATCGCCGCACGGCGCCCCCTGGAAAGCGTCGTAGAAGAGCGCGTCCCAGCCGCGGCGCCGCTCGCCGCCGGCGTCGGCGTCGGGGCTGCGCGCGCTGCACCGGACGACGACGGAGGCATCGGACGCTCGGCGCGGCGGCGCGGCGCCCGCCAGGCGGCGGGACGCGGAGGCGCTGGCCGCGGCGCGCGGCGAGGAATCGGCTAGGGTTCGGATCCAAGTGGCGCAGCGAGGAGGAGGAGGAAGACACTGCGGCTGGGAGCGGGACGCGAGGCGCCGTGGAGGACGGACGCCATGGAGGAGGCGGAGGCGGAGGCGGACGACGCGACACACTGGAAGAAGTCGTATTCGTGTGCTCGCTGGCTCGCGCGGTGGTCGCGTTGTGTTTCCTGTGGATTAGAACGAGGCGGGGAAGGCCGAAGGGGGGCGATAGCTGATTAAGACTTGGGTCCATGCACATATCAAAAAAAAGACTTGGGTCCATGCAAGCCAGCGAGCACACGAACACGACCTCTGTGAAGAGAATGACAGGTGGGCCCGGAATCTGGACACTTGTATTGGGCCCATGCGTTCGTGGTTCCGAGTTTTTGCGGCTCGCGTTTTTTGATTTTTTTTAATACCTTGCTTGGGTGCTAGGAAATGCGGGGGGCCACGGGAAATGCTCGGCGCCCACAGCGTCGGTACACAGTACGCTGATTCGTGGGGTCAGCTCACGTTGTTACGCAGGTAGGGTACATTTTTCAGTAGTAAAACGAGGAGACTCTTGGGTTAACCGCTTCATGGATTAGGACCCACCGGCAGCAGACAGTTTGGGGGATAAGTATGGCAAATGGGACGCACTGTATTAGAGCAAGTACAATAGTATAGCTAACTAGTAGCTATAACACTTGTCCATTTCATCTATAGCCTTCAAAAAATAGTTCATACAATAAGGTAGCTATTACAATAACTATTTGGCCCCACGTGTAAGAGAGTGAAATGCATATTTTTACGTGCTATAGCTAACTGTAATTTAGTAGTCAGCTTCCTTCTCTCTCTTCCTTTCTCTCTCTGCCACATAAGATTTGGTTGATATTATATTTGCTATAAGCCTGCTGACTAAGCCTTATGTACCTGCTCTTATGTATAGGTGTATTTTGGCAGTATTGAGTGTTTTTTTTATTGAGGCACTTAAATTTCTTACCTAGGATTTTGCCACAAGATTTGTGCTCAATTTCTTTCTTCGGTTCTGGCGAGAGCTTTAACTGTGACTCCAACGAGATTAGGGTTCAAGTTTAAATTGGATTTACCGAAGGCCTTCGGATTTAGAGGCGGTGGCAAATCCGCGGTGGGCGCGCGGCACCACCTCAGCTATTGCCCAGAAGAGGGCAGTGAGCGGTGGAAATCGATGGGCGTGGACAAGAGATGAATGGTTAGGAGACGGCGATAGTTGTCAGAAATGAGGAAGTAGGTGGTGCGGTGGGTTTCGCTAGAGGAAGAAGAAGATAGGAGTACGGGGTGGGTCGCCGGAAAGGGGGAAGAGAGTGTAGGAGGGAGGGAGGCGGCAGCAGCGACAGCGGTGGGGAGGGCCCAATGCTAAGGTTTGGGAGGGAAGAAGGAATATGTATGATTTGGGAGAGGGATTGGATCCTTATATCTAGATCCAACGGCTCAAAATTCGAGTACTTTTAAAAAATACTCAAATATTATCTATACACTTTTTTCTTTCCGAAAGAAAAAATCCCAAATAGTTACAGGTACAACTGTATTTCAACATGTTTACTGTTTAGTCTGTACATTTTCAATAGAAAAACGCATGTTTACTCTATACATATATTGTCGTCGTTGTATAAACACCACCTCATATTCATGCCTTGTGTTTTTTTCTATTAAGAATGATAAGCGTGTCGGATCAGCGGCGACGAAGGTTGTCAGTGAGCGTCCATACAAGCAACACCAAGCTCTGAAGTGCTCCTAATGCAAGACGAACATGTGATTGCCCAACTCATTTGAGCGTGTCTTACAAGCTGTTATAACTAAATCTTAAATTTTGTGCACAACACATCATTTGTGGGATAATAGTTATCAAACGGCTTACTTACTTTAGATGTATAAAAAGGAGTTTCCCTTAGACGAGTTGGTTTGTTTTAAAAGAACAAGAAAAAAGTTAACAAATGCTACATCTTGAGCCCAAGACGTAATTCTAGATGTAGAACGTCCCTGATCGAGTTAGTGCTGTTCTGACCTGGCTTGATCTTCCACTTCGGCACTGCATTTGCTACAAAAACAGTCAATAAGTTAAGGTTGACAACTATGGGCATTACGTCTTGGTGGGCCGGACGTTCGTGGGCAGGGTGCGTTACGTTTGTGCCCAGACCAATTTTGCTAAAGTTTGGCCAGCCCTATGTATTTTCTTGCTATTTTTTAGCTAAATTATGGCCCCGTTTGGTAGAGCTTTAGCTCTAGAAAATCTGTAGATTTCCTAGAGCTAGTCATCTGTAGCTCTAGGAAATTCTGGATCTAGAGTTGCAGGCATGTTACATGCATTTACATGACTTATTTCATTTATATTATATATTAAATAAAAATATTTAAATTATTTTAATTTAGTCAACAAACTATAGATCCAGCATAGATCTTGAAGTTAGAGTTGTGCTAAACGGGACCTATAGATGACAGAAACCTTGTCAAAATCTTAGCTAGCTAAATTTTGGTACAATCGGTTTGGACACCAATCAAACACACTGCCGGACGTCCGTGGGCTGGGGGCCGGACGCTTCGTGGGTTTCACGTCCCTGGGCTGACCGTTTGTGGGCCGTGGACGCTTGGTGGGTGTTACGTCCCTGGGCAGGGCCGGACGTTTGTGGGCCGGGCGTTTTCGTGGGTGTTACGTCCATGGCTGGGCCGGGCGTTCGTGGGCACTGCGTCCCCGCGCTTACACGGGAAATTTAACTTTTTGCCACTCTTATCATTGCCACCTACTCAAATGCCATCCTCTACAATGCAATTAACTTTTTGCCACTCTCCAGCCTCCGTGGCGCCTACGTGGCCGCCAAGTCACGCCCGCGCCGGCCACGCCCGCGTCGGCCGCGCCCGCGCCGCCGCCCCGGTCGCGCCCGCTGCCGCCGCCGGACCTGCCGCGCCTCCCCGCGCCGCCGCCGGCCTCCCCGCGCCCGCGCCCGCGGCCGCCGCGCGGCCTCCCCGCCGCCGTCGCCGGCCTCCCCGCGCCCGCGCATGGCGCCGCCCGGCCGCGCCCGCGCCGCCGCCGGCCTCCCCGCGCCCGCGCCTGCGCCGCCCGAGCCCGCGGCCCCGCGCCGCCGCGCGGCCTCCCCGCGCCGTCCGCCGGCCTCCCCGCGCCCGCGCATGCCCGCCCGGCCGCGCCCGCGCCGCCGCCCGGCCTCCCCGCGCCCGCGCCTGCGCCGCCCGGCCTCCCCTGCGGGCAGCGGGCGCGGGGAGGCCGGCGGCGGCGCGGGCGCGGCCGGGCGGCGCATGCGCGGGCGCGGCCGGGCGGCGCAGGCGCGGCGCGGGGAGGCCGGCGGCGGCGCGGGCGCGGCCGGCGGCGCATGCGCGGGCGCGGGGGGGCCGGCGACGGCGCGGGAGGCCGAGGCGGCGCGGCCGGCCGGGCGCGCGCGGGCGCGGGGAGGCCGGCGACGGCGCGGGGAGGCCGCGCGGCGGCGCGGGCGCGGGCGCGGGAGGCCGGCGGCGGCGCGGGGAGGCGCGGGCAGGCCGGCGGCGCGCGGGCGCGACCGGGCGGGGCGCGGCGCGGCCGACGCGGGCGTGGCCGGCGCGCGTGGACTTGGCGGCCACGTAGGCGCCACGGAGGCTGGAGAGTGGCAAAAAGTTAATTGCATTGTAGAGGATGGCATTTGAGTAGGTGGCAATGATAAGAGTGGCAAAAAGTTAAATTTCCCGTGTAAGCGCGGGGACGCAGTGCCCACGAACGCCCGGCCCAGCCATGGACGTAACACCCACGAAACGCCCGGCCCACAAACGTCCGGCCCTGCCCAGGGACGTAACACCCACCAAGCGTCCACGGCCCACAAACGGTCAGCCCAGGGACGTGAAACCCACGAAGCGTCCGGCCCCCAGCCCACGGACGTCCGGCAGTGTGTTTGATTGGTGTCCAAACCGATTGTACCAAAATTTAGCTAGCTAAGATTTTGACAAGGTTTCTGTCATCTATAGGTCCCGTTTAGCACAACTCTAACTTCAAGATCTATGCTGGATCTATAGTTTGTTGACTAAATTAAAATAATTTAAATATTTTTATTTAATATATAATATAAATGAAATAAGTCATGTAAATGCATGTAACATGCCTGCAACTCTAGATCCAGAATTTCCTAGAGCTACAGATGACTAGCTCTAGGAAATCTACAGATTTTCTAGAGCTAAAGCTCTACCAAACGGGGGCCATAATTTAGCTAAAAAATAGCAAGAAATACATAGGGCTGGCCAAACTTTAGCAAAATTGGTCTGGGCACAAACGTAACGCACCCTGCCCACGAACGTCCGGCCCACCAAGACGTAATGCCCATAGTTGTCAACCTTAACTTATTGACTGTTTTTGTAGGCAAATGCAGTGCCGAAGTGGAAGATCAAGCCAGGTCAGAACAGCACTAACTCGATCAGGGACGTTCTACATCTAGAATTACGTCTTGGGCTCAAGATGTAGCATTTGTTAACTTTTTTCTTGTTCTTTTAAAACAAACCCAACTCGTCTAAGGGAAACTCCTTTTTATACATCTAAAGTAAGTAAGCCGTTTGATAACTATTATCCCACAAATGATGTGTTGTGCACAAAATTTAAGATTTAGTTATAACAGCTTGTAAGACACGCTCAAATGAGTTGGGCAATCACATGTTCGTCTTGCATTAGGAGCACTTCAGAGCTTGGTGTTGCTTGTATGGACGCTCACTGACAACCTTCGTCGCCGCTGATCCGACACGCTTATCATTCTTAATAGAAAAAAACACAAGGCATGAATATGAGGTGGTGTTTATACAACGACGACAATATATGTATAGAGTAAACCATGCGTTTTTCTATTGAAAATGTACAGACTAAACAGTAAACATGTTGAAATACAGTTGTACCTGTAACTATTTGGGATTTTTTCTTTCGGAAAGAAAAAAGTGTATAGATAATATTTGAGTATTTTTTAAAAGTACTCGAATTTTGAGCCGTTGGATCTAGATATAAAGGATCCAATCCCTCTCCCAAATCATACATATTCCTTCTTCCCTCCCCAAACCTTAGCAGTGGGCCCTCCCCACCGCTGTCGCTGCTGCCGCCTCCCTCCCTCCTACACTCTCTTTCCCCCCTTTCCGGCGACCCACCCCGTACTCCTATCTTCTTCTTCCTCTAGCGAAACCCACCGCCACCACCCTACTTCCTCATTTCTGACAACTATCGCCGTCTCCTAACCATTCATCCTTGTCACGCCCATCGATTTCCACCGCTCACTGCCCTCTTCTGGGCAATAGCTGAGGTGGTGCCGCGCGCCCACCGCTGATTTGCCACCGCCTCTAAATCCGAAGGCCTTTCGGTAAATCCAATTTAAACTGAACCCTAACTCGTTGGAGTCACAGTTAAAGCTCTCGCCAGAACCGAAGAAGAAAGAAATTGAGCACAAATCTTGTGGCAAAATCCTAGGTAAGAAATTTAAGTGCTCAATAAAAAAACACTCAAATACTGCCAAAAATACACCTATACATAAGAGCAGGTACAATAAGGCTTAGTCAGCAGGCTATAGCAAATATAATATCAACCAAATCTTATGTGGCAGAGAGAGAAAGGAAGAGAGAGAAGGAAGCTGACTACTAAATTACAGTTAGCTATAGCACGTAAAATATGCATTTCACTCTCTTACACGTGGGGCCAAATAGTTATTGTAATAGCTACCTTATTGTATGAACTATTTTTTTGAAGGCTATAGATGAAATGGACAAGTGTTATAGCTACTAGTTAGCTATACTATTGTACTTGCTCTAATACAGTGCGTCCCATTTGCCATACTTATCCCCCAAACTGTCTGCTGCCGGTGGGTCCTAATCATGAAGCGGTTAACCCAAGAGTCTCCCTCGTTTTACTACTGACAAATGTACCCTACCTGCGTAACAACGTGAGCTGACCCACGAATCAGCGTACTGTGTACCGACGCTGTGGGCGCCGAGCATTTCCCGTGGCCCCCCGCATTTCCTAGCACCCAAGCAAGGTATTAAAAAAAATCAAAAAAACGCGTAGCCGCAAAAACTCGGAACCACGAACGCATGGGCCCAATACAAGTGTCCAGATTCCGGGCCCACCTGTCATTCTCTTCACAGAGGTCGTGTTCGTGTGCTCGCTGGCTTGCATGGACCCAAGTCTTTTTTTTTGATATGTGCATGGACCCAAGTCTTAATCAGCTATCGCCCCCCTTCGGGCCTTCCCCGCCTCGTTCTAATCCACAGGAAACACAACGCGACCACCGCGCGAGCCAGCGAGCACACGAATACGACTTCTTCCAGTGTGTCGCGTCGTCCGCCTCCGCCTCCGCCTCCTCCATGGCGTCCGTCTCCACGGCGCCTCGCGTCCCGCTCCCAGCCGCAGTGTCTTCCTCCTCCTCCTCGCTGCGCCACTTGGATCCGAACCCTAGCCGATTCCTCGCCGCGCGCCGCGGCCAGCGCCTCCGCGTCCGCCGCCTGGCGGGCGCCGCGCCGCCGCGCCGAGCGTCCGATGCCTCCGTCGTCGTCCGGTGCAGCGCGCGCAGCCCCGACGCCGACGCCGGCGGCGAGCGGCGCCGCGGCTGGACGCGCTCTTCTACGACGCTTTCCAGGGCGCCGTGCGGCGATGGAGTGAGTACGTAAGCAACTATTGGCCCCTGCCTCCCGCTGCAAGGGAGGGGGGTCTGGGGAAGAGGGTGGAGAGTTCTCACGAAGGGGAAGTGAGAGGGGAGGAGGTGGAGGAAGATGAGGAGGAGAGGGAGGTGGAGGAGGAAGAGGGAAGTGGAGCTGGGAGAGGTGGAAGCGGCACTTCGCTCTCATTGAGGAGAGCGAGCGCCTTGTTGATGAACTACAGGTTGATTTTCTCACTAAAATTACTTACCTGTGAATATGGACGGTTCTTGCACAGAACGCACTGTTGGATTTGTGGCATTTAATAATTACTTACTGTATATCATAATTTTGAAAATGTTGTTGAGTGCAGATGAAAAATTTTTGTTGCTAAGTGATATCGAACTTGGGACGCTTTTTAGTAGAAATGCCTCTGAGAGCCATGCTCAAACTCCACATTTCCCTTTTCTTATGCCAAGCTGTTTATAGTTGCCTTAACTAGTAGCACGAACAAGTTAGCCCGAAAGGGAAAAGGCACCAGAACGAAACCCTCCCAAACCCCGCACTCCCCCACCATGGCGTCCCTCGTCCTCCTCCGCCGCCGCCACCCGCACCAATCCGCCGTCTCCGCACACCTCCTCCGACGCTTCTCCGCTCTCCCCGACGTCGACCCCTCGCCGACCCCTGCCCCGAACCCCACCCCCGCCGCACCTCCCTCCACCCGCACCTCCTTCCTCGACCTCCAGCTCGCCGTCCGCGGCGAGACGGACCCCGCCCGCATCCACTCCCTCGTCGCCTCCGCGCTCTCCGACCCTACCATCCCGCGCCTCCACACCTCGCGCCCCCTCTTCTCCTTGGCTGCCTCCCGCCTCGCGCGACTCCGCCGCCCCGACCTCGCCGCCTCCCTCCTCCACCTCCTCCTCGCCTCCTCCCCGGCCTCCCCCGGCCTCCTTGCCCGCGCCGTCTCCCTCTTCCTAGGCGCTGATGACGCCCTTCGCGCCTTCTCCTCGTCCGCGCCCTCCGCCCGCTCCGATGTCTCCCTCTCCGCCCTCCTCTCCGCGCTCCTCCGCGCCGGCCGCCTCGACGACCTCAAGTCCACCTTCCACTCCGCCGAGTCCTCCCTCGTGTCGCCCCGGGCCGCGCTTCCCACAATGTGCTCCTCCACGCTCTGGTCAAGAACACTGAACTCGCCGCTGCCCGCCAGATGCTCGACGAAATGGCCAACAAGAAGGTCAAGCACCGCCCGGCCCCAGACATCATATCGTACAATACTGTCCTTGCCGGGTACTCCATGAATGACGATGAGGAGGGGTTTGCGAAGCTGCTGAAGGAGATCAATGCGAGCAAGCTGGAGCCGAACGTTGTCACGTACAACTGCCGGATACAGTGGTTTGCCAAAAAGGGTGAAACCTTTAAGGGGGAGGAGCTGCTCTATGTGATGGAGTCAAAGGAGGTGGCGCCGAATTACCTTACCTACAACGCGCTAGTTCGGGGGTACTGCAAGGAGGGGAATGTTGGGGCAGCGATGCGGGTGTTCAAGAGGATGAAGGTGATGAAGAGGCGGGAGGGGAGGAGTGACTTGGGTGTGTCAGCGCATTCGCAGACGTATGTGGTGCTGTTTAGGGGCTTGGTAGAGAAAGAAAGGCTTGACGATGCACTGTGGATTTGTAAGAGCTGCTTTGCGATGAAGGCAGCCCCATCGTTTGAGGCTGTGAAGGGTTTGGTTGAGGGGTTGGTGAAGGGAGGGAGGTCTGCAGAGGCGAAGGATGTTGTTGCCAAGATGAATTTTCTTGTGAAAGGGGATGCTAAAGTTGCATGGGAGAAGGTTGTTGGTGAATTGTCTCTTGAAGAGGGAGCACAAAGTTCAAATCCATGATTTGCTGGAGGCATGCACGTTGCTTCTGATTGATTCATGTGTTTTGGCCTTCGAACAATGATGATGATGATGATGATGATGATGATGATGATGAAGGGCTTTCGCAAGGGATCTAGTGTTGTCTTCGTTTTGTCATGGAGCTGTTTTTTCAAGGTCCAATGGTTAGATCAGAATGTAATGGATCTCTCTATAAAGCAGAATGGTAAGAATTGTACCATTTCATAACCCCTTTACTGTAAGAGCTTCTTCTGTGTTTGTCTTTTAATAATATTCAAAAGAATGTTAAGCATTTGTTTAAGTGCTAAGGGGATCATGATGCCATCTACTATCTGTAACTGTAACATGTTTGTTTAGTGCACTCCAGAATAGTTGAAGGATAATGGTGTGTTTGAAGTCTCAACATTAAGTTGTTCTGCTTACTTTTTTTTGAGAGTAAGGTTGTTGACTGTTGTTAGTTTTCTCATGCAGTTTGTCCATGGTACAACCAGTACAGATTAAAATAAATATTCACAGAAATAATCTTGTAAATTAATATATAATATAGTGGAACAGGATGCAGTATTAGACTATTAGACTTGGTGCCTGATTTTTACAAGTGCCTTGGGAACAAACTCGAGTTGATAGAAGTCTTCTTGGACCTCTTTCATTTTCAGTTAAGGCCTCGAACTAGTATTCCTTCAAATGTGATGCCTGGGCCAAAAGCCAACATCAACCCCCACTCTTTCCTTATCGCCCTTTTCTTCAACTCATCCCTCTAATACCCCAACACATAGAAGACAGTGTTGCTGCTTGTTACTCGCTGGAGTCTTGCTGTTGGTGATAGCAAGATCCTTACTCATGGAGAGGATGACACTAGGAGATGGGGCAAGTTTTCTTGTTTATTGCTCACACAATGCCATACCAACCTGAGGGGTTGGGGATACAAATTTATAGGCTGAGAACCAGCCAAGCATATGCTAAGATGCTATCCTAGATGCTGTCCTAAAGCGGTCAATATGCTGTCCTAAAGCAGATGCTGTCCTAAAAGCAGATGCTGTCCTAAAAGCAGATGCTGTCCTAAAGCAAAAGCAGATGCTGTCCTAAAAACAGATGCTGTCCTAAAGCAGTCAAAAAGCAAAAACTACCACAGCCCCACAAAGACCACAGTACAGGGACTTATTCATCATTCTCCCCCTAAGTCTTGTGCGTCGTCTTGTGGGAGGGTTGAACCATCCTGATCTTGGAGCAGAGCTCAAGGAACTTGATCCTTCCAAGAGGCTTGGTGAGCAGATCCGTGGTGTTGATGTAGCTTGCCTTGATGCTTCCTTCATCCAAGCAGCCTCGGATGAAATGGTACTTCACCTGGATGTGCTTGCTCCGTTCATGAAAAACGGGGTTCTTTGCTAGGGCTAGAGCGGACTTGCTGTCCACCCTGAGCTCCACTGCTTCAGTGTCCCTGCCGAGGAGATCACCAAGCAGTCGAGCGAGCCAGAGTGCCTGAGTCGAAGCGGTGGAAGCCGCTATGTACTCGGCCTCACAGCTGGACAGGGCCACCACCTGCTGCTTGACTGACTGCCAGTGAACGAGACACTTGCCGAGGAAGAAGAGAATCCCGCTTGTGCTCTTGCTGGTGTCGATGTCGCCCGCGTGGTCGCTGTCGCTGTACCCGACGAAGTGTGCCGCGCCGGGACACCTCGGGTAATGGAGGCTGTGGTCAAGAGTCCCCGCAACGTAGCGGATGATCCTCTTCACAGCCTGCTGATGCTCCGTCGTTGGTCGTTGCATGAACCGACTAACGTAGCCGACGGAGAATGCCAAGTCCGGTCGTGTGTGGGCGAGGTAGCGAAGGCTCCCCACAAGACGCCGGTACTGCGTAGCGTCCACCTCCTCCGTCGTACTGTCGCGGCTCAGCTTCAGCCTCTCCATCGGAGTGAGAGCTGGGTTGCAGTCGGTGAGCCCAGCTAGCTCAACGACGCGCTTGGCGTAGGCGGTCTGTCGAAGCGTGATCCCGGAATCATCCTGGTGCACCTCGATCCCTAAGTAGAAGGAGAGGGGCCCCAGGTCACTCATCTGGAAGGTGGCCTTCATCTCTTCCTTGAATGCCACCACCTCCGCATCCTTGGTGCCGGTGATCACCAAGTCGTCGACGTAGACACCCACCAACAGGGCATTTTCTCCACTGCCCCGCCGGTAGATGGCCGCCTCGTGCGGACTTTGCTCGAAGCCCATCCCTTTCAGCGTGGAGTCCAACTTGGCGTTCCACGCCTTCGGTGCCTGTCGCAAGCCATAGAGGGCCTTGCGCAGGCGAAGCACCTTGCCCTCCTTGCCGGGGATCGCAAATCCCGGCGGCTGATGCACGTAGACCTCCTCCTTCAAGTCGCCGTTAAGAAATGCCGACTTGACATCCATGTGATGAACACGCCAGCCTTGCTGGGCAGCTAGCGCAAGGAGGAGTCGCACGGACTCCATCCGTGCGACGGGTGCGAAGGCGTCATCGAAGTCGATCCCCTCCTGCTGCACGAAGCCTCGTGCCACCAAGCGAGCCTTGTGCTTGACGATGGTGCCGGCTTCATCCCGCTTCAGCTTGAACACCCACTTAAGGGCTACGTTGCGCGGATACTTCCCAAAAGTCACGTACCGGTATCGGATACTGTACCGGATACGGATACTGCCCCGATACGCGCCGATACGTATCTGCACGATCCGAATTATTGATTATTCAAAAAAGAAATTAAGTTTCGATACTTCTTCGATACTTCTCCGATACTTTTCTGATACTTCAACCTAATATCACCCCACCAGCTGCCAGATCCAGATCTGAAATGCGTACTTGGCGTCCGGCGTGAAGTCGGAGGAGGGGAAGGCGACCTGCGTAACGATGGCCGGGTAACAGCACCGGGAGCAGGAGGTGGGTGATGAAAGTAGGAGCAGAAGCCGTAACAGGTACCAACCCACCAGCTCCACCATGGCCGGCGGCTCCTCCGGCATGAAGTACGCCGGCGTCGTCCGTCTCCACTCCGGTACGCCTCCCTCACTACCTGAATCTCCCTCGTCGTCTCCTCCCCCGGCTGGGCGCTCCTCCCCTAGTTTGTTCCCGCCATCCCCCGTTCCCCCCACCGTCTTACCCCCGCCGTTCCCGCCGCCGTTCTTGGGAACAGCCGCCTGCTCCTTCTCCTTCTCCTCCTTGGCCGCCGCCGCCTTCTCCTTGTCCTCCTTCTCGAGCGCCTCCCGCATGCTGCTCCGAGGCTGCGGCAATGGCTGCTCCGACATTGCTCCTCCCTCTCCTTTAAGCAGCGGCACCAAGCGAGAGAGGAGAGACGAAGGGGGGGGAGAGAGAGAGGTGGGTGTGAGCTACGAGGGCGTGGCTCTTGCTTTCTTCTTCCTTTTGAGGAGTTCCTGGGTTGGTTTCCTGGGGGTAAAGCTAGCTAGCTAGCCCACGCAGAGAGTGAGCGAGTGTATATTATGTGTGTGTGGAAAAAGGTGGCGGATTTGAAAGCTGAGAATGAAATGGGGTTTTGGGGGGTCGATTCATAATACATGTACTTATACTAGATTCATAATGCATTGTACTCTTATTTCTTGTCTCTGCAAGTTGACTCCACTGCTTTTGAGTAATAGCACATTCATTTGACAGAAAACGGTAGAGCAGTTTATGTATGTAGGTTTCGGTTTCACAATTCCATGTAAGAATTCATTAATTTCTTATTTTTATCTATATTTAATATACATATACATACACTATAATATATATACACATATACATACACACGTATCGCCGTATCGGTGTTTTTAGGAAAAATGGCGAATCGCGGTATCGCCGTATCGCGTATCCGTATCGGGGTATCTGGGCCAACATAGCTTAAGGGTGATCGCGCGGTGACCGGCAGGAAGATCCGCCAGCTCCCACGTCCGGTTCCGCTCGACGGCGTCTCTCCTGCTTCATCGCGACACGCCACGCCGCGTCTCCCTCCGCCTCAGCGAAGGAGCGGGCTCGCCGTCGTCGCACGCCAAGTGCAGCTCCGCCTCGAAGTCGCGCTGCGCCAGTCCAGGGACGGGCAGCTCGCCGAGGATGTTGTCCATGGTACGATAGCGCAGAGGCTCGTCGTCGTGGTAGGCGTCGACGCGGTCCTCGTCGTGAGACAGCGGAGTAGCGAACTCCACCATGCGCTGCTCGTCGTGGACCGAAGCTGTTGGGGCCGATCCGGTGGTGTGGCCGCCGGTGCAGGAGAGTGGTGAGCCGGTGAGAGCGTGGAGTGGCGGTGGTGAAGAGTGGGGCGTAGCCGGTGCCGAAGGTGGTGGAGCACTCGCCGGAGCTGGTGGCGAGCAAGGTGTCGAGGTGGACGAGCTCGGTGAAGACGAGCTGCTAGCTCCCCCGGCTCTCTCGAAGTGGACGTAGTCGACAACAAAGTCCCTGAGAGTCGAAGTCGAACCGTCGTCCACCGCCTTGTCCCACGTCCAGCCTCGCCCTTCGTCGAACACAACGTCACGCGAGATGCGGACTCGCTGTGTGTCAGGGTCGAGGATGCGGTAGGCCTTCGAGCCCTCCGCGTAGCCGATGAACACTCCCGGAGTGCTCCTGTCGTCGAGCTTACCGATGTGGCCAAGCTCCTTGGCGAACGCGAGGGAGCCGAAGACCCGCAAGTGGGAGACCGCCGGCTTGCGCCCATGCCAAGCCTCGTACGGCGTCCTGCCGTCGAGCGCCTTGGTAGGCGAGCGGTTGAGGATGTAGACGGCCGTCACCACCGCCTCTCCCCAGAAGACAGCCGGCATCCCCCTCTGCTTGAGGAGGGCCCGAGCCATCCCCACAACCGTCTGGTTGCGCCGCTCGACGACGCCGTTCTGCTGCGGGCTGTACGGCGCGGAGTAGTGGCGCTGAATGCCCTCATCAGCGCAGTACGACGCGAATTCAGCCGCCGTGAATTCGCCGCCGTTGTCTGTGCGCAGCACGCGCAGCTTGCGGCCGCACTCCGCCTCCGCAGCAGCCTGCGTGCGCCTGATGGCGTCCGCAGCCTCTCCCTTGCTGCCGAGGACCATCACCCACATGTAGCGGGAGAGGTCGTCGACGAGCAGCAGGAAGTAGCGTCGTCCTCCCGGTGTGGCCGGTGTCACCGGGCCACACAAGTCCCCGTGCACGAGCTCGAGCCTCTCCTTGGCTCGGAAACTCGCCTGCTGGGGAAAGGGGAGTCGCCTCTGCTTCGTCAACACGCAGACGTCGCAGAGCTGCTCCACATGGTCAAGGCACGGCAGGCCTCGCACCATTTCCGTGGCACTGAGCCGCTTCAGGGCCTCGAAGTGAAGGTGCCCAAAGCGCTCGTGCCACTGCCACGCCTCGTCGTCCCGACGAGCTGCGAGACAGAGGGTTGTGCCACCTGCACGTGAAGAGTGTAGAGTCGATTTGCGCCTCTGGTTACCTTGGCAAGGAGGCGGCGTCGAAGATCCCAAATCCGCAGCACCCCGTGCTCGATCTCGACACGCGAGCCGTTCTCATCCAGCTGTCCCAAGCTGATGATGGAGTTCCGCAGATCGGGGATGTAGTAGACGCCGGTGAGCAGCCGGTGCTCGCCAGTCTTGGCGACGAAGACGACAGAGCCGACGCCCTTGATCTCCACGGCGGAGGCATCGCCGAACTTGACGGTGCCTCGAACGCCTGAGTCGAGCTCGGAGAAGAACTCCCGCCGCCCGGTCATGTGGTGGGTGGCGCCGGTGTCGAGGCACCACCCGTCGGTCTTGTCATTGCCGGAACTGTCGCCGAGGAGGGCGTGTGCTTTTGGCTCGTCAAGGTGGAGGAGAGCCACTGCGGCCGGTGCCGCTGGAGGTAGTTCGATGCTCGCATGAGCAATGAACAGGACCGGCTGCTCCTCCTCCGCTTGCGCGACGTGGGCCTGGCCGCGTCGTGGCTGTCGACACTCCTTGGCCCAATGACCAAGCTTGCCGCAGTTGTGGCAAGAGTCGTCTCGTGCCGGCTTTTGCTTGCCAGCATCGCCGCCCTGGGCGCCTTTGCGCGGCTTGCCGCGCTTGCCACTCTTGCGGCCGCCTGTCGTGGAAGAAGGCTCCCCCTTCTTCTTGTCACCTTGGCCGGCATCCCACTGCTCCCGAGTGAGGAGGAGCTTCCCGCCAATGGTGACGGGTCCCGAGGGGCGCTGTGGCTCATCGATGTCGACGACCTTGAGGCGACCCAACGCCTCCTCGATGGTCATCGTGGAGAGGTCCAGCAGAGACCCGATCGAGCGAGCCATCTGCTTGTACTTCTCGGGGACGCAGCGGAAGAGCTTCTCCACAGCTCTCTCTTCGCCGTAGGTGTCGTCACCGAACTGCACCAACTTCTGCAACAGAGTGTTGAGACGGAGAGCAAAGTCATCAACGTCCTCACCTGGCTTGAAGGCCAGGTGCTCCCACTCCGTGCGTAGTGCCTGCAGTGTAGACTTGCGGGCGCGGTCGCTGCCGATGCGTGCTGCAGCGATGGCGTCCCAAGCCTCTTTGGCAGTCCGCTTGTTGGTAAGCGAGAACTGCATCTCGGGCGGGACTGCGGCGATGAGAGCATCCAGCGCCCGTCGATCCTGGTCGTAGTCGACGTCGCCGTACCGGACTGCATCCCACATATGCCGCACCTGGAGCTTCACCCTCATCACCGCAGCCCACTCGACGTAGTTGGTCTTGGTGAGGGTAGGCCACCCGCCGCCGGGGCCGACGTCCCTGACGACAGCCTGGTACTCGTGGTGACCACGGTACCGAACCGGGGAGAGAGAGCCGCGTTGCCTGTGAGGGCCGCGCTCTCCGTCGACCCGTACGCCGCCGCCGTGCGTGCCTCCTCCAGGAGCGCCACCGCCGTGTGCGCCTCCTTCAGGAGCGCCGCCGGCGCGTCCGCGCCTGTCTGGGCTGCCGCCGCGCTCGTGGGCGTGCGCGGCTGCCCATTGCGCCGTTCGCCCTTGCGCTGCCTCCCTCTCCAGCAGCTGAGGGTCCGCGTCGGCGCTGTCATCAACAGAGCCGGAGCTGCTGTTGCTGCCGCGCAGAGCCTTGACCTCTGCTGCTGCCGCACGCGCTGCATCTGCCGCCGCCGCTGCTTCCACCTCCGCCCTGGCTGCTGCCAGCTCGCCCTTTCCGCCGCCGCCGGTCTCTGACGCCGCTCGCTCGCGCTGCTCTGCCGCGACGAGCTCGGCCGTCTGCTGACGCCGCATGCTCGAGGCGACCGAGCGCTGAGACTGCCCTGCGGACATGGCGCGCTACTGGGGGGCTGTTGCGTGGAGAGAGGGCTGCTTCTGACGAGCTGCTGCTCGTCTCCGGAGAGGAGTGAGCGGGGACAGCCGGAGCTGCTGCTGCTACTGGCTGGGGCTGCTGCAAGGCCGAGAAGGAGATGAGCAGGAGATGCTCAGGCTACAGGATACTAAGGCTCTGATACCACTTGTTACTCGCTGGAGTCTTGCTGTTGGTGATAGCAAGATCCTTACTCTCATGGAGAGGATGACACTAGGAGATGGGGCAAGTTTTCTTGTTTATTGCTCACACAATGCCATACCAACCTGAGGGTTGGGATACAAATTTATAGGCTGAGAACCAGCCAAGCATATGCTAAGA
Source organism: Dendrocalamus latiflorus (assembly GCA_017311315.1). NCBI lineage: Eukaryota > Viridiplantae > Streptophyta > Magnoliopsida > Poales > Poaceae > Dendrocalamus > Dendrocalamus latiflorus. The sequence goes on along the minus strand of CM029678.1, from coordinate 4,993,873 downwards.
TGCTATCCTAGATGCTGTCCTAAAGCGGTCAATATGCTGTCCTAAAGCAGATGCTGTCCTAAAAGCAGATGCTGTCCTAAAGCAAAAGCAGATGCTGTCCTAAAAGCAGATGCTGTCCTAAAGCAGTCAAAAAGCAAAAACTACCACAGCCCCACAAAGACCACAGTACAGGGACTTATTCATCACTGCTCACATTCCCATAGTTCACTAAGGCCTTTCTACTAATCTTGAGTTTCTCTGGCTGAAGTTGAAGGCAAAACTCTAGCCTGTTCAATATTGCTGGTCCACCAGGATGCACAGCCGAAAATACATCATTGAACACCTTTATCCCAACCCGATCCATGAGTGTCCTGCAGAACCCTTCTATGCAGCTTTCAATCTTTTCAGGCAAACCACGCCCCAGGTTGAAATTAATCCCTTCCTATGAGATCTTGCCATCAATTACCTTCTCGGTCCCTGGTAGGAACACCTGTGTTGAGAACTCAAGCTCCAATAATTCTCCTCTGCAGTGATGGAGCCTGCTCCAAACAGGGCAGCACCAACAAGGTTTTAAGGACGTTCAGTTCTTGGTGGCCGGAAGCCTAGCACAGTTGTCTCGGCAGCTATTACAAGGGCACGGCTCCCTGGGTTGTTCTCAGCAATGTCCTTGGCAGTGTGGAGGGCAGCAGCACCACCAGAGCAGCCAAGGAAGAGAATGGAGGTGCGCACGGTGTTCGGGCGGAGGCCAAGACGTGCTGCCAGGAAAAGATCACCACCTGGGATGCGAAGCTCACTGGATGAGATGTAGACAAGGTGGGTAATATCAGCAGCAGGATGACCCCATTCATCAAGGGCAACACGAGCTGCAGCAGCACCAAGTTCAAGCACTGCAGCGTTGCAGATGTCAAGACGTGGTGTCAATGTTGGAGCGCCCTCTGTCTTTAGCTCTGGGTGCTCATGTAGGAGCTCCTTTGACATGACAGTGTACCTTGTCTTCACTGTGGTGGTCTTGCCTGTAAAACTCAAATCATAGGGGAATATGATTATCTGTACATTAGAGGGACTGATACAAATCAGTACATAACAAATGCATGCTATACATTGTGATTCTATACTATAATTCTTATTTTCTCAGCGCTCACCAGAAACAGAAAAACTGGTAACTAAATTGATGTCCTAGTGATTTTCTTAGAGCAAAAGTACGACTGAAGTGTAGTAATACTTATCGTGTGCAATGCTGTTTGCCTAATGGAAAATTTAATGCTTTCTCATTGTACTAATTTCATTTACTACGTATGATACACAAAAATAGGCTAGGTAATAAAATTCTTAAGCAAAAGTGCAACTGTGATTTAGTAACACTGATCGTTTGCATACTTTGTTCACTATGGAAATTTCTTGTCTTTCTCATTGTACTAGTTCCATTTTCAATCTATGATAATTGATAGATAAACTAAAACAGGCTAGATTTTGTACACTGCGATGTCACAAACAAATGGCAATCTCGTGACAACTCAATGGTGTCCAGGGATCATTTTTGGAGAGCCAACTAACTATGCTGTCAACTCAAAATTCTCAACCTACAAATTTAGTATGTAAAATAACAAATGACATGAAGAAAACTCACAGAGACGTTCGAGCTTTGCCCTGGTAGCAGGATCATCACAGCTGGTGTCCTGAAGGGAGGTCTCGACAAGCTGCTCTTGGGGTAGAACTTGTTCAGGGAGACCTTTGCTCAGGGCGAGCAGCATGGCCTTGCCCCTGCAGGAGCTATGGCTTCTGCCATTGCCACCCCTGATGACGTTGCTGAGTCCAAGGCCAGACAGTGTTACCTCACAGATACTCCTTGATATCACTTTATGTTGATAAGTATTCTACTTCTGTGATCTCGTTGTGTGACGAAGCTATCATAGCATGCTTGGGTTCTTCAATAGGGGATGGTTGCCAATGCCAGGGGGTGGTTTGGTTTCAGGCTTGCAGGGGACGACGACATGAGTAAAAAGTATGGTAGGCTGCAGAATGGTCATCTCGTTTTCTCCCTTTTTTGTGGGGGAGAAGGTTCATTCTTTCCACCCTTCTTTGGTTTGCCCAGTTTTTTTGCCCGTCTATTTTGTGTGATCTTTGTGCAATCGTATGTATGATGCTAAAACTATTGTTTACTAATAAGCGGTTTTTCGCACAGCTTGCTCATTGTGCTGGTCCCACTTTTCTATTTATTTGGCCGAAAAAGCATCGGACAGGTTGGAGTTCCAACCTTCTTGGGACTCCATGGACCAAGATCTGCTTTCATTATATGGGCAATACCAATCTACTAAAGTAGATCATATGGATGTAGAAAAAGCTTTTGATTTTGTGATGAATTGGGAACTTCTCTTTTCCATTTCTATTTACCTAGTTCGTATCTTTGTTTCGTATATTCTAGGGAGGAATTCTATCTTTAAAGAAAAAGTTTTGGAAGATTTTTGTGAACCTCAGCCTAGCAGATTCTCTCCGTTACCTAGACTTGCCTCTCCTGCAGTCAAAACTCTTCTCTCTAGCCCCTCTGCGCTGGGCCAGAAGCCTCGTCTCCTTTAACTGATTCAAGTGATTCACTCAAAATGAAAGTAATCTCACAAAAAATTGGATTATCTGAAACCTCGTAAAAATGACAATGTTAAATCGAAAGTCCTTTATTTATATACAACACATATTCCTCCCTTACGAACATGAAAATCCAGTGGATGGTTTGGAAGGCTGGAAGAGTGAAGAAAGGTTCTTTACCCCCGGAGACCGGCTTTCGTGAAAGCACCTTTGGGCGATGGTTTCTCGATCCTCTCTCTCACTTGAAGGAAGATAGCCACTATATAAATAGATAGATATATCTATCTATTTATTTATTCATCATTTTCAGTGATTTTTTAGGTGGCGACTCTAAACCCCTTTTTCTTCTACTTGGTTGCTTAGGTGGCCAAAGTAATGATGATGTGGCAAGCGGTGCCAAAATGCGGGCGTACAGCAGGCGACTCCACAGGGGAATAAAAGCCTTAAATCAAAGGTTTTTGGCTTATAAATGGCTTGACTTGAAAATTCACCAACATTCCCATTTCTTTCCTTGTGAAAATGTAGTTTGTATAAACTAAGAGTTAACCTATTTTCAATAAGCACCCACCACCTGACCACCTCACTACACCTAAGCATTGCATGCATATGCATCTTGCATATCTGGAATTGTCCCCAAATAGGAAAACCTAGTGGGAAGTCTTGGTTGCATGGTCCAGGGGCGAGTCATACTATCCCCCAAAACCCACCACTTGTTGTCAAGTGCTCCTCTTAGGAGGGTATACCAAAGTGGGGGTGCATAGTATCGCTTAACCAGTATGACATCCTAGAGATGAAGGGCTGGGAGGTAGATTTTAAAGCCCTCATTGCTATGGGAATCTTAGCTTGTCTTACTATAGCTGAAGTTTAGGACTACCCAGTAGGATGAACCTGAGCACTAAGCAACACTAAGAGGTGATTTGGTTTTTCCTTGGCATGGGAAAAGATGGATTAGATGCTATGTGAATGTGTGGCTAAATCTTTCACATCTAGGACGAGACTGTTCTTACCCCTAGAGTGCTGGACTGAATCATTATGGTATTTAGTCAACACCAATCTACCTTGGTAAATGATGTTACTTAAATACCAACTTAATCAAGGTTTAGCCCATCTAAGGGGATTGAGGAAATATTTTTTTCTAGACTGACATCATCTTTGGTTTGTCTTAGGAGGTCATTTGTTTTTTAACATCATTCAGATGGGCAGTACGCCGCAGACCAGGTGGCACAGGCAGCATTGGCAGCAAAAATTGCGAAGTGGGAGGATTGCTCGGCACTACGAACGTTTTGAACGCAGTTTGTGCTACGGCCGAGTGTCATTGGTCAATCGACTGCAGGTTTGACAAGGAGGGACAAGGGTTAACTGTTTCATTTGGGGAAAATTTCGGAGGGTTTCGGTAATTTTGGTTTGATTTTTGTCCAAATTTCAGTGATTTAAATTTGAATTTTAATAAAAAAAGGTTATCAAAAGATGGTAGATATGAACAAGTTATTCGATATAGATGAAATAGAGATGGAAATATATATGAAACTAGTTGTAATGTTTGCAGTTCATCTTAAGATTTAAATTTGAATTCAAATTTCGGTCTTACAAAATAATTTTAGAAGGGACCAAAATCACCAAAATTTCTGAAATTTAAGCGAAACTGTTTACCCTGAGAGGAACCCCCTATTTAACCGTGTTGCATGTGTAAAGTATGTTTTCCGTGTAAGTCTTTGTTGGCTTACATCTGCGCAAAATTGGACAATCATACGAGGATTGGATAAATTTTTGGTTGAAAACCTTTAGTACCACGTCAGTTACACATATACAAGTATGTGTACTGAAAAGTTGGTCTGCGAACGGAAGAGAATGCCACGCGACATGCGTGGTTAGCTACCTCTAATTTAATTAAGTTAATTAAGATTCACATTGCACGACATGTGCACTTTGCAGCAACGTTTTTCATTATTAAGCATCTGTTTGGAACGCGAATTTCTTTGGAAAAATAGTCCAATTTTCGTTTCAACCAGGTTGTGAGTAGAGATGGCAATAGGTACCCGAAACCCGATGGATTTTTACTCTATTAGGGCATGGGTCTAAGCTAATTTTCTAACCCATGGGTCTTAATGGGCAAAAAGCCCAACCCATCGGGTCTGCCGGGTTCGGGTACGTTCCTATAATACCCAAACTCGTAAACTCATGGGTAATATAAACCCGATCCATAGGAGTTATAAACCCAGGCTCCCAGCCTCCCAGGCAAACCAGCCCAGCCCATTAGCCATTTAGCCTCAAGCCCCCAAATCCAATGCGGCAATGCCCCATTACCCATACGGCTAACCCTAGCTAGCACTCGCCACGGTCACTACTCACTCCTCCCCAGTCCCCACCCCGATTCAACAGCTCGCCCTCCCGTCCCACAGCTCCCGCTCCTGCTCCCGCCACTCTCGCCGCACGCTCGTCCTCCCGCACGCCCTCGCCGTCGCCTCGCCTTCCAGTTCAGCCCGCCGCCCCCACGCCGCAGCCAACGCACATCACAGCAGTAGGCTCTTGGCCATGGCGCTGCCCTCCGGCTCCAACGAAGATGGCCGATGAACTTCTTCCTCCTCTCCATTAACCATTGTTGCAGCTCGCATTACTGACCCGACGGGCGACCCATGGGTACCCATTAACCCAGTGGGCATGGGTCTGGGCAAAAATTTGCACCCGTCACGGACATGGGTTTTTTAGCGGGCACGTGCAACTTTCATGGGCACGGGTTTGGGATAGCAAAACCCAGCGGGTTTATGCCCGTTGCCATCTCTAGTTGTGAGTCGTTTTGGCTTTCTTTCCTTCCAATTGGCAGCGCTGGCTTCCTTTTGCTGCCTTTTCGAACCCGTGTTACCTCTTCAATCCATGGTAATGCGCAGGTGTAGTATATAATATAATTTTTTTAGTTATGATTTATGACTGTATTTTATAGTTTATAGTAATAATGTGAAAGCTTATATGAATGAATTAAATGTTGATGTATTTGATAAACAGTTTTTAAAAATCTGTTCCGATAGTTATTTCAAAAGACGATAAAATATTATATATTTATTTATTCAGAACAAGCTGTGTATAAACCCTGAGATGAAAAGAAGCCTCAAACCTTACCTTATCCAAACGTTGCCAACTGCGAAGCGACTTGAATAGTTGGGCTAGGCCGCGCCGGGAGCGGCAGGCGCGCGCGCGGCAAGGCAAGCACTCGGCTCCCGTAGCTCGGCGGGAGCAAATGGAGGGGAAGCTGTCCAAGGTGTCGAGGGGGCGGCGCCGTCGCCCATCCAGCAGCTGTCCCACCTGGCGCAGCGCGTCGGCGCGGTCAACCTCGCCGAGGGATTCCCCGACTTCCCGGCGCCCGCCCACGTCAAGGCCGCCGCCGCCGCCGCCATCGCCGCCGACCTCAACCAGTACAGGTTCTGTCTCCCGCCGTTCAACGCGTATTTAGGGGGGGAAATGCTTCTATCTACCCCACTAATGGCTACTCCACTACTAGCGATTTAATCAACCTAGTGACGCGCATTCGGTTCAAGACATGTGCAGGGGTTCTGCGACATCCTCTCGAAGACGATGAAACGGGACCATGGCCTCGATGTTGATCCTCTCACGGACTTCGTGATTTGCTGCGGGCAATCTGAAGCGTTTGCTGCAGCTATATTTGCAAGTAGTACAACTAATGGGCATTCTGTATGAGTTACTGAATCAGGACTGCTTAAGAGAAATGTACTTGGTGAATCTTACTAACGGATATGCGATATTTGTTTTTGCAGTAATAGACCAAGGGGATGAAGTTCTGCTTTTCGATCCCGCTTATGAAACATATCAAACATGCATTGAACTAGCCCGAGGTGTCCCTGTAAGTCTTTTATCTAATTCAGATATTTTTTTCCCAAAAGAATGATGACCTTTTATTGGTTATTACCTATTTCTGTAATTTCTGTACATGAAGGTGTATGTGCCGTTGGATCCACCTTCTTGGACACTAAACGAAGATAAATTTTTGAGATCATTTACAAGTCGGACAAAGGCAGTGATCTTAAATAGGTGATTAATTCCCACTACCTTTTGTTGATAAGTAGCTATGGATATACTGATTGAATAGATGTCACTGTTGTGCTTATATTTGTGATGCTCATGTTTGTAAGTACTGTAGGGTCATTTGCATCCATTGTACTAATTGGTTGGGTTCGATGGTGATGTTTCACTCACTTGTGACATGGCTGAATCTCACTACTGCAGCCCACATAATCCAACAGGGAAGGTTTTCAGCAAGGAGGAACTGCTTATTATTGCTCAAGCTTGTCAGAAAATGGATTGCTTTGCGATAACTGATGAGGTAGATCTTCATGATGATGCAGTAAAGATTATTCTTTTCCCTCTTGTATACAGTGCATAATAAACAGCATACGCTTCCAGTAGATAAACATCTGCAGCAGAATTTCATCAATTTGTTTGTCTGTTGTTGGAATGAGTCTGAAATTCTGAATATGTTCCAGGTTTATGAGTATATTACTTACGATGAAAACAAGCATATCTCACTGGCTTCTCTTCCAAGAATGCAAGAGAGGACCATCATCACATCCTCACTGTCGAAAACTTACAGCGTCACTGGTGAGCATTACTCAATTTTGTAGCTCACAGTACAGCTTTACTATGATGCAAACAACATTACATAGCTATCTTCAATGCAAATTATTGTGAGAGATTTGGGACGTTAACAAATCATCTGTGTAATAGGTTGGAGAATTGGCTGGGCTTGTGCTGCAGCAAACATAGCCTCAGCAATAAGAAATATCCATGTCAAACTCACAGATTCTGCTCCTGCACCATTCCAGGAAGCTGCATTGATTGCATTAACCAGCACACCAGATTATTAATGTCCTTGAAAAAAGTGAGCTTTCATGCTAACCTCTTATGATTACGTCATTTCTATTAAATAACTCATCATGTAACTGTCTTTATGTTGGACAGGACTATGCAGTGAGAAGAAACTTCATCCTTCAGTTGCTGAAAGATTTTGGTTTCCACATTAGCTTCAAGCCACAAGGTTCAGTCTTTGTATTTGCTGAGCTGCCTGGGTCTTGGCAACTTTCAGATGTAAGTTCCTTGTACATACTGAACTACTGTTGAAATACGATAATATGGATAGAAAATGCTACTATTATCTGACAATTCAAGCATTTGGAAGAACCAGTTGGTGCGTGAAATTGGGAAGTAAAACAAGATATTATTGTACTGGCACTTGGTTTGTTTTATTAGTTACGTTGGTCCCTTTGCAAACTAAAAGAACCCATTGATAGACAACTAAACATATTTTTGCAGATAATGTTTCATTCATATTGTCAGACTCATCAATCTTAGGTCTATGCGAGAATGCTCTCTTGAGTGTTGTGTTGTTATCTCTATCATGTTAATGCTTTTCGAGTAACCAGTGGTGTGGAACTCTAACAATCGACCATTTCTCTGTGCTATGCAATGCAGATAGATTTTGTGACGAACTTGATCAACAATGCTGGTGTGGCGGCCGTACCTGGTCGTGGGTTCTTCCACACAAACTCTGACGATCAAAGCTACCGTCACCGGTATGTCAGGTTTGCGTTTTGCAAGAGCGATGAGACCCTAAAGGCTGCTGCCCGGAAGATGAGGAAGCTGACGTATAGCAAGGGGGAGAATGTAGCTTAATGGCATGACTTGCAGATAAGAGTGCATCACTCACCTCTCCTTGATCAAAACACAGGTCTCAGGTGTATGTGTGGCTTGGTGTGATTTTGCTTGAATAAATTTCTGGAACTATGAAGTTGCAGGATAAAAATTTAGTGTCCCCTTTTGTTTCATTCCATACAATGCAGTAACCAGAAAAATATTAACCAAACAATTTTGCGGCATCCCCACAGTTTAGATGGCCTCCAATGCTGCCATCTTGGGCTCGTAGTAGCCCAATGACCCTTCTGAAGGACCATGTGAGAAAGTTTATGATTTTATTATGATGAATCATTGTTATTTGGGAGAAGTAAAAATTTAGAATTTGCAGATTTTTCTTGACAACCTGCAGAAATGGATGATTTTGAGAATTTTAAGTCATAGGACAATTCGGTGATCTAGATCAGTGGTTATAGGTTGCATGAGATATATCATTGCTAGTGTGGATCAAGTTGTAAAGAACTTATACTCAAAAATGATTTCTTTGTCTTTGGATGTGCATGGTCGGTTGGAGTCATCCGTGGTCAATGACGAGTATCGGGGCTATGCTCATAGAGGAGCTGAGACTCAGAACGATCGAGAATGCCAATGAGACGGTGAGCTCAAATATGGCATGAGAAAGACGAAAAATGTTGAAGAGAAATTCGAACGGCGGGTTTGCACCATGAGGCGTGGTCGGTCTAAGTGAGACGTGGTCTGGTAGAATCGGAACGGGAGAGACTCATCGATATGTGATAAGGCAGTGGTGCACCTACACGTGGCAAGCATGATAATTGCTTGTAATGAAAGATGAGACCGGGTCAAAAAGGGTATTTTGGTAGTTTAGCAAAAATACCGGAAACAACTTTGAAAGAAAACCGTGGTGCGGAAGCGGTGCTTGAGAAGGCGCTTTATGCCATGGAGAAACTGGTTTGATCAAGATGAATCAAAGTTGAGGACATAGCGGATTCATGTTTATGTGCTTTAAAAAGCATACATAAGTGTGATGTGTGAGTTAAAACCCATGTGTGTGGGGTTATCGGCTTTCCTCTATTATGCTACGTGGATAGTATTCACTAAATGTTAGATGTGTCTAGTTAGCCTATTTATTTAAGAAGTTGGGATGGAGACTTGTGGTTGATCATCCAACCTACCTTTTTTGTGTGTTCTTTTGTTTCACGTTTAGGGTTCGAGAGTTGAGTACTTGTGGTATACTTTTTGCCCTTCAAAGTAGAGTGATCGTAAAACTTACATTCTCAAGTGGCAATATATTAATTTTTGATCATCTATATGGCTATCTTTTGTTTTGATCGATTTGTTTTTAATTTAGTTGATTTTGATCTCTTCTTTTCTCTCTTCTCGATCTTGCTGTGCTAAGGACGTGTAAGAGATAGAGATAATCTCAGGAAATCAATCTTCACACATCTAGACACTTTGATAGCAAGTTCATCAAGAAACTCGGTTTTTGCACAATTTAGAGTTTTGGCACCTTTGATAGCAAGTTCATCTAGAGATAATATCAGGAAATCAATCTTCACACATCTAGACACCTTGATCTGAGAGTTTTGGCTTAATTTTTTTGGTGTTCTAATTTGTTGTGATATGTGAAAGTACATTTAGAGCCATCTTAGCCATCATCCACCCATGAGAACGTCACATTTACTGTTTTAGGTTTTTGACCCGTTTTTAGTGCAATCTGCTTTCAAACAGAAAAAGATCAGAATTTTGGCAACAATTTTTTTTTATTGATTGGAATTGGTTCCTGACATCTTAGAGAAGGTGCGTACCAAATTTCAAGTGATTTGAAGTTTTGATTTAAAAGTTAGCTCAATTTTAGATTTTGGGTCTGTTTTCTTCACGAACCAAAATATCTCAAATCTCTCAAGCTCATTTATGTTTTTTTGATTGGAATAGGCTTTTAAGGTTATGAACTAGTTTTGGTTTAAGTTTCAAGTTTTTACTTGAATTTCAAAATATAGGTTCTTTCCTACATAGATTTATACAATGTTGATCTGGACTGTTAACTCTTTCTTCAAAGCTTTCAACGACTCGATGGGCACAATCATCAGTATGATATTCTTTTTTGTTTGTTTTATGTATATCAGTAATTATATGCAAACTACTATTTTCACATATCAATTTCGTTTTTTTGAAAAGATATTATCGTTGTAGTCATAAATCTGGACTCTATGGACTATGTAATTGATTATCCATTAGATGTTAGGGAGTTAGCCCTAATGGATACGAGGTATGCAATATTCCATTTACACGCGTAATATAAAATCAAATTTAAAATTGACTATATGCCTCACAACAAAAAATGCATTTTCCTAAATTATACATGACTAATTATATGCAGAAATCAAATTGGATTCATACGTGTTTACGAGGATGTTGCAGAGATAAATACGCGAGATCTGATTGCGTCTGACATTGGGAGATACATTTTGACTGCCACCGCCCTTGAGGTGGATCTTGCCTCCAGTAAGTGCAATACATTCTTATGTTTTTTTGTACAGTCTTCTATAAATATCTAAATATACAATTACATATTACATGTAACGATATATTCATATTATAGCGCTGTACATAACAGACAGTCTCACCACCACAAAGGACTCAATATAATCATAGTAGACTACAACGATTTTGGTGCGTTCAATGGTATTTTAGATTAATTCTCTCATATTCCACCTCACAGATGTAAAATTAATAGGTTCAAAATTTATCTTCTTATTACTGTTTTGTATGCAGATGTCAGATATACGTTACACCATGATCCAAGTAATTATGATTACGTTAAGAATGTTTTTTTCAAAGGAAAGATGAGATCAAATCAAAGAAATCATCTAACAATAATAAAGACGTATAATTGTATGCAACCAAAACGTATGACCAAGAACATGTAATCAATGCTTTTAACGTGAATTCCATGTACACGCTTACTAGTTTTCTTATAGATCACAGTTCGCGAGGCGAGAGGTAGCATGGTGTTTGAGATATCTACGCGTACATCTGTGGTGCCACACATCTCATAGCTACATAGGCAAGAAGTATGGAGACGCGCTACCGCTACATGAGAGGAAGGATTCGCGGACGGGAACACGCACGGCAAGTTGGAACGGGAGGATGGCTCCGATACTTTCCGTTGTCTGAAGTTTCCAACATTTAAGGTATTGCTTATTTAAACTTATAAACCAAGTTTTTAGGCTTTTTTACTGTAGCAACTGAAAATTTATCATAGTAGTTGTTAGCTTTTTTAGCATAATTAAAACAAAAAACAAAAAATATATTATTATGGATAATGTAAATAACAAAGACAAAAAATAAAGGACAAAAAAGCTCAAAAATCAAAAGGCTAAAAAACAAAATTAAAAAGTAAAAAGCTAGAAACAGAAGTTCGTTAGAGGAGAGCCTTAGAATGGGTCGAACACGTTGAGATATCTAGGTCCAGCTTAGAATGGGCCGGACACGTTGAGATATCTAGATCTAGCTTAGAATGGGCCGGAAAGGCTAAAAAACAAAATTAAAACGTAAAAAGCTAGAAATAGAAGTTCGTTAGAGGAGAGCCTTAGAATAGGCCGGACACTTTGAGATATCTAGGTCAGCTTGGAATGGGCCGGTCACGATTGAGATATCTAGGTCCAGCTTGGGGCCTAGCAAGAAAAACACCCGAGCCCTGCAGATCTCCAGCGGTCCAGCTCAATTCCCACTCAGATTGCGGGGAGGTCGCCGGCTTCTCTCCTCCCGCGCCAATTCGTCTGCTCCTCCGGCAGTCCGGCCGGTCAGCCGTCTCCGCTGTTGAGCTCCGCTGCTACGTTTGGTGAGAGCTCCCACCTCTCCATGGTTACAAGAGAGACGAAATCCGCGAGCAAATGCCTCTCCAACCATTTCGCCCGTAAGGTGTTTGCAGAAATGTCGCTTCGGTACCTGCTTCTCCAAGCACGACGGTGCTCGTCTCAGCCGCCTCCGCAGATGTCCGCAATCCTCTTTCTCTGCCGCTCCCTCTCCATTATGCCATCCAATGTGCCGGCTGCGCCATCCCGCCGCTCCACTAGGCAAATGCAGCTGCCCCAAACCTTACCTTGCTCCAATGCCAACCCCCTTGGTGCTGGTTTCCGCATTGACGTGGTGGACTCCGACCTCTGGCCCGCTTCCTTTGGCTTCTCGGACCCAGCACCGGTCGATGAGTGCCCTGATGGCTTCGAAGAACACGAGGATGAAGAAGTGCACGACTCTGACGATGAGATCGATGACATGAGGCACCGCAAGAAGCTGTTCTATAAGTTGGACAGAGGGTCCAGGGAGTTTGAGGAGAACAACGTGCCCTTGCGCCGCAGCAGGAAGAGAGATAAAGCCAATGCCAAGAATCCAACAGCATGCAAGAAGGTGGAACCCAAGGAATCAGCTTCTTTCAAGGTTCCAAAGCTGAAAGCAAAGTGTACGGTGCATGAGGACGACATGGTTGAGGCAAAGCGGGAACGAGTGCCGACATTTAACCAGATGACTGATCCTTATCACCACCCTTTCTGTCTGGACATTCATATCACAAAGGGGTCGGTGCGTGCTTGCTTCGTCCACCGAGTTACCAGCAGGGTGGTGGCGGTCGCACACTCCATATCAAAGGACATGAAGTTTGATGTGGGTTCGAGGAAGGGTATGAAGGCATGTGCAGCGGTTGGGGAAGTGCTTTCGAAGCGTGCGATAGAGGATGATATTCACAATGCAGTGTATACACCAAGGAAAGGGGATAGGATTGAAGGGAAGATTGAGATTGTGTTGCGTGCAATAATTGAGAAAGGAGTTGATGTGAAGGTGAAACTCAAGCAAAGGAAACCGACAAAGGTATTCCGTGATTACGTATTAGTGTATTACATTGCATTTCTTTTATTTCAGGATACTGAAGTTGAGTAGAGGTTGCTGTGAATTTGTCTAATATTAACTTTCAGGCATCTAGCATTTATATCATGTACTGAAGTATAGCAGGTGACAGTAGTTAAATAATGGTTGATGTCAAGTGTGTTAATTCATAACCAGGATGAAAATAAGCATTAAACCGCATAAATATAAATTAAATGAATGCAGTTACTCCACCTGCATTTGCCTTGTACTTGTGAATTGCACTAAACCACAGAAATATAAATTAATTAATAACAGTGAAATTTAGTTTACAGCTTCTGAGGAACCACATTTAAACATCTGTATTTGCCTTTGTATACACTATTGTGAATTGTATGAAATCCATTTCTGCTTACAAGAAAAAAGGAAGTGCATTTCTGATTTTTCTGAGAAGAAAATAAATTAAGTCCCCCACGGTCTATTCTGACTTTGGTAACTGGTTTGGTAGTTAAAAATATTCTCAAACATCTTGAAGTGAACTTTGGAAGTATGTAATGTTCCTTCTGTTTAGCATTCCCTGAAAAGAAAGACAATAACAAAACTGCTCAAGACAAGAAGAACAAAACTGCTCTTCTCTGTTTCCATTTAGCTTGGTCATGAAATCATTAACATCCACCTGCATTTGTCTTGTACTCTTGCTTGTCAATCACTTCCACGATTTGGTTTAGTGTAATTTGTGACTTTTAAAGTCTGACATTGCCACTCCTTTAACCTGTCTTTGCTGTACTTTTATTAGAGAAATTTGCGTTGAGGTCACAGGGACAATATAAAATAGAAAGGGTGTCAACTTCCAATTAATCTAAATGATCTTATAGTTAAATTTGTTATTGGAGTGGAGTTGTTTTGTTCACCTATAGAAAAGGCAGCTTCTGAAAACTTTATAGTATGATCTTCTTCACATATTTGTAGAACTCCTGTCAGAGTGTTTGTTTTCTGACCAAGCTGTTAGAAGTATGGATATTTGTTTTTTCTTGTTGGCAAATTCAGAATTTCAGTATGATGATTGTAGTTTGATCGAATTCTTAGCTTAGAAAATACTTGACCATAGAGAACCATCATGTTCAAGATGTTGTGCTATACTGCTATTAAACTGATGTTGCCTTGTCTTGTATCAAGTACTGGGTTGCAGGGCGCTCTGGTGTTTCAGTAAGCTTGTCTTTGTCTTATTTTAGGGAGATGTCTTAGCCTCTTAGGTTTTTTTCTCTCTTGAAAGATAGATGTCTTAGGTTTTCAGAACCTAGAATGTGCTCATTTATATGGTGGTTTCTCCTTTAGCATGTAGGTGGGACATATGTGTAAATGGTGGCCAGTAGTTAAAAATACTCAAGAGGCAATCCATCCTTACCGATAGGAGCAATCAGTGTTAAAAGTTACTTATGGCGTTCTGCTAACTATGCTTAACCTCAATATTTTGACCATTACTTGCAGAATACACTGGCGGTACAGCAAGATCAGTCTCGGTGATGGTTCCAATATTGGTCAGCATAATGAGCCTAATGCTGCAGAAGTCATTAATTTTTTATCTTCAAGACTGACTGAGAGATGTAAGCAACTGAAGAAAATACGGCAATCCTGTCCCAGATGGTACCATTCTTGCCCCTACGCTTGGCAGCTATTTGATGTTCTTTTTTCACTCATTTGTACCAAGTTTCCGTATGTTCAGCTCGCGCCTTCTTCACAACTTCAGCATTCAGCGCGTTATGCACACAAACAGGGCTTGGTAGATGTATGTGTTAGGGTTCTGATCATCTGATGGCCATCTTTGTCCAGTCCATTGTTGCTCACTCATAAGTTTCCGGCATGTAATGGTGTAAATGAGTTCTCTTTGTGTATTGACGCACATAACTTGCCTTATGGACGTGAGCACGCAGAGTCGCAGAATACGACTTCTGGAATGAAGGGCAACCTTGGTTGTTACGCGCGCGCCGAACGCTCCCGTTTCGTGTTCTGCGCTTGCAAACCTGGGGTTTAGTCACGTATACAATAGTATAGACATCTCTTATCTATAATACCTCTTTATATCATCTATAAATAGTATAAAAAATAGCTACTATAATAGATTATTTTTATATATCTGTATAATCAGTTTCTTCATTATACAATATATATTGTTTATTGTGTTACAGTCGACTGTTGTACAAAAGATGGTTTATTTTTCTATGCTCTTCTCTCTTCTACATGATCTTATATTCTACATGGTAATGCTTACACATAGCTGACACTATTACATTATACATGCTCTCAGGCGATCATTGCTCATCTCTAAACTCGCCGCATGCCGATACACTCCACGTGCTCTCTCTCCATGCTGACTAGTCTCTACTAGGGGTGAAAACGGATCGAATACGGATTGAATAGTATTTAAACCATATTTGCATTTATATTTTTTCTCGGATTCGAATTCGAATCGAACAAATGTCGGATACGAATACGGACCAGACAAATGCCGGATACGAATTTGAATCGAATATTTACTCAATTCGGTCGGATCTAAATATCCTTATAACTTATGTAGCATGAAGATATTAATGACATTTTATCCTCATATAATCATGTTTGGTCATGCTAATTCATTTACTTCACATAAGGAAACATGAATCCACGTTCAACTAAAAAACTTATCCAACTAATTAGTCATATTGTAATAAAATATGCATATTGCTTTATCGAATACGGATACAAATACAGATAGCCAGAATAAAATAATATTTCGGATAGTAAAAGTTTATACCATATTCGTATA